>QRFJ01001716.1:142507-266541 GCA_006176705.1 Cocos nucifera
GGGGCACATGCCTAGGATGGCATGCGCCCATGGATAGGGATGCTGGAGTCCCATACAGATGGGACTCTAGGTTGCTTCTTTGTTTCTACTTAGGTGGCCCTTGGGTATCTACTTTGACCAGTCTTAGGCACCATCTAAGAATAAACCTGTGGGTCTCTCATCTAATTAGATCAGGTGATGTCATCTCACCAATCAGATTTAGATCTAATTGCACGAAGCAATGTGACTGACCGGGGTGATGCAGCACTGCATGGCACAGCAGAGTCTATAAAAAGACTCTATCTACGCCCACTTTTGAGAACTCCTCTTCCAAGCCACACCTCAAGGCTACCCCTCTCCCTTCTCCATGCCACCATTTGACCCTCTCTTCTCCTCTCCATTCCCAAGGAAGTTGGGCCTTCAGATTAGTGTGAGTCAGGCAAGAAAAGGCTGACGAAAAAGAAAGAAGGCAGCACTGCTGCAGAGACAATGGGTGATCTTCAGAAGATGTTTTGAAGATCCTTCAAATTAGATCCAGATTTAATTTTTTTTTTAAAAGAAAGAGAAGGAGAAGATCTCCAGATCCAGCCCGAAGTGGATACTAGTAGAGGTCCAGGCGCTTGCGTGGCTAGATCCAGAACCTCAGGGCTTCGGTAGGATCATCAACGGGTAATCAGATTACCCAGAATCAAGGTAAAATTAATTCAGAATTAATTTAGTTTTATTTTTTTATTCATTAGATCATAAAATTATATCTAAAAAGTGTTAGATCTGATTCGAATCTAAAAGATAATTTTTGAAATATGCCTCTTAATCCAATCAGATCTGAACGAACCTGACCCCAAAAAATCAGGATTCTCCTTCAACTGGTATTATAGCCAGGTTCTTATAAATTTTTTTTTTAGATATGATTTAATCTAATTAATTAGTGATTTTAGATATCATATGAGATGTGATTAAATCTAAAATCAAAAAAAATAGAAAATTAAAATTAATTTATCTAGATCTAATATGTATGAGATACATAACTAGATTAGGTATAAATTGTTCTATGTATAGTCTGGTATAATCATATTTTTTTATTTGATTAAATATAAATTTTTAGATCTATTTATTTTTTATTTTTTGATATTATAAATGTTATAATTAGATCTAAAAATAGAAAAATAAATTTAATTTTAATTTGTTTATATGAGATATGATAATTGCATGTTTAGATAAGTTGTAGAATAGTTATGCAAATAGGTCTAGATTAAATTTTATTTGATAAGATCAAATTTAAATTTAATTTTTTAGATGATTATGAGATAATTTAGATCTAAAAAATATGCATGCATGATATATATGATATATACAAAATATGTTTTAATTAGATCTATTTTTTATATATGAGATATATGCTTAGATCTAATTAGTTTTTGTAGATTAGTTATTTTTTCTGATTAAGGCGTTCCCTGCTCGGCCGTCTGATCATAAGAACAAAGTAGGGCTTAAAGACCCTCTCCTCCCATTCGATGGGGTGTTCTTATGATGTGTAGGGGTGCTGTGCATTCGTCCTTAATCAGAAAATTGAAAACTTACTTTCTACAAAACCTTAGATCCTGAAACCCTAGGATCTTATTTACATGTTTTGTTTAAGAATCCTAAATTAAGAATTGAGTTTATGAAAATATCAATTAGGTCTAAAATTGAGAATTTCAGATCTAAGACATATTCATAAATCTAGGGTTCAGGGCTTGGGTAGCTCAATTAGGTCTAGCGGTTGATCAAACCGAATCAAGAGTTGGTTAGATGGGATCAACAATGCTTAAATTGACCAGCCTAATAGGATTAAGTCTGGGTCAAGATCGAGTCACGTGAGTGATCGATCAAGCTAAGACCTAATTAGGCTCAGTGGTTAGAGTCTGGATTGTAGGCTAACCCAATTGGTTCTGGCTCAATAATTTGGTGTCTAAGGTAAGTTTGGCAGATACGATCGACTGATTTTTAATTGGGAGCTACTCGACTCGAATGCATTCTTGTCGAGTTAATGGCATATCCCTTCCACCGATCTCACTTACCTGGCCATGTTTGTTGACTCAGTTCTGATCTGAGGTGGTCAATAATCCGAGCTAACCCATGCCACTAGGTTAGTCATAATGGTTATGACTATGTCAAGTCTAGTTTAATGAGACCTAAATCAAATCTCCCTAAGAAAAGATTAAGTCAAGGTCTTCCACCATTGTAGATGTGCGGGCCCTTCCCGGGGTTGATTGTTCTCGACTGGTTATAGTAGCTCAGTTGCATCAGGAAGACGCAACCATGTCTATTAGGCATCGGATGCCGTGGGCTGGAGGATAAATTGGGCTCAATATTTTGGATACGGTGAGAGACTTAATTAGGAATCCAGTCTATGCAAATGGTGGGTCTGACTTAACTAAGGAGTGGATAAATATTCCGAACATGGTGAGATTCATGAATTAGAGACCATGTTTGGATGCACCATGATTAGAAAATCATTGAACAAGAGTTGTTCACCCATTGGCTAACCCATCACCAATAACTATTAGGTGAGGTGATGAGTAAGTCGGTGGGACCGCACCATCCACTAGAAATCAGTAATCATGGAGATTTTCGCATCTCTACAAAGGGAGTGTAGGAATCCAAAAAAATAGTGGGAGCCAATTTGTTTAAAAATAAAATCTCTAAATAAATTGGTTAAGTCTTAATTATAATATCTAACTAGAAACTTTAACTCTCTATAGAAAAATGTCTGCATCCAATCCACTAGCACGAATTTTGGACACCCATAGACTGACCGAACCAAATTACAAGGATTGGCTCTGGAACTTCAAAATTATTTTGGGTTCTGAGAAGTTAACTCATGTATTGGACCAGGACCCTCCCACCTTACCAGCTCGTCCATTCGCTGAACAGAGAGCGTCTCTGGATAAGTGGACTGACGAAGATAATAAGACCAGATACTACATATTGGGCTCGATGTCTGATGAGCTTCAGCGCCAACATAAAGATATCAGAACTGCTCGCCAAATGTTGGCTCACCTATGGGAGATGTTTGGTGAACAGAGTCATGCAGCCAAGTATCAAGCCACTAAATGACTGTTCAAGGCTAAGATGCACGATGGGCAGTCAGTCCAAGATCATTATCTGATGATGATCAAGGACTTGGAAGAGCTTGAGAAGCTCGGAGTGAGGTTGGACTTGGATCAGTAGAATGACATAATTCTGCAATCCTTGACTGATGCATTTGGGTAATTCATCATGAACTACTATATACATAAACTTCAAAACTCCTTGGCCGAACTTATGAACATGTTGGTTACCGCTGAGCTTTCCATGAAAGGTTCTAAAGGCTCAGTACTTGCTATGGAACAGACTTCTTCCAAGAGAAAGTCTTTTGGAAAGAAGAAGAAATTTACGAAAAAGCAGAAGGTAGAAGGAGGAAAGAAGAAAAAGACAGAGTCGAAGAAGAAGGCCACTGACAAAGAAAAGTGTTTCCATCGCAACAAAGACAGCCATTGGAAGCAGAATTGTCCTACTTACCTGGCCACCCTAAAGAAGAAGGAGGCAGGTCCTTCTGGAGGTCTGCTCATTATTGAGTCTAACCTTACGATTTCTTCTGCATCTAATTAGGTGCTTGACTCTAGTTCTAGTAATCACTTGTGCACTTCTATGCAGGGTCTTGAGGATAGTAGGAGGTTGAGGGATGGTGAGATGATCCTACGCATCGAAAATGGAGCAAGGATTGCTGCCGTGGCCGTGGGAATATACCCTCTTCGACTACCATTTGGTTTAGACTTACTATTAAAAGACTGTTGTTATGTGCCTACAGCAAGCAGGAATTTGATTTCTTTTTCTTGCCTTGCATTAGAAGGTTATGTAATTAGTTTTCTTAAGGACCATTGTAACATTCTTTATAAAAGAAATAAAATTGCAAATGGTTTCCTTATTAACGATCTTTATCAGTTACATGTTGATGTATCTATTTTTAATTTCGAGCAAAATGTGAATGCCATAAAATCAAAACGTCCTAGGAATAGTCCTAATGATAGGTATCTGTGGCTCTTAAGATTAGGTTATATAGCAGAAGATAGGGTTAACAAATTGAAAAAAACTAAGCTATTGAGTCTGTTGACTTTCGAGTCATATCTAATTTGTGAATCCTGTCTTCATGGCAAAATGACTAAGCTCCCTTTTGTAGGACATGGGGAAAGGGCCATGGATCTTCTTGCCCTAGTACATACTAATGTGTGTGGCCCATTTGATGTGCCGACTAGAGGCAACTTTATCTACTTCATAATCTTTATCGATGATATATCAAGGTATGGGTATGTGTATCTTATGAGACACAAGTCTGAAGCATTTGAAAAGTTCAAAGAATTCAGACATGAAGTAGAAAAGCAAATTAGAAAACCCATTAAGGTTCTTCGATCAGATCGAGGAGATGAATACCTTAGTCGGAAATTCATAGACTATCTCAGAAAAAATGGCATAGTCTCTCAATGGACTCCATCAGGAATACCTCAACTCAATGGAATTTTAGAATGGAGGAATTGGACCCTATTAGATATTGTCCAATCCAGATGAGCTTCACAGACCACCCTGATTTTTTTTGGGGATACTATTTGTTAACTGCAATATACTTACTGAACAGGGTTCCTTCTAAAACCGTTTCTACCGCACCATATGAGATATGGCATGGTAAGAAACCAAGTCTAAGTCATCTCAAAATTTGGGGTTGTTCGGGTCATGTCAAAAGACAACAAGTGGACAAGTTAGACTTTAGGTTCTTTAGAGCTCGATTCATAGGATATCCTAAAGAGTCATTAGGATATTATTTCTACATTCCAGGAGATCATAATGTGATTATGAGTCGATATACCATCTTTCTTAAAAAATAGTTTATTCAAGATAGCGGCATTGGAAAGTAGATCAAGCTCGATGAGAAAGTCTCACAAGAGCAATGAGCTAAGGACCAAATGGAATCAAATCAGGTTAAGCCAATCCATACGCTACCTCCTCCACCTCATAGATCGAAAAGGATTTTTCATCCTCCTGAAAGGTGTTTAGGTACTATTTCAGAAAATGTAGATGAAATATTCCTCATAGGTAATGGGGTTCATGGTGATGATCCCAAAATGTATAACGAGGCGATATCAGATATCGACTCCGAGAAATGGTTAGAGGCAATGAAGTCTAAAATTGACTCGATGCACTCAAACCAAGTCTGGACCTTGGTAGATCCACTAGAAGGTATAGTACCTATTGGGTGTAAATGGATCTTCAAGAGAAAAATTGATGCAGATGGGAATGTGGAGACATTCAAGGCTAGATTAGTGGCAAAAGATTATAGTCAACACAAAGACATTGACTATCAGGATACCTTTTCACCAGTAGCTATGCTAAAATCCATCCGCACATTGCTTGCTATTGTAACCTATTTTGATTATGAAATATGACAAATGGATGTGAAAACAGCATTCTTAAATGGATATCTTGAGGAAGATATCTATATGGAATAGCCGCTAGGTTTCACATCCAGTAATGATGATCACAAGGTATGCAAGCTGCAAAGGTCCATATATGGACTTAAGCAAGCATCTCAAAGCTTGAACACTCATTTTAATGATGTGATCAAAATGTTTGATTTCATGAAAAATGAGGAGGAGCCATGTGTCTTCAAAAAGGTCAGTGGGAGCATTATTGTCTTCCTCGTACTGTACGTAGATGACATCCTCCTTATCGGGAATGATATTCCTATGTTGACCATAGTTAAAATATGATTATCTAAAGAATTTTTCATGAAAGACCTAGAAGAAGCATCCTTTATTCTAAGAATTAAGGTCTATAGAGATAGACCGAATAGGATGCTAGGACTTTCACAAAAGATGTACATGGAGGAAGTACTAAAGAGGTTTAGTATGGAAAACTCTAAGAGGGATTTAGTACCCCTCAGGCATGGCATTCATCTTTTCAAGAAGATGTGCCCTAGCACACCTGAGGAAATAGAATGCATGAGCAAGATTCCTTATGCTTCGGCAATAGGGAGCCTCTTGTATACCATGTTATGTACACGACCTAATATAGCCCATGCCATGAGTGTCACGAGTAGATATCAGTCGAATCCAGATGAAGAACTCTGGACTTCTATGAAATGTATCGTTAAGTACTTGAGAAGAACTAAGGATATGTTATTGGTCTTTGGCAATAGAGAACTCCAAGTCTAGGGGTATACAGACTCGGACTTTATGTTCGATGTAGATGATCGAAAGTCGACATCTGGGAGTCTGTTTGTGTGCAATGGTGGAGCTGTCAGTTGAAAAAGTTCTAAACAGATAGTGATAGCAGATTCCACCATGGAAGCAAAATATATCGCTATGTCAGAAGCTGCGAAGGAGGCATTCTGGTATAAGAAGTTTGCCACAGAGATCGAAGTGATGCCATCAGATGCCATTTCTCTGTACTGTGACAATAATGGCGCCATAGCCCTTGCTAAGGAGCTGAGGTTTCACCAGAAATCCAAGCACATCGAGCGGCGATACCACCTATCCACGATTACCTCGAAAAGGATTACGTCGTGGTCAAACTCTATTAAGGTTTTCACATCGGACTTGAATCGAATGATTAAATCATATGATAGAAATTAGGGTTTGATGAGTTCACCTTAACCCTAATCTGATCGGGGCTCAAGATAGAAGAACTTAATCACACAAGTAGCTGCACCGAGAGGTTCATTTTAGTTTTGATGGATTGCCACCATATGTTGCTAGGTGTCACTGGTGGATTTTGGGAGCAATTAGAATGATTTAGATGATCAATCATTCTAAGTTGTCTGAATTAGAAGAGTTCTAATCCATCAAAAGAAGTTTTGATGATGTCGATGATGGAGATCATGACATATCCCATTACCATACAGAACTGAACCTAACTGGATCACACAAATAAGTGTTTGGATCTGGATATCATCAATTGGACTTACCCAGTTCAATTGATTTGAATAAGATTCAATTAGGTTCAAGGAAATCGTGCTAGCACACGATTGAGCCTAACATTCTTCTTTTTCTATCATAAAAGTTATCTCGACTGAGCCAAATGAGTTTGTGCTCACTCAAGTACCTTTACTTGATCTAACTGGAGCTTGTCCAAGTCAGAAAAGGGTTGTCTTAATTTATGAGTTAAATTTGAGTCAACACCTACCATTTTTCGTTACCTGCTAATTCTTGTATTTTGACTTAGTCAATCATTGAGCTTTGACCCTTGGACATCTGCCCATGTGTCATGGACTTATTGGAGAGCAGATAGGGGCTTGTCCCCTCTTTGAAAATTGGAAAGAAGGGGGCACAAGCCTAGGATGGCGTGCGCCCATGGATAGGGATGCTGGGTCCCATACAGATGGGACTCCAGGTTGCTTCTTGATTTCTACTTAGGTGGCCCTTGGGTATCTACTTTGATCGGTCATAGGTGCCATCTAAGAATGAACCTATGGGTCTCTCATCTGATTGGATCAGGTGATGTCATCCCATCAATCAGATTTAGATCTGATTGCATGAAGCAATATGATTGACCAGGGTGATGCAGCACTGCATGGCGCAGCAGAGTCTATAAAAAGACCCTATCTGCACGCACTTTTGAGAACTCCTCTTCCAAGCCACGCCCCAAGGCTGCCCCTCTTCTTTCTCCATGCCATCATTTGACCTTCTCTCTCCTCCCCATGCTCAAGGAAGTTGGGCCTTTAGATTAGTGCGAGTTGGGCAAGGAAAGGTTGACGAAAAAGGAAGAAGGCAGCACTATTGCAGAGACGAAGCGTGATCTTCAGAAGAAGTTTTGAAGATCCTCCAAATCATATCCATATCTGATTTTTGGAGAAAAGAAAGAGAAGGAGAAGATCTTCAAATTTATCCTGAGTGGATATCGATAGAGGCTAGGCACTTGCATTGCTAGATCCAGAACCTCAAGGCTTCGGCAGGATCATCAACAGGTAATCAGATTACCCAGAATCAAGATAAAATTAATTTAGAATTAATTTAGTTTTATTTTCTTATTCATTAGATCATAAAATTAGATTTGAAAAGTGTCAGATCTGAGCCAACATTTGGCGACTCTGTTCACCAAACATCTCCTACAGGTGAGCCAACATTTGGCGAGCAGTCCCGATATCTTCATGTTGGTGCTGGAGCTCATCAGACATCGAGCCCAACATGTAGTATCTAGCCTTATTGTCTTCGTCAATCCATTTTCCAGAGACGCTCTCTGTTCAGTGGATGGACGAGCTGGTAAGGTGGGAGGGTCCTGGTCCAAAACATGTGTTAACTTCTCTGAACCCAAAATAATTTTATAGTTCTTGAGCCAATCTTTATAATTGGGTCCAGTCAGTCTATGTGTGTCTAGGATATGTGCCAGTGGGTTGGACGCAGACATTTTCCTATAGAGAGTCAAAGATTCTAGTTAGATATTGTAATTTTGACTTAACCAATTTATTTAGGAATTTTATTTTTAAACAAATTAGCCCCCACTATTTTCTCGGATCCCTACACTCCCTCTGTAGAGATGCGAAAATCTCTGCGATTGATGATTTCTAGTAGGTGTGCGGTCTCACCAACTGACTCATCACCTCACCTAACAGTTATTGGTGATGGGTTAGCCAATGAGTGAACAACTCTTGTTCAATGATTCTCTAATCATGGTGCACCCAAACATGGTCTCTAATTCATGAATCTCACCATATCCGGAATATTGATCCACTCCTTAGTTAAATCAGACCCACCATTTGCATGGACTGGGTTCCTAATTGGGTCTCTCACCATATCCAGAATATTGAGCCCAACTCATCCTCCAGCCCATAGCATCCAATGCCTAATAGACATGGTTGCGTCTTCTCGGTGCAACTGAGCCACTGTATCCAATCGAGAACAATCAACCTCGGGAAGGGCCCGCACATCTACAATGGTGGAAGACCTCGGACTTAATCTTTTCTTAGGGAGAATTGATTCAGGTCTCATTAAACTAGACTTGGCTTAGTCATAACAATTATGACTAACCTAGTGGCATGGGTCAGCTCGGATTATTGACCACCTCAGATCAGAACTGTGTCAACAGATATGGCCAGGTAAGTGAGACCGGTGGAAGGAATATGCCGTTAACTCGCACAAGAACGCATTCAGGTCGAGTAGCTTCCAATTAAAAACCAGTCGGTCGTCTATGCTAAACTTACCTTAGACACCAAATTGTTGAGTCAGAACCAATTGGGTTAGCCTACAATCCAGACTCTAACCTCTGAGCCTAATTAGGTCTTGCTTGATCGTGACTCGATCTTGACCCAGACTTAATCCTATTAGGCTGGTCAATTTAAGCATTGTTGATCCCATCTAACCAACTCTTGATTCGGTTTGATCAACCGCTTAGACCTAATTGAGCTACCCAAGCCCGAACCCAGTATTATGAATATGTCTTAGATCTGAAATTCTCAATTTTAGACCTAATTAATATTCCATAAACTTAATTCTTAATTAAGTTGGGTTCATAAACAAAATATGCACAATAAATCCTAGGGTTTCAGGATCTAGGGTTTTGCAGAAAGTAAGTTTTGGGTTTCTGATTAAGGATGAACACGCAGCACCCCTACACGTCATAAGAACACCCCATCGAATGGGAAGAGAGGGCCTTTAAACCCTTCTTCGTTCTTATGACCGGACAGCCAAGAGGAATGCCTTAATCAGGAACATTCAATATTACAAAACAGTTATAGATCTATATCATATATCTCATATACAAATTTAGATCTAATCAAGGCATATTTTGCATACATCTCATGTATCATAATCATGCATGTTTTCAGATCTAAATTATCTCATAATAATCTAAAAAATTAGATTTAAATTGATCTAATCAAAATAAATTCTAATCTAGATAATTATGTAGAACTATTCTACAACTAGTCTAGACATGCATCAATCATATCTCATATGATATTTAAAATTAAATAATTTTTATTTACTGTTTATCAGATGTTATTATAACACTTATAATATCAGAAAATAGTAAATAAGAAGATCTAAAATATGATTTAATCAGATTAAATCAAAGACATGCAAAACTATTCTATAGAACTATTCTATTCTAGAACTAGTCATGCATATCTTCATGTTCTTAGATCCAAATCATTTAATTTTAATTTTTTTGATTTCATATCTGATCACATCTCATTTGACATCTAAAATCACTTTATTTTCTAATTAAAATAAAATTAAAATCAGATCTAAATAATTTAGAACCATGGCTCTGATCCCAGTTGAAGGAAAATCCTGATTTCCCGGTCCAGGTTCATCCAGATCTGATTAGATCAAGAGATATATTTCAAAAATTTTCTCTTGATCTCAATCAGATCTTGATATGTTTTAGATCTGATTCTTATTATTTTAATAAATAAAATAAGATAAATTAAATCAAATTTAATTTACCTGATTTGGGTAATCCTATTACCCTGTAGATGATCCTGATTGCAGCAGAAGGTTCTGGATCTAGCCACGCAAGCGCCTGGCCTCTACCGGTATCCACTTGGGTTGGATCTGGAGATCCTCTTCTTCTCTATCACACCTCCAAAAATCAGATCTGGATCTGATCTGGAGGATCTTCAAAACTCTTTTGAAGATCTGCAGTCGTCCTTTTGCAGCAGCGCAGCCTTCTTGCTTTTGATCGCCTTTCCTTGATCTGAATCGCACCAACCTAAGTCCAAAACTCTTTTGGACGTGGAGAGCAAGGGGAGAAGAGACTATGGCATGGAGAAGGAGGGGAGAGGCAGCCTTGGGGCGTGGGGTTTCTCAATTGAATTGCATTAGCATTAGGGTTGGGCGCAAGGTCTTATTTATAGACCTCTTGTGATCCAACTCCTCTTCCTCTCAACAAATCACAACCCTTTGTGAAATCAGATCAAAATCTGATTGGTTAGAATACAGACCCCTGGATTCCTCCTTAGAGGGTGCCTAAGACCAATCAAACTGGATTCTTAGTAGAACTCTGATTGGAATCTAAAAGGGAGGTGGAGTCCTTGTCCAACAAGGACTCCTAGGCGCCTCCTACTTGGGCTCACGCCACCCTTGGCGTGCGCCCTTCTCCTTGCCAGGTTCTGGTAGGGGGACAGGCCCCCACCAGCTCTCCAATAGGTGCATGACATGTGGTCAAAAGTCAAAGGGTCAATGGTCAACATTTGACCAGTCAAAGGTAGACTTTTGACCAAAGTCAAAGAACAAGAAATGGCAGGTGACCAAAAATGGCAGGTAATGTCTTACAAATAAGACAACCTATTCTGACTTGGACAACCTCCAGTCAGACCATATGAAGGCCTCTAATTGAGCACAAACTCCTTTGGCTCAGTCAGGACAACTTATTTATGATAGTAAAAGAAGAACGTTAGGTTCAATCGAGTGCTAGCACGATTTCCTTGAACCTAATTGAATCTCATTCAGATCAATTGAACTAGATCAGTTCAATTGATGATCACCAGATTCAAACCCTTGTTTGTGTGACCCAGTTAGGTTCAGTTCTATATGGTAATGGGATATGTCATGATCTCTATCATAGACATCATCGAAACTCCTTTCGATGGATCAGAACTCTTCTGATTCGAACAGCTAGAATGATCGATCATCTAAATCATTCTAATTGCTCCCAAAATCCACCAGTGACACCTAGCAGTATATGGTGGCAACCCATCAGAGCTGAATGCGAATCTGTTGGTGCAGCTACCTGTGTGATTCAGTTCTTCTATCTTGAGCCCCGATCAGATTAGGGTTAAGGTGAACTCGTCAAACCCTAGTCTCTATCATATGATGTATTCATTCGATTCGAGTCCAATGTGAAAATCTAAATAGAAACTCTTTCTATTATTTCACTCTACCATGGCCATGGATTTTTGGACTTGATTCTCATGATCATCATAGGCCTACTCCTCTACCACCGAGGTAGATAGATTCCATCTTGATGCAATCCAGTTCCTACAATGAACATGCTATAGCCAACATACACCTCAGGGTTCCATATGGCTAGGAGACCGAGTAATGGTGTAGTCAAACTATAACACCCTCAAGGTGAACTGCCGATGCATCTCAGGTCAAAGAACCAGACACACTACTGCAGCATCGAGTCAGTCATTGATGAGAAGGTAGACTTCCTAATGACTACTCGAGGTGGTCACGCTCAGTGCCCTCATTCTCTAACGAGTACCTGTACTCTCGCTCCGATGTCTCCACACCATAGACTCAAGACTCATCTACTAAAGAGAAGTGATCGTACACCAACCTTCCGGATCAATCACCATCCTCGTGATGATCCTATGGTCGGGAGCTGTTTATGAGTTAATAATGATTATTCATGTCTTAAATTTTCAACTCTTGAAAATATGAATTATCATTACCATTAACTCAAAGGATGTATCACAGACACTAAATACACATGTGTGATAGAAAATAACCCATTTCATTAATTATAGTCAAAATTACAATTTTGCCCCTAGAAGTGTATTACAAGTGTCAGCCAATTCTGGCTTCTAGGGCACATATATCTAACATCAGATAGGTACCAGGATCCAGCAACATCTTCTTGGAGAGATGAATACCATGTCTGAAGTATACTAGTCCCCTCTTGGAGTTTTTCATGCTGAATCTCTTCAACACCTCCTCTATGTACATCTTTTGTGGTAGACCCAACATCCTATTTGGTCTATTCCTATAGACCTTAATTCTCAATATAAAGAATGCCACTCCTAGGTCTTTCATAGAAAACTCTTTTGACAACCATACTTTGATCGATGTCAACATGAGAATATCATTTCTAATTAGGAGGATGTCATCTATGTACAATATGAAGAAGACAATAGTGCTCCCACTGATCTTTATGAATACATGGGGCTTCTCCTCATTTTTTATGAAATCAAATGATTTAATCACACCATTAAAATGAGCATTCTAGTTCTGAGATGCTTGCTTTAGTCCATATATGAATCTTTGCAGCTTGCAGACCTTGTGATCACTGTTATCGGATATGAAACCAAGGGACTGCTCCATATGAATATCTTTCTCGAGATATCAATTTAAGAACGTCATTTTCACATCCATTTGCTATATTTTATAATCAAAATAGGCTTCAACAACAAGTAGTATGTGGATGGATTTAAGCATGGCTACTGAAGAAAAGGTATCCTGATAGTCAATCCCTTCATACTGACTATATCCCTTCGCTACTAACCTAGCCTTGAATATCTCTACATTTTCATCTACACCTATCTTTTTCTTAAAGATCCATTTACATCCAATAGGTACAATACCTTTAGATGGATCTACCAAGGTCCAGACATGGTTCGAACATATTGAGTCAATCTCTAACTTCATTGCCTTTGACCATTTCTCGGAGTCAATATTTGATATCGTCTCATCATAGATTTTGGGATCATCACCATGAACCCTATTTCTTGTGAGGAATATTTTCTCTACATCCTCTAAAATGGTATCTAAGTACCTTTTAGGAGGATGAAAAATTCTACTTGCTCTATGAGGTGGAAGAGGTTGTATTTGGATCAGCTGAGACTAATTGGGTTCCATAGGTTACTTAGCTTATTACTCTTCGAAGACTTTTTCCTCGAGCCTAATTAGTCTTCCGATGCCACCATCTTGGACAAACTATTTTTCAAGAAAAATGGTGTGTGGACTCATAATTACATTATGGTTTTTCAAAAGATAGAAGCAATATCCTAATGACTCCTTAGGATATCCGACAAATTGAGCTCTAAAGGATCTAGACTCTAATTTGTCTACCTGCTGTCTCTTGACATGAGCCAAACAATCTTAAATTTTGAGATGACTCAGACTTAGTTTCTTACCATGCCATATCTTATATGGTGTGGTAAAAATTATTTTAGATGGAACTCTATTCAGTAGGTATATTGCTATCAATAAACTATGTCCCCAAACAAACTCAGGAAGGTCCGTGAAGCTCATCATGGATCAAACCACATCTATAGGGTCTGATTTCTCTTTTCTAAAATCTCATTGAGTTGAGGCATTCCAGGTGGAGTCCATTGTGAGACTGTGTCATTTTTCTTGAGATTGTCCAAAAATTTTCGACTAAGGTATTCACCTCCTCGATTTGATCAAAGAACCTTAATGGGCTTTTCAATTTACTTTTCTACTTCATGTTTGAATTTCTTAAACTTTTCAAAGGCTTCAGACTTATTTCATAGTAGGTACACATATTCATACTGAGATAAATCATCGATAAAGGTGATGAAGTAGAAAACGTTGCTTCTGATTGGTATATCGAATAGACTGCATACATCTATATGTATCAGGACAAGCAAGTCTATGGCCCTTTCCCCATGTTCTACAAAAGAAAGATTGGTCATTTTGCCTTGAAGGCATGATTTATAAATTGTATATGACTCAGAAGTCAACCGACCCATTAGTCTAAACTTTTTTAATTTGTTAATCCTGTCTTCAGCTATATGATCTAGCCTAAGGTGCCATAGATATCTTTCATTTAGACTATCCCTAGGTCACTTAGATCCTATGACAATCACATTTTACTCGATATTAAACATAGAAACATCAATTTGTAATAGGTAGAGACCATTAATTAAGAAACCACTTGCAATTTTATTTCTTTCAAAAAGAATAGTATAGTGATCCTTAGAGAAGCTAATTACATAACCTTCTTATGCTAAACAAGAAATAAAAATCAAATTCCTACTTGTTGTAGGCATAAAATAACAATTCTTAGGAACTAAAACTAAGACTGATGGTAGTCAAAGAGTATAGGTTTTCATGGCCACAGTGGCAACTCCTGCTTCATTTTCGATGCATAGGATCATCTCACTATCCCTCAGCCTCCTGCTCTCCTCAAGATCCTATATGAAAGTGCACAAGTGAGCACTAGAACCAGAGTCAAGCACCCAATTGGATGTAGAAGAAACCATAAAGTTAGTTTCAATGATAAGCATATCTCAAGAAGGACCTGCCTCCTTCTTGTTCTTTAGGCTGGCCACGTATGAAGGGCAGTTTTACTTCTAATGGTCGTCGGTATTGCAATAAAAATATTTTTCTTTGTCAGCGGTCTTCTTCGATTCTTCCTTCTTCTTCTTCCCATCTTCTACCTTATACTTCTTCATAGACTTCTTTCTAAATAACTTTCTCTTAGCAGAAGTCCACTCCATAGTAAGTACTGAGCCCTTTGAACCTTTCATTAAAAGTTCAGCAGTAACAACCATGTTTATAAGTTCAGCCAAGGTACATTATAGTTTATGCATATGAAAGTTCATGATGTGCCCATATGCATCAATCAAGGATTGTAGGATCACATCAATCTGCAAGTCCTTGTCCAATATGATACCGAGCTTCTCCAGATCTTCTAAATCCTTGATCATTATCGAACAATGATCTTGAACTGACTGCCCATCATGCATCTGAGCCTTAAAAAGTCTGCGCAAGACTTGATAATGGGCTATGCGGCTCTACTCACCAAACAATTCTTGCAGGTATGCCAACATTTGGCATGCAGTCCTAATATCATCATGTTTGCATTATAGCTTATTAGACATTGAGCTCAATATGTAGTACCTTGCTTTGTTATCATCGTCCATCAACTTTTCTAGAGATGCTCTGCATTCAGTGGTCAGACAAGCTAGTAAAGTGTAGAAATCCTTATCTAATACATAGGTCAGCTTTTCTGAATCTAAAATGATTTTGAAGTTTCTTAGCCAATTCTTGTAATTAGGCCCGATCAATCTGTGGCTGTCTAGAATTTGGGCTATTGAATTTGAGGTAGATATTTTTCAATAGAGAGTCAAATTTTCTTGTTAGATTTTATAATTAGACTTGATTAAATTTATTTAGTTGTTTTATTTTTAAACAAATTAGGCTTCTACTATTTTCTCGGATCCCTACACCTTCTTGGTAGAGATGCAAAAATCTTCTCGATCATAGATTTTTAGTGGATGGTGCGGTCCCACCGACTAGCTCACTACCTCACCTAACAATTATTGATGATAGATCAATCGATGAGTGGACAACTCATGTCCAATAATTTTTTAATCATGTGCACCCAAACCTGGTCTCTAATTCATGAAGGTCACCATGCTCGAAATATTGTTCCAATCCTTAGTTAAGTCAAACCCACCATTTGCATGAATTAGATTCCTAATTGGGTCCGTCACCATATCCAAAATATTAAGTCCAACCCATCGTCTAACCCGAAGCATCCAATGCTAAATAGATATGGTTGTGTCTTCCCAATGCAACTGAACTACTATAATCAGCTAGGAATAATCAACCCTGGGAAGGGCCCACACATCAACAATGATGGATGATCGATGACTTAATATTTTTTTTGAAAGATTTGATTTAGATCTCTTATACACGACTTGACTTAGTCATAATAATTATGACTAATCTAGTGGCATGGGTTAGCTTCAAACATTAGCCATCTTAATCCAAAACTGGGTCGACCCAAATAGCCAGGTAAGTGAGATCGATGGAAAGAATATGCTATTAACTCGATGTGAATGCATTCAGATTGAGTAGCTTCCAATTAAAAATTAGTTGGTCATATCTACCAAAATCACCTTAGATAGCAAATTATTGATCCAGAATCGATTGGGTTAGTCTATAATCCAGGCTCGAACCGCAAAGCCAAATTATGTCTTAACTTGATCAACCATATGTGACTGTAAGTAGACCTTAATCTAGACTTAATCCTATTAGGATGGTCAAATCTAAGCACTCTTGATCCCACCTAACCAACTCTTGATTCGGTTTGATCAACCACTATACCTAATTGAGCTGCCCATACCCGAATCCATGTTTTATGAAAATATCTTAGATCTAAAAATTCATAATTTTTTAGATCTAATTTATTTTATAAACTTAATTCTTAATTAAGTCTAGGATTCATAAACAAAACATGCATAAAAAATCCTAGGGTTTAAGGATCTTGGGTTTTGTAGAAAATTAAATTTTGATTTTTGATTAAGGATAGACACGTAGCATCCCTACATGCCATAAGAGCATCCCATTGAATGGAAAGAGAGGATTATTAAACCCTTCTTACTCTTATGACTGGATGGCTAAGGAAAAAGCCTTAACCAAAAATATCAATCTATACTACAAAACTATCAGATCTATAACATATATCTATAGAAAAATTAGCATTTTTCCACCATAGGATCGTTCAGATCCGATCAAATTTATGAAAATATTTTAAAATTTTTTTAAATAAATCCTAATCAGATCTGAGAATTCTTATATCTAATATTAAAAATAAAATTAAAATTAAATTAAATTTTATTTCATATCTTATTTGGATAATCTAATTATCCTACCAATGATCTACTGAAGCTCGGAGTCCTGAATATAGCCATGCAAGCGCCTAACCTCTACTGGAGTCCACACAGGCATGATCTGGATGCGATCTCCTTTTGAATTTGATTTTTAAAAATTAGATCTGGATTTAATTTATAGAGCCTTCAAAACAGTCGATGAAGATAGTGTGCTCGTCTCATGAACACGTTGACTGTCTTCCTGATCTATATGCCAATACTTGTTTCTTCCTCACTGGATTCACCCAACCTTTTAGGCATGGAGAGGGAAGAGAGAGGACCAGAGGGAGGCATGGAAGAGAGGAGGGGTAGCCTTACGGCATGGTGAAAGGGCTTAATCATATCCAGATCAATCGAATAATGTTAGCTCGATTGATCACATTTAGATCCAAACCCTTATTTGTGTAATCCAATTAGGTTCAGTTCTATATGGTAACGACACATATCACGATCTCCATCATCGACATCATTGAAACATCTTTTGATGGATCAGAACTTTTTTGATTCATATAATTAGAATGATCAATCATCAAGATCATTCTAATTGCTCCCAAAATCTACTAGTAACACCTAGCAGTATATGGTGACAACTCGATAGAATAGAAAGCGAACCTCTTGGTGTAGCAACCTATGTGATTGGGTTCTTCTATCATGAGCCTCGAGAGGATTAGGGTCAAGGTGAACTCATTAAACCCAATATCCATCATATGAATTAATCATTTGATTCAAGTCCAATGTGAAATCCTAATAGAAACCCTTTCTATCATCTTCACACTGCCATAGCCATGGGCTTATGGACTCAATCTCATGATCATCATAGGGCTACTCCTCATCTATCGTGGTAGATAGATCTCTTATTGGTGCAATCTAATTCCTACAATGAACATATTGTAGCCAACATACTCAGAATTTTGAATGGCTAGAAAATCGAGTTAAGATGTAGTCAAACTATAACACTCTCAAGGTGAACTGTGGATGCACCTTAGGTCAAAAAACTAAATACACCACTACATCATCAAGCCAATCATCGATGAGAAGGTAGACTCCCTTATGATTGCTCGAGGTAGTCATGCTCAGTGCTCTCATTCTCTAATAAATACCTATACTCTCGCTCCAGTATCTTCACAACATAGACTCAAGATTCATCTATCCTAAGAAAGCGATCATACACCAATCTTCAAGATCAATCACCATCCTCATGATGATCCTACGGTCAGGAGCAGTTTATGAGTTAATTATGAAATTCATGTTTTAAATTTTCAACTCTTGAAAATATTAATTCTTATTATCATTAACTCAAAGGATGTATCATAGATATTTTGAATACACACTATGATAGAAAATAATTTTTTTATTATTTTATAGTCAAAATTATAAAATTATCCATAGAAGTGTATTACAAGTGTTAGCCAATCTAGATTCTAGGGCATACATCTAACAAACTTTTACTTGACCTAAAGCCAATTAGCTACAAATCTAGGTTCCATCTTCTCAAAGTGGGCTTCGATCTTCTGTTATCCCAACGACTTTGTTAGTGGGTCAACCACATTATCTGCAGCATCGACTCTCTTAACCTTGACATATCTCTTCTCGAGGTAATCGTGGATGAGGTGGAATCATCGATCGATGTGCTTGGATTTTTGGTGAGACCTTGGCTCCTTAGCTAGGTATATGGTACCATTGTTGTGTAGTACAGAGGGATGGCATCCGATGGCATTACTTCGAGTTCTATGATGAACTTTTTGTATCAAAATGCCTCCTTCATAGCTTCTGACGTAGTGATTTATTCTACTTCTATGGTGGAGTCTGCTATCACTATCTACTTGCAACTCTTCCATTCTACTTCTATTGTATATAAACAAACTTTTAGATGTCGACTTTCGATCATCTATGTCAGACATAAAGTTCGAGTTGTATACCCCTGGACTTATAGTTCTTCATTACCAAAGACTAGAAATATATCCATAGTCTATCTTAAGTACTTAAGGATACACTTCACAGAAGTCCAGTGATCTTTGCCTGGATTCAACTGATACCTGCTCGTGACACTCACATCATGGGCAATATCAGGTCGTGTACACAGAATGGCATATATGAGGCTCCCTATTATCGAAGCATAAGAAATCTTGCTCATGCATTCAATCTCCTCAAGTGTGCTAGGGCACATCTTCTTGGAGAGATGAATACCATGTCTAAAGGGTACTAGATCTCTTTCGGTGTTTTTCTTACTAAACCTCTTTAGAACCTCCTCTATGTACATCTTTTGTGAAAGTCCTAGCATCTTATTTGGTCTATCTTTATAGACCTTAATTTCAAGAATAAATGATGCTTTTCCTAGGTTTTTGATAGAGAACTCTCTAAAGAATCATATTTTTGTTAGATGTGTGCCCTAGAAGTCAGATTGGCTAACACTTGTAATATACTTCTAAGGATAATATTATAATTTTGACTATAAATTAATAAAAAAAATTATTTTCTATCACAGTATGTATTTAAAGTGTCTGTGATATATCCTATGAGTTAATGATAACGATAATTTATATTTTTAAGAGTTAAAAATTTAAGACATGAATTTTCATAATTAACTCATAAACTACTCCTGACTGTAGGATCATCACAAGGATGATGATCGATCAAGAAGATTGGTGTATGATTGCTTTCTTAGGATAGATGAGTCTTGAGTCTATGGTGTGGAGACATCGAAATGAGAGTATAGGTGCTCGTTAAAGAATGAGGACACTGAGTGCGACTACCACGAGCAGTCATAAGGGAGTCTACCTTCTTGTCGATGATTGGCTCGATGCTGCAGTGGTGTGTCTGATTCTTTGATCTGAGGTACATCGGTAGTTCATCTTGAGGGTGTTATAGTTTGACTACACTATAACTCAATCTCCTAGCCATTTGGAATCATAAGGTGTATGTTGTCTATAGCATGTCCATTGAAGGAATTGGATTGCGCCAATAGGAGATCTATCTACCTCGGTTGATGAGGAGTAGTCCTATGATGATCATGAGATTGAGTTCATAAGCCTATGACCATGGCAGTGTGAAGATGATAGAAAGAATTTCTATTAGGTTTTTACATCGAACTTGAATCGAATGATTAATTTATATGACAGATGTTGGGTTTGATGAGTTCACCTTAACCCTAATCCTGTAAGGGATCAAGATAGAAGAACTCAATCACATAGGTAGCTGCATCGAGAGATTCATTTTTAGTTCTGATGGGTTGCCATTATATACTACTAGATATTACTGGTGGATTTTGGGAGCAATTAGAATGATCTTGATGATCGATCATTCTAATTGTATGAATCAAAATAGTTCTGGTCCATCGAAAGATATTTTGATGATATCGATGATGGAGATCATGACATATTTTATTGCCATACAGAACTGAACCTAACTAGATCATAAATAAGAGTTTGAATCTGGATGTGATCAATTGGACTTACTTAGTTTGATTGATTTGGATTAGATCTAATCAAGTTCAAGAAAATCGTACAAGCACATGATTGAGCCTGACATTCTCCTTCTATAGTTTTTCTGATATATTTCGATAGAGTAAAATTTGATTTGACTCATCCTTGGATTGTGAATGGATTTATTTTCATCTGGATGAAACTTGTCCATGTTAGATTAATTCTAGAAATAAATCCATTTTGAAATGCAATTGGAGTAGGGTCAATAGTTGACCCAATTGAGAGAATTGAGGGTCATAGGATCTAAGCCTCCTAGAGAATTTTTTAGGAACTCTTTTCCTCTAATTTTTGGGCATGTGATTGGGCTCGAGTCATGCTATGAGTGAGCCAAATTTTGTGATTTTTGGAGGTGCCGAGATTGGGTCAAATCAAAGTTTGATTTGGATCAAACTCTTGAGGGAAGACTCCCAGGTGCCTTGGACTCTTCCTTTTTCCTTCATGCCACCACCTTAAAGAGATCTTTTGGGTGACAAAAACATTAATGAATCAGTGTTTGGCATGAACTATTAGCTCTAGAGTTCTAAGCAATCAAGTAATTTGATTGCTTGGTGAAATGGGACTCTAAAGTGGCGTTAGAGTCTATTTAAAGACCCTGCACCCTAGGGCTGTTAATCTTTTGATCACCACGCCCAATTGCTACTACCATAAACCTCCTCCATGCTCCATTTAGAGCTCCCCCCTCTCTTCTCTTTGTCCACACTAGGTCTGGTGAGGTTTCAGCCATCAAGAGTGGAGAAAAGTTGAAGACAAAATCAAGACACGACGATCTAGATCAAGAGATAGGGTGTTGCCTTCAAAATTCATTTAAAGGCTTCATAAATCAGATCCAGATCTAATTTTTGTAGATTAGATCTAGAAGGAGAGTGTGTCCAAATCCTACCTAAGTGAATTCTAGTAGAGACCAGGTGATTGCATGGCTACATCTAGAATCCGAATGACAATAGATCATTGGTAAGGTAAAAGCAGTTTACCCAACTAAGGTATGAAAATTAAATTAATTTTAATTTTAATTTTTAATTTTAATATCAGATCTATAAGATCAAATTTAGGATGTCTCAAATTTGATTAAGATTTTTAAAAATTTTTTTTGAAATATTTCTTCAGATCCAATCAGATCTGAACGATCCTGTGACAGAAAATATGATTTTTTCTTAAACTAGTATCAGGTTGCATTTGCAGTTCTTCAGATCAAGTTTTAATCTAATTTTTATTTTTATTTTGATTTGATATTAGTGGTTTTAGATGTCACATCAGATGTGATCAGATCTGAAATCATAAGATTAATTAAAAATTAATTATATGTGCTGATGTATGAGATGCATGACTAAACTAGGTTATTGAATAGTTCTATGTATTGTTTAGAATAATTATCTTTTGATATGATCACTAGAATTATTATTAAATTAATATTTTTAGATATTATAAGAGTTATAATTAGATCTAAAAAATAGTAGATTAAAATTTAATTTAATATATGAGATATATCTTATGCATGTCTAGACTAGCTTTATGGAATTTTTCTATCTCTAGTCTAGAATAGAATTTTATATGATGTGTTCAATTAAAATTTTATTTTTTAGATGTTATATCAGAGATATCAGATCTGAAAGCATGCATATGTAGATTAAATTTTAATATATGAGATGTATGCAAAGCATGTGTATAGGTTAGATCATTAATTATATATGCGATATATGATTTAGATCTAACTAGTTTTGTAGTAGAAACTAAATTTTTGATTAAGGCGTTCCCCATGGCCATCCGATCATAAGAGCAAAGTAGGGTTTAGAGGCCCTCTCCTTCCATTCGATAGGATGCTCTTATGGCATGTTGGGGTGCTGCGCATTCATCCTTAATCAAAAATCAAAACTTACTTTTCTACAAAATTTTAGATCCTAAAATCCTAGGATTTTGATACATGTTTTATTCACGAACTCAAACTTAATTAAGAATTAAGATTATGAAATTAATTAGATCTAAATTATGAATTTTTAAATCTAAAATACATTCATAAAATTGGGCTCGATCTTGGGAAGCTCAATTAGGTCTAGCAGTTGATCAAACTGAATCAAGAGTTGGTTAGGTGGGATCAAGAGTGCTTAGAATTGATTAGCCCAATAGAATTAAGTCTGGATCAAGGTCGACTCACAGTAACATATGGTCGACCAAGTCAAGACCTAATTTGGCTCCATGATTCGAGCATGGATTATAGGCTAACTTGATTAGCTCTGGTTTGATAATTTGGTGTAAAAGGTAAATCTGGCAAATACGATCGACTAGTTTTAAATTAGGAGCTACTCGACCTAAATGCATTCTTGTCGAGTTAATGGCATATCCCTTCCACTGGTTTTACTTACCTGGCTATTTGTATCAATCCAGTTCTGATTAGAGGTGGCTAACAATTCAAGCTAATCCATGCCACTAGGTTAGTCATAATTGTTATGACTAAAGTCAACTCAAGTTTAAAGAAATCTAAATCAAATCTTCCTAAGTAAATATTAAGTCATAGGTTTTCCACTATTGTAGATGTGTGGACTCTTCTCGGGGTTAATTGTTCTCGATTGGTTATAGTGGTTCAGTTGCATCGAAAAGATGCAACCATGTGTATTAGGCCATTGGATGCTATGGGTTGGAGGATGGATTAGGCTCAATATTCAGATACGGTGAGGGATCCAATCAAGAATTTAATCGATGCAAATGGTGGGTCTAACTTAACTAAAGAGTGGAGCAAAATTTCAGGCATGATGAGCTTCATGAATTACAGATCAGGATTGGATGCCCCATGATTAAAGAATCATTGGACAAGAGCTGTCTACTCATCGGTTGATCCATCATCAATAACTATTAGGTGAGATGGTGAGCCAGTCTGTAGGACCGCACCATCCACTAGAAATCAATTGATCATAGAGATTTTCGCATCTCTACCAAGAAAGTGTAGGAATCCAAAAAAATAGTGAAAAACTAATTTATTTAAAAATTAAACTTCTAATCAAATTGGTCAAGCCTAATTACAAAATCTAACTAGAAACTTTGACTTTCTATAGAAAAATATTTGCCTCCAATCCACTAGCCCGTATCTTGGACACCCACAGACTTACTGGACCTAATTATAAGGATTGGCTATGGAACTACAAAATTATTTTGGATTCTGAAAAGCTAAATCATGTATTGGATCAAGACCCCCCACCTTACCAACCCATCCATCCACTAAGTAGAGAGCATCTCTGAAAAAGTGGACGAATGAAGATAATAAAGCTAGGTACTACATATTGGACTCGATGTCTGATGAGCTTCAGCGCCAACATGAGCACATCAAGATTGCTCGCCAAATATTGGCTCACCTATAAGAGTTGTTTGATGAGAAGAGTCGCGCAGCCAAATATCAAGTCACATGAATATTTTTTAAAGCTCAAATGCATGATGGGCAGTCTGTCTAAGATCATTGTTTGATGATGATCAAGAACTTAGAAGAGCTTGAGAAGCTCAATGTCAAGCTAGATAGGGACTTGCAAATTAATATGATCTCGCAATCCTTGACTGATGCACATGGATAGTTCATCATGAACTTCCCTATGCATAAGCTGCAATGTACTTTAGCTGAATTGATGAATTTGCTGGTTACTGCTGAGCTTTCCCTAGAAAATTCAAAGGGCTCAATGCTTAATATGGAGCAGACTTCATCCAAGAGAATGTCTTTTAGAAAGAAGAAGAAGTCTATGAAGAAGCAAAAGATAGATGGAGGAAAGAAGAAGAAGGAAGAGCCGAAGAAGAAGTCCATGGATAAAGAAAAAATGTTTTCATTGCAACTCCGATGGCATTGAAAGCGGAACTATCCTTTATACCTGGCCAGCTTGAAGAGCAAGAAGGAGGCAGGTCCTTCTAGAGGTATGCTCATTATAGAATCTAACTTTATGATTTCTTCTGCATCCAGTTAGGTACTTAACTCTAGTTCAAGTGCTCATTTATGCACTTCTATGCAGGATCTTGAGGAGAGCAGGATGCTGAGGGATGGTGAAATGATCCTGTGCATCAAAAATGAAGCAAGAATTGCTGCTGCGGTCATAAAAACCTATCCTCTTCGACTACCATCAGAATTAGATTTAGTACTTAGGGACTATTTTTGTGTGCCTGCAGCAAGCAAAAATTTGATTTTTATTTCATGTTTAGCATAGAAAGGCTATGTAATTAATTTTCTTAAAGATCATTGTAATATTCTTTTTGAAAGAAATAAAATTATAAGTGGTTTTCTTTTAAATGGTCTCTATTAGTTACATATTGATATTTTTGTTTTCAATATCGAGCAAAACATGAATGCCATAGAATCAAAGCAACCTAGGGATAGTCTAAATGATAGATATCTTTGGCACCTTAGGCTAGGTCATATAGCAAAAGACAGGATTAACAAATTAGAGAAACCCTAACTATTGAGTTCATTGACTTTCGAGTCATATCCAATTTGTGAGTAATGCCTTTATGGTAAAATGACTAAGCTTTCTTTTATAGGACATGGGAAAAAGGCCATAGACCTACTTGCCCTGGTACACATAGATGTGTGTGGCTCATTTGATGTGCCGGCCAAAGATAATTATATCTACTTCATCATCTTCATCGATGATTTATCTTGGTATGGATATGTGTATTTGATGCGACATAAGTCTAAAGCCTTTGAAAAGTTTAAAAAATTTAGACTCGAAGTAGAAAAATAAATAGAAAAATTCATTAAGATTCTTCGATCAGATCGAGAAGGTGAATACCTTAGTCGAGAATTTCTGGACTATCTCAAAGATAATAGCATAGTCTCATAATGTACTCCACCAGAAATGCCTCAACTGAATAAGATTTTAGAATGAAGAAATTGGATCCTATTAGATATGGTCCGATCCACGATGAGCTTCACAGATCTTCCTAAGTTTTTTTAGAAACATAGTCCTATGACCGTAATATATTTACTGAATAGGGTTCCTTCTAAAATCATTCCTACCACATCGTATGAGATATAGCATCGTAAGAAACCAAGTCTAAGTTACCTCAAAATTTGGGGTTGTTCGGCTCATATCAAGAGACAGCAGGTAGACAAGTTAGAATTTAGGTTCTTTAGAGCTCGATTCATTAGATATCCTAAAGAATCATTAGGATATTATTTCTATCTTCCAGAAGATCATAATATGGTTGTGAGTCGACATACTATTTTTTTTGAAAAATAGTTTATTCAAGATGATGGCATCGAGAGATAGATTAGGCTTGAGGAGATGGTCTCCAAATAGCAACGAGCTAAGAAACCTATGGAACCGAATTAGATTAACCCACTCCAAATACTATCTCCTCCACCTCAAAATTCAACTAGGATTTTTCATCCTCCTAAAAGATACTTGAATACTATTTTAGAGGATGTAGAAAAAATGTTCCTCATGAAAAATGGGGTTCATGGTGATGATTGCAGGACCTATGACATGGCGATATCAGATATCGACTCCTAAAAATGGTTAGAGATAATGATGTCAAAAATTGAATCAATGTGCTCAAACCAAGTCTGGACATTGGTAGATCCACCTAAAGGCATAGTACCTACTAGGTGTTGTTGGTGCGAAATCTGATTATCGTCGGAGAAGCATTGGAGTCGGAGAAGATAAGATCGCCGTCGGTGACCTCCAAAATAAGTTTTGTCTAGAGTTTGGGGGGGTGGCTTCAGCAAGACCCTTCGACGATCAAGTCAGCTCTTTCGACCAACAGAAATGAAGTACTCAGTAGAGAAATGGAGCACTCTAGAAAGAAAAAGAGAGCTTGAAGAAAACATATCTAGAGGATCACTTTTATAGTCCCGGAGCCTATAACAAACTGATAGTGATGGCTGCAACTGCTTAGTAGTGGGCCGTTCGAGGCCATGTGGGGTTTGTTATGGAGGATGGTGTCCATTGTCATGACGTGCTAATCTATTGGAGATCTAACAGTTGGAGTTCGGATGGGGCAATTGCAGGCGATGAAGGGCTCTTGGACGTTGTTGTTCCGAAGGAGTTCGGAGGTTTTCAAAATTGACCGTGTGTTGGCTTTTATTCACTATGTTAAAGGTGTATGCCATGGTTCTTTCAAGGGCTGGAAAGAATTCGATCGAAAGAGAAGTTTGGCAAGGGTTCGACCGGCGAAGGGCCCCAGAAGACATCCAACCGAAAGGTGTTTGACATAAACCTTCAACATAGGGAATAAAAGCCAATGCACGGTCAATCTTGAGAACTTTCAAACTCCTCCAGAATAACAATGTCCAAGAGCCCTTCATCACCTGTAATTATCCCGTCTGAACACCAGCTGTTAGGTCTCCAACAGACTAGCATGTCATGATAACAGACACCATCCTCCATAATAAACCCCACATGGCACCGAACGGCCCTCAACCAAGCAGTTGTGGTTGTCACTATCAGTTTGTTATAGGCTTTGGGGCTATAAAAGGGATCCTCTAGATATGTTTTCTTCAAGCTCTCTTCTTCCTTCCGGTACTCTGCAACTTTCTCTACTAAGTACTCCATTTCTGTTGGCTGAAAGAGCTGACTTGATCATCAGAGGATTTTGCCAGAGCCACCCCTAGGCTCTGGATGAGACTTATTTTGCAGGTCACCGACGATGACCTCGTCTTCTCAGACTCCAGCGCTTCTCCAGCAATGATCAGATTTTGCACCAATAGGATTGGCACTAGAGGAAGGGCTTGAACCTTCGCCTTTTGAGGTTCCCTTATTCTTAAAGGAGTGCTCAACAGAGATCTCTACTTGTTCTCCTCCAGAGTCCTCCTTCTCGAGAAAGATACCTCCTAGGAAAGCTTCAATCCGACGATCAATGGTCTTCGCAGCTAGATCCCATCCTGATCTTTCTGCTCCTGTTTCATCCCCAGCAACTCAAGCTCCACCTATAGCAATGGTGGATGTGGAACAATTTAACTTGCTTGTCCAGTAGGTTCGCAGCCTCATAAAAGCAGTGCAGGCCATGTGGCAGCAGCAGCCTCCGATGCCAATTCGACTAGAGCAGGCTTCTCAAGAGTCCCATGATCCGATTCGGGGATGGCCTACTTGAGCTAGCCGATCGGTGACCTTTGAAAAAGGGAAGCAGAGGGCTGACAGCCCCTACTCTAATCATGACTCTACCCTAGGGGGACTTTGCCCTCGTTCAGTCAGAAGATCTTGGAGATCCATGATCGAGAGGATCTCTGTAAGAGATGAACCAGCGGATCGAGGAACTCCATCATGCTCCCCCCTCCCATGATAATGATATATGTACTGACCCTCCTTTCTCTCACTGCATCATGCAAAAACCTATTCCATCGAACTTCAAGCTCCCTCAATTCGAGAACTATGATGGAACTACCGATCCAATCGACCACCTAAAGATCTTTCGAATGACGATACTACTCCACGATGCACCAGATGCCATCCTGTGCTAGGCTATCCAATCTACCTTGAAAGGAGTAGTCAGAAATTGGTATACGATCCTTAAGTCGGATACCATCTTTTTTTTTGATCAAATGAGCCACCAGTTCATGGCTCATTTCATCAGTAATCGATGCCCCCATCGAGGTTCCAACTCCCTCATGAACATCAAGCAACAAGAGAGAGAATCTATTCGAGCTTATGTTAACCGCTACAGTATAGCTACCATAGAAGTTTGAAATCTAGATCCGTTTGTTGCTATGGCCACACTAAAAGGTGGCCTTTAGAAGAACAATCTGCTATTCTCCCTGGAGAAGAAGTATCCCAGGGATTTATCGATATGCTGGCTCAGGCTGAAGGGTATGTCTGAGCAGAAGAGGCCTTCAAGGCCAAGGATAGTGAAGTCATAGAAGAGCGGTGAATAGGCGAGCCGAATAAGCCCACATCTGAAGACAAGCCGAACGAGGTTCGACCGTGCTCCCGAGCTCCCCCCAAGCACAAGCGAGCCCAAACTCCTCCTTAAGCTCGTCGTCCAAGAAGCCCTAACATAAGGGTGCAGTGGGGCTCCCCCATTCAAAGGTTCCACAACTATGTCCCCCTCAATGCTCTAAAGACCCAAGTACTAATGGAGATTAAGGAGCAACTGCCTAGACTAGAGAGGATGCACACTCACCCTGACAAGCACAATCCTAAGAAGTACTGTCTTTATCATCGTGACCACGGTCATGATACTGAAGAATATATTCAGCTCCAGGATGAAATCAAGGAGCTCATCAGGCGAGGTCAGCTCGGTCGATTCCTACGATGTCAATCCGAAGGAAGAGAGGATCGGCCAAGGGTACTACCACAACCTAAACCATCGAGGGAGGAGGAGCAACAAGGAGGTCGGCCACCTCTCGGCATCATCAACACTATCTTTGGGGGACCTCGATGAGAAGAGGCCAGCGGATCCGAAGGATTGGTGAAGAGGTAGAGGACTGGAGAATCTATAACCTTCACCAAAGCAGATGCATAGGGATTCAATTCCTTTATAATGATGCGGTTGTAATTGCTTTAAATATCGCAAACTATGATGTACGCCACATCCTTGTTGATAATGGAAGTTTGGTCAATGTCTTATTTTATAATGCTTTCTCTAAAATGTCTATACCTGATAGTCAGCTTGGAATGATAAACATCCCGTTAGTGGGCTTTACCGGTGATGCAGTACTGGTTGAGGGTATAATAACTTTGGTTGTAGCTGTAGGACAATATCCAAGGTGGTCAAGAGCACTGGTTGATTTTCTAATCGTAAAAGTCCCATCTGCCTACAATGCTATTCGTGGCCAACCTGGTTTGAACACACTCTGAGCTATGGTATCAACTTATTACTTAAAGGTGATGTTCCCGACAAGCTATGGAATTAGAGAGATTAGAGGAGACTAGGCCTTCGCAAGACACTATTACTCCATGGCCCTACAGAAAATCCCCAGCCCAACCTTTGCCCTATTGATGGACTGGATGTTCGTGATAACCTTACGGAGGAGCGGGACGAGTCTATGGAAGACCTCATTTCTATCCCATTGAATGATGGAAATGTAGAGCACACTGTGCAGATCGACTCCAACTTGGGGGATGAAGTTCGAGAGCAGCTCATCACCTTCCATCAGAGAAATGTAGACATCTTCTCTTGGATCCTAATGGATATGGTAGGGATTGATGCCGAGGTCATGGAACATCGACTGGCTGCTGATCCCAAGTGTCGGCCAATAAAAGAGAAGATGCACAGCCACGCTCTAAAGAGGTAGAAAGCAATTGCAGAAGAAGTCAACAAGCTTCTCAAGGCCAGATTCATCCAGGAAGTTAACTATCCAAACTAGATCTCAAACGTGGTGCTCATCAAAAAGGCAAACGGCAAGTGGAGGATGTGTATAGACTTCAAAAAGCTGAATAAAGCTTGCCCAAAAGATAGCTACTGCCTACCCAGGATCGATCAACTGGTAGATACAACCTCACCTTTATGGATGCCTTTTTTGGCTATAATCAAATTCGGATGGCACTAGAGGATGAGGAGAAAACTGCTTTTGTTACTGGTCGTGGTATTTACTATTATAAGATTATGCCAAGAATATAGGGGCAACGTACCAGTGCCTGGTTAACAAAATCTTCAAGGAGCAGATCGGCCTAAAATATGGAGGTGTATGTGGATGACATGCTCATCAAGAGAGCCGAGCTTCAGCAAATCACATTGTCAATCTCGAAGAGACTTTCAGTGCACTTAAGAAGTACAAGATGAAGCTGAATCCAATAAAGTGCGCCTTCGGTGTGATCTCGAGAAAATTTTTGAGATTTATGGTATTGAGGCACGAGATTGAGGTAAATCTAGAGAAAATCCTAATTATTCAAAAGATGACCACTTCAAAAATAATTAAAAAATTTCAACGCCTGACTGAAAATATGGCATCCCTAAACCGCTTCGTCTCGAGATCAATCGAGCGATGCATGCCCTTCTTTCAAGTTCTCAAGTAGCCAAAGAGCTTTTGCTGAATGGCAGAATGCCAACAGGCATTCGAGGAGCTTAAAAACTACCTCGGCTCACCCACACTACTAGCAAAGCCTGAGCATAGAGAAGAATTATTCTTATACCTAGCAGTCTTTTCGATAGCCCTAGTAGCAGTCCTAGTCAAGGAGGAAATGAAAATGCAGTGATCAGTCTACTACATAAGTCGGGTCCTGAGGGATGCAGACACCAGGTGCTCTAAATTAGAAAATTTGACTTACTCTCTTCTAATTATTGTCAGGAGACTTCGACCTTACTTTTAGGGGCACACCATAACTATCCTCATGGATCAACCAATTAAAGCAGTCCTTCATCAAACGGATGCCTCCGAAAGAATCGCAAAATGGACAATCAAGCTTACAGAATTTGACATCAACTATCGACCTCGACCATCGATCAAAGCTTAGATATTAGTATATTTTGTAGTAGAATGCACTATTCTAGATGAAGCCATGCTTGAACAAAATGAAACTGGTATTCTGTGGTTGCAATCGACCACCCCCGAAGAGAGTGCCGATCTTTCCAAAGGTTTTTGGGCTCTGTCTATGGATGGTTCATCCAATGCTGCTAGAGCAGGCATCGGATTAGTCTTGGTTAACCCTGAGGGAGTCATCGTCGAATATGAGCTATGCTTCGAATTTTCTGCAACTAATAATGAGATTGAATATGAAGCTTTGATCGTTGGGTTAAAAATAGCAAAAGAGTTAGAGGCAGACCAGCTCCAAGTTTTTGGTGATTACCAGCTGGTGGTCGAACAAGTTAGCAATAGCTATGAAGTCCGGAAGGAAAGCATGATGAAATATCTTGAGAAAGTAAAGAAATTAACTTTGACCTTCAACAGTTTTAGCATCCAATGGATTCCGAGGGTAGAAAATATGAGTGCCGATCTTCTCTCTAAATTGGTCGATTTAGCCCCAGCCGAACTGTCCAAAGAAGTATTTTTTGAAATTCTAAAGTGCCCAAGCTCAAAGGAGTCGTAGCCTATTATGCAAGTTGAGCACGAGCCAAGCTGGATTGACCTGCTAGTTGCCTACCTCAAGGATGGAGCTCTTCCTCATGATCCGAAAGAAGCTCAAAAACTCAGGAATCAAACTTTTTGGTATGTTCTATATGAAGGCAAGCAGTATAAAAGGTCGTATTCTCTATTACTCTTGAGATGTCTCCGACCTTCAGAGGCCGACTTTGCATTATGAAAAGTGCATGAGAAAATTTGTAGAAGTCATATAGGAGCTAGATTCTTATCACAAAGACTACTTCGGTAGGGGTACTATTGACCGACCTTGTACCACGACTCCATAGAGTATGTCAAGAAATATGACCACTATCAGAGAAATGCAAATATACAAAGATAGCCGGCCACTGAGCTTACTCCACTAAGTGCACCTTGGCCATTCGTGTAGTGAGGAATGGATATACTTGGCCCCTTTCTAATGGCATCCAGACAATGAAAGTTCTTCCTAATTGTGATCGACTATTTTACCAAATGGATTGAGACTGAACCATTAGCAAAAATTACTGAGTCCAAGGTACAGGACTTCATCTGAAAGTCAATCATCTATTGGTTTGGTCTGCTCCAAACTCTCATAACAGATAACGAGCGACAGTTTGCTAGGATGAGGGTCACTGACTTCTACAAAGATCTAAATATCTTCCATCACTTCACGTCAGTGGCCCATCCATAGGCAAATGGTGAAGTAGAGGTGACCAACAGAATCTTACTGTAGGGCATTAAGGCAAGGCTTGAAAGAGCAAGGAGGACTTGGACGGACGAACTCTACCACATCCTTTAGGCATACCGAATTACTTTAAGGCTACCGACTAGAGAAATACCGTTCGTCTTGATCTTTGGAATAGAGGCAGTCATCCCAATTGAGTTTAAACTTCCATCAGTACTGATTGTGGCATTCAATGAGCAGCATAACTCGCAAGACCTCAGAGTCAATCTTGATCTACTTGAGAAAAAAAAGAAAAAGCCCAAGTTTGGATGGCAACCTACAGATGAAGAGTAGCCAGATACTATAACTCCAGAGTAAAAAGAAAAGCATTCAGGGTGAGGGACTTGGTGCTCCAACGAGCATCTATTTTACAACCTCAAAATCAAGAAAAGCTCATCCTAAATTGGAAAGATCCGTACAAAGTAGAGGAGGTCATCCGGTCCGAAACTTATTACTTGAAGGAGCTCGAAGGAGCAACACTCCCATGGCTTTGGAATTTAGAGAACCTAAGAATGTACTACTAATAACTTTCCTTCAATAAAACTTTTCTATTTTAACATCATTACTTCTTGGCACAAAAATTGCGTGATGATAAATAACTCTCTAAAACAACCTAAAGTGGTCCATTAGGAATAGGAGGAGAACCTCTTCCTAACATGAGCAAAATCGAAGGCCTCGTTAAATTAAGATTGGATGAGGGGAGAGGCCCTACCAACGATCCTAATGTGCCCCACAGCCCATTAGAATAAGAGAAGAAGCTCATCCTAACATGAGCAAAGTCGAAGGTCTCGTTAAATTAAGATGAGATGAGGAGAGAGGCCCTGCCAATGGCCCTAATATGCTCCTACAATCCATTAGAAATGAGAGGAGAACCTCATCCTAACGTGAGCAAAGTCGAAGGCTTTTATTAAATTAAGACGAGATGATGGGAGAGGCCCTACCAATGATCCTAGTGTGCCCTTATAGTCTGTTAGGAACAGGAGAAGAACCTCTTCCTAACATGAGCAAAGTCAAAGGCCTCGTTAAATTAAGATGAGATGAGGGGAGAGGCCCTACCAACGGCCCTAATGTATCTCTATAGCCCATTAAGAATAGGAGAAGAACCTCATCCTAACATGAGCAAAAGTCAAAGGCCTCATTGAACTAAGATGAGATGAGGGGAGAGGTCCTACCAATGGTCCTAATGTACCACTACGGTCCATTAGAAATAGGAGGAGAACCTCATCCTAACATGAGCAAAATCAAAGGCCTCATTAAATTAAGATGAGATGAGAGGAGAGATCCCGCCGATGGACTCAACGAACTTCTATGATCATGCAAAGGGTGGAAGGCCAAGGCCTCACTAATCTAAAACAAGAAAAAGGTCAAGGCCCTACTAACAACTATCGTGCACATTTTCCTACAACCATGCCAAACGCCAAAGGTAAAACCTGATCCTGATCCGCAGAATGGACCTCTAGCTCATCATCCACGACAAGCATCTCATTAGAAATGAAGTAAAGAAAATGAGGTGCCTGAAATTGTGTCTACAAGATATGACAACAAAAAAAAAAGGTACCATTTCGTTATGGAGTTATGTTCATTACAAATAAAAGTCAATAAGATTGATTACATAGAAAGTGGGCACACTACAAGCAAAATGAAGGTTAGCAAGGATCAATTGTGCAAAAGAACAATTGCATTACAGAATGAGGATTGATAAAACCGATTACATAAAGAAGAAAGAAAGAAAGTAAAGTCCTAAGGCGACCCGAGCTCTTCAGACTTTGGGCTATCGGCTTCGGCCATCACCAAAGCTTCCTTTAGTCTGAAGATCTCCTCCTCGAGCTCCTTCTTCTTATATAGGCCTTCGATGTATATTTTATTGGTGTACATAAATTTAACCTCGAGTTCTCACTGCTTCTCCCTCAAGACTTCAGATTCAGCTTCAGCATCCTTGATGGCTTGACGCTCGTAGGTCAACTGGAGATTCAACTATTGAACTTCAGCTTTCTCCACCCCGACAGCCTCCAAGAGCTCACCGACGGTCCTCCTCAGAGATGCGAGCTCCTTAGGTTCGCCGCTTGATCTAGCCTGCTGAATGCTATAAAACTTCCTCTAGAAATAGGTCGCCTCATCCCTAGCAGCCTTCAACTCATCTTCAAGCCCAGACATCTTCCCTGCCTAGGTCGCTTGGTAACTATTGTGCCGATCCTCAGCATCTTGCAGTTGCTTCTGAAGCTAGAGAAATTTTTTCGATCAATCCCAATCATACCGAGTTTTATCGGTGGACCACGGTGAACTTTCTTCCAAGAGATGGATCTTTTCTTTTGCCTTCTTAAGATCAACTTCAAAATAGCCGATCTTCGCTGTCAGCGCCCAAGACTTGTCGCTTGCATTCTTTTGGAGTTCGGCAAGCTCCTTCTCAAAATTTTAAAGCTCATGAAATCCTTGATGTGCAAGCTTAGGAGGTGAGTGACTTCTTTAGTCACCTCCAAAGCGTTCTTCCAAAAGGTCTGAAGGTTGGCCTCAACCTTCTTCAATTTTTTTCTTAAATAGTGGACTTCCTTCTTCAAATCCTTTATCAAAGGCTTGAACGAAACTTCCTAAGGTAAGCGGTTGGCGTTAGTCAGAGAAAGGGGGTCGTGACCCTGGTTATCGGCGGCATTCTGAATCACATGCAGTCAGAGTGCAAAGAAAAGAGAGATTTGTTTTTATTACTTTAAATATTTTTGATACATCAAAAAAAGAGAGAGAGAAGAAAAGTACATAAATGTCAAAAGTTTAGACCTCCGATGGCTCACCCACTGAAGAGGTCAGAACATTCTCGGCCGCCTCTGACTCTCGAGCAAACCTAGATGCTGCACTTGCAGGTTCTAGAACCTCCGGAGTAACTTCGACGACATGGGCAGTGGGGGCAACCTCGACATCAGTGCACGAAGGGCCAACTCTATTCTGTGGCTCCTCTATGAGGAGATCCAAATCGATGTCGGGGAAGTTCTCGACGACCCACCCCAAGCAAATCTAGAATCCTTCCAAAAAAGATTCCTCGGTGAAGTCTATTTTGATGTCCTCCATATCTTTGGAGGACTTGAAATCTTGCAGGGCCATCTCCATAGCAGCATTAACCTCCTCTTGTGCCTTCCTTCTTTCCTCCTTCTCTAGAGCTAACTTGGCCCTCAGCTTCACCATCTCTTCACACTCCTCCCTCAACTCCTTTTGAAGATGTTCGACTTCAGACGAGTTGGTTTTCAAGCCTACCTTCAGAGCGTCGGCCTCAGCCTGAGCCTTCTCGACTTCTGCATGGGCTTCCTTAAGGTCCCTAGAAGCTTCAGCCTATCTCTGATTTGCCACCTCAAAGTGAGCAAAAAGATAGTCCCAACTGCAAAATAAAAAAGGAGTTAGAATTCTAAAAGATTCCAACTTTAAAGCCCGAAGGATATGAAATCAAAATCAAAAGAAGTCACTTACCTCCAGGAAGGCAGTGAAGGACTCGTCGAACCTCTCAATGTCATTCTTCTGGCACATCCTCTCTATAATATAGGAGAGGACGCTCTCCTCTATCAGCGACTGGACAACCTCTCGATTGTTCAGAGAATCCTGCTCTTGGCTAAGATCCTCTTCCTCGGAGCTCTTAACCTTCTGTTTGACTTTCTTGTCGACGGCCTTCTTCTTCTTCCTCTCCACAACTTTCTCTTGTTGAGCAGGAGCAGAAGGGGTGGCCTCATCAGACAAGACTGGACTCGATGCGGTAACGATGGGCTCGAGGGTCCGCACGGCCCAAATCGACATGGCCTAGCTCGATTCTCCAGTTTGAGCCTTCTTCTATGGTTCCTCGAAAGGACCACCCTTCCTCTTAAGGGTCTTGATTCCCTTTGCCAGGCGGTTCTATTCCTTCGGAGTCATTTCTGCAAAGAAAATAAAGTTAGAAGATCAAAAGAAAGAATACCACCCAACTGATTGAATATGAAGAACTACCTATTGGGTTAAGAGAATTGAGATTGAAATTGAACAAGGTTTGCTCGTCCAGAAGTTTAGAGATCGGTGGAGCATTAAAGGACTTCAGCTTATCGATCAAACTCCGATCCTCGCTTTCTAGCATGTGGGCTTGACGGACCGATTCCCATATCTCACCCCACGGAGGAAGTCCTAACCCAAAGGAGGGATGGGAGACAAAAAAAATTTTCTCCTTCCAATCGTGAATGGAGGAAGGAGCACTTTTAAGCACTCCCTTCTCACCAAACTACGGAGATACATACCACCAGTCCTTGGCAGTTGGATGGCATTTGATGGTGAAGAAATTGCAGAATAAGAAAATGGTAGGTCGGGCGCCCACCATGGTGCACAGAGAGAGAAATACTATGATAAATCTAAAGAAATTCGGTGCCATAGCAGTAAGAGAAATATTAAGAAATCTAAATAGGTTAACGACAAAAGGAGGCAAGAGTAACCTAAACCCAGTCCGAAGGATTTCGACATACAGACAGGTTCGATCAAAAGGAGGTGAGCAAACTTGATCGTCCAGCCCAGGATGTTCGAGCTTGTATTTAAAAGGAATCCCAAACTAAATCCTAGCTAGGGAAAGTTCGTCGGACCAAAGTCTATAGGAAATGGTTGCAGGCACAAAAGAATGGGCCAACTCCAAGGGTTCAGCCACCTCAAGAGGTAGGTTCACCAAGGTTAAAGAGGCCGAGCTCCCAGAACAAGTTGACCAGGATCCCTCGTTAGACATTCGGATCAAAGTGAAATTAAGAAATCATCCAAAAATCAGAAAAAAATAAGGTGTACAACCTTCAACAAAAATAGAAAGAGCAAGAAAGCAAAGGGTGCAGAAATAATCCAGAAAAGTGTTGGAGGGCTGACCTAAATCAACTGAGAAGAACAAGAAGATGATGAATGTAACAAAAATTGAATGGAGGTGCATTTGGAACCAAGAAAAATGGAGGAAGAAGCTTGGGCCCTCGCACGGGATGGAGCAGGGAACCAGAGGAAGGAGATGAGGATTTTAGAAGAAGTAAAGTCTCAAAGGAGGAGGATGGGTTTAAGTAACCCCTAGAATTCCTAGACGGTTATGATTGTAGATTTTCTCTAGCTGATCTCTGATTAACGCGTGTCCTACTCATCGTGGTAGAAAGCTTCCAATGGGCAGATCCTTAATAGCACTGTACTTCGAGCAGACTTCTGATGGGAAATTCAAAAAACATCTCTTTGGATCACCATGCATTTATGAAACTTCGATGCCAGCATGGTAAAAGCCAAAACTTTCCATCCAACCCAGACATAGGAAACCCAATAGGATTAAAAAATCCTTTGAACTTCGACAGTCTCCATTTTACTCCCATCCTTCGAAGTTCGTGAAGAAGAAATCCTGATTTTTTGGATCAGGTTCGTTCAAATCTAATTGGATCAAGAGGTATATTTTAAAAAAAATTTCTTAGATCTAAATCAGATATGACATTCTTCGGATCTAATTTTATGATCTGATAAATAAAAAAATTAAATTAAATTAAATCTAAATTAGTTTTACCTTGATATGGGTAATCCAATTATCCTTTGATGATCTGCTGATAGCCTGAGGTTCTGGATCTAGCCATGCAAGCGCCTGGCCTATATCGATATCCACTCAGACTGAATTTGAAGATCTTCTCCTTTATCATGTCTCTAAAAATTAGATTTGGATCTCATTTGGAGGATCTTTGAAACTCCTTTCAAAGATCTACTGTCGTCTTTATAGTAGTGCTGCCTTCTTCCTTTCTCGTCAGTCTTTTCTTGCTTGAATCGCACTAATCTGAAGGCTCGACTTCCTTGGGTGTGGAGAGGAGAGAGAGGATCAAAAAGGTGGCATGGAGGAGGGAGAGGGGCAGCCTTGGGGTGTGGCTAAGAGAAATTCTATAAAAGTTGGGCGCAGACAGGTCTATATATAGACCCTGCTGCGCCATGCAATGCCACATCACCCCGACCAATCATGTTGCTTCATTCAATCAGATCTAAATCTAATTGGTGGGATGACATCACCTAATGTAATTAAATGAGAGACCCATAGATTCATCCTTAGGTGGCGTCTAAGACTGGTCAAAGTCTATATATGAGGGTCACCTAGTTTGAATCCAAGAAGCAATCTGGAGTCCCATCCGTATGGGACTCCAGGCATCCCTATCCATGGGCGCATGCCATCCTAGGCATGGGCCCCCTTTCTTTCCAAAATCTAGTAAGGGGACAAGCCTCTATCTGCTCTCTAATAAGTGCATTACACATGGGCAGATGTCCAAGGGTCAAAGGTCAACGTTTGACCAAAGTCAAAGGATAAGAATTAGCAGGTGACAAAAAATGGTAGGTGTTGTCTCAAATTTATCTCATAAATTAAGACAACCCTTTTCTGACCTGGACAAACTCCAGTCAGACTAGGTAAAGGTACCTGAGTGAGCATAAACTTATTTGGCTTAGTCGAGACAACTTTTAATGATAGAAAAAGGAGAACGTTAGGCTCAATCGTGTGCTAGCACGATTTCCTTGAACCTAATTGAATATAATTCAAATCAATTGAACTGGGTTAGTCCAATTGATGATATTTAGATCCAAACTCTTATTTGTGTGATCCAGTTAGGTTTAGTTCTGTATGGTAATGAGATATGTCCTGATCTCCACCATCAACATCATCAAAACTTCTTTCGATGGATTAGAACTCTTCTGATTCAGACAACTAGAATGATCGATCATCCAAATCATTCTAATTGCTCCCAAAATCCACCAGTGACCACCTAACACTATATAGCATATGGTGGCAACCCATCAAAACTAAAAATGAACCTCTCGATGCAGCTACTTGTGTGTGTGATTAAGTTCTTCTATCTTGAGCTCCGATCAGATTAGGGTTAAGGTGAACTCGTCAAACCCTAATTTCTATCATATGATTTAATCATTCGATTCAAGTCCGATGTGAAAACCTTAATAGAAACTCTTTTCTATTATTTCACTCTCTGCCATGGCCATGGGCTTATGGACTTGATTCTCATGATCATCATAGGGCTGCTCCTCATCCACCGAGGTAGATAGATTCCATCTTGGTGCAATCCAATTCCTACAATGAACATGCTATAGCCAACATACACCTCAGGATTTCGAATGGCTAGGAGACCGAGTCATGGTGTAGTCAAACTATAACACCCTCAAGATGAACTATCGATGCACCTCAGGTCAAAGAATCAGACACACCACTACAGCTTCGAGTCAGTCATCGATGAGAAGGTAGACTTCCTTATGACTACTCGAGGTGGTCACGCTCAGTGCCCTCATTCTCTAACGAGTACCTGTACTCTCGCTCTGGTGTCTCTACACTATAGACTCAAGACTCATCTACTAAAAAGAAGTGATTGTACACTAACCTTCTGGATCAATCACCATCCTCATGATGATCCTACGGTCAGGAGCATTTTATGAGTTAATAATGAAAATTCTTGTCTTAAATTTTCAACTCTTGAAAATAAGAATTATCATTACCATTAACTCAAGGGATGTATCACAGACACTAAATACACATATGTGATAGAAAATAACCCATTTTATTATTTATAATCAAAATTATAATTTTGCCTCTAGAAGTGTATTACAAGTGTCAGCCAATTTTGGCTTCTAGGGCACACATATATCTAACAAACTCCCACTTGACCTAAAGCCAATTGGCTACAAATCTAAGTCCCATCTTCTCAAGGTGGGCTTCGATCTTCTGCTGGCCCAACGACTTTGTAAGCGGGTCCGCCGCATTGTCTGTAGAGTTGACTCTCTTGACCTTGACATAACCCTTTCGAGGTAATCACAGATGAGGTGGTATCGCCGCTCGATGTATTTGGATTTCTGGTGAGACCTCGGCTCCTTAGCAAGAGCTATGGCATCATTGTTGTCACAGTACAGAGGAATGGCATCTGATGGCATCACTCCGATCTCTACAGTAAATTTCTTATACCAGAATGCCTCTTTTGTAGCTTCTGATGCAGCGATGTGTTCTACTTCCATGGTGGAATCTGCTATCACTGTCTGCTTAAAACTTTTCCAACTGACAGCTCCATCATTGCACAAAAATAGACTCCTAAATGTCGACTTTCGATCATCTACATCGGACATAAAGTCTGAGTCTGTATATCCCTAGACTTGGAGTTCTCCATTACCAAAGATCAATAACATATCCTTAGTTCTTCTCAAGTACTTAAGGATACATTTCATAGAAGTTCAGTATTCTTCACCTGAATTCGACTGATATCTACTCGTGACACTCACAGCATGGGCTATATCAGGTCGTGTACATAACATGGCATACATGAGGCTCCCTATTACTGAAGCATAAGGGATCTTGCTCATGCATTCTATTTCCTCAGGTGTGCTAGGGCACATCTTCTTGGAAAGATGAATGCCATGTCTGAAGGATACTAAACCCCTCTTAGAGTTTTCCATACTAAACCTCTTTAGTACTTCCTCTATGTACATCTTTCTGTGAAAGTCCTAGCATCCTATTCGGTCTATCTCTATAGACCTTAATTCCTAGAATAAAGGATGCTTCTCCTAGGTCTTTCATGGAGAATTCTTTAGATAACCACATTTTAACTATGGTCAACATGGGAATATCATTCCCAATAAGGAGGATGTCATCCACGTACAATACGAGGAAGACAACAGCGCTCCCACTGACCTTTTTGAAGACACATGGCTCCTCCTCATTTTTTATGAAACCAAATAATTTGATCACATCATTAAAATGAGTATTCCAACTCCGAGATGTTTGCTTAAGTCCATATATGAACCTTTGCAGCTTACAAACCTTGTGATCATCATCATTGGATGTGAAACCTAGCAGCTATTGCATATAGATATCTTCCTCAAGATATCCATTTAAGAATTCCATTTTTACATCCATTTGCCATATTTTATAATCAAAATAGATTGCAATAGCAAGCAATGTGTGAATAAATTTTAGCATAGCTACTAGCGAAAAGGTATCCTGATAGTCAATGCCTTCACATTGACTATAATTTTTTGCCACTAATCTAGCCTTGAATGTCTCCACATTTTCATCTACACCAATCTTTTTCTTATAGATCCATTTACACCCAATAGGTACTATACCTTCTAGTGGATCTACCAAGGTCCAGACTTGGTTTGAGTGCATCGAGTCAATTTTTGACTTCATTGCCTCTAATCATTTCTCGGAGTCGATATATGATATCACATCATTATAGGTTTTGGGATCATCATCATGAACTCCATTACCTACAAGGAACATTTTCTCTACATCCTTTGAAATAGTACCTAAGTACCTCTCTGGGGGATGGAAAACTCTTTCCAATCTACGAGGTAAAGGAGGTAGTGTATGGATTGGCTCAACCTGATTTAATTTCATTTGGTTCTTAGCTCATTGCTCTTGTGAGACTTTCTCTTCGAGCTTAATCTATTTTTCAGTGCCGCTATCTTGAATAAACTATTTTTCAAGAAAAATGGCATATCGACTCACAATCACATTGTGATCTTCTGGAATGTAGAAATAATATCCTAATAATTCTTTAGGATATCCTATGAATCGAGCTCTAAAGGACCTAAAGTCTAACATGAGCTGGACAATCCCAAATTCTGAGATGACTCAGACTTAGTTTTTTATCATGCCATATCTCATACGGTGTGGTAGGAATGGTTTTAGAAGGAACCCTATTTAGTAAGTATATAGCAGTTAACAAACAGTATTTCCAAAGAAAATCAAAGAGGTCTATGAAGCTCATCATGGATCGGACCATATCTAATAGGATCTGGTTCCTCCATTTTGAAACCCCGTTGAGTTCAGGTGTTCCTGGTGGAGTCCATTGAGAGACTATGCCATTTTCCTTGAGATAGTCCAAGAATTTTCGACTAAGGTATTCACCTCCTCGATCTAATTGAAGAACCTTAATGGATTTTTTAGTTTGCTTTTCTACTTCATATCTGAATTTCTTGAACTTTTCAAAGGCTTCAGACTTGTGTCTCATAAGATACACATAACCATATCTAGATAAATCATCGATAAAGGTTATGAAGTAGACTAGGTTGCCTCTAGCCGGCACATTAAATGGGCCACACCATCAGTATGTACTAGGACAAGAAGATTCGTGGCCGTTTTCCCATGTCCTACAAAAGGGAGCTTGTCATTTTGCCATGAAGACAGGATTCACAAATTGGATATGACTCGAAAGTCAACGGACTCAATAGCCCGATTTTCTCCAATTTGTTAACCCTATCTTCTGCTATATGGCCTAGTCTTAGGTGTCATAGATACCTATTGTTTGGACTATCCCTAGCTCATTTTGATTTTATGGCATTTATATTTTGCTCAAAATTAAAAATAGATACATCAACATATAACTGATAAAGACCGTTAATAAGAAAATCACTTGTAATTTTATTTCTTTCATAAAGAATGTTACAATGGTCCTTAAGAAAACTAATTACATAGCCTTCTAATGCAAGGCAAGAAATAGAAATCAAATTCCTACTTGCTGCAGGCATATAATAATAGTCTTTTAATACTAAGTCTAAACCAGATGGTAGTCGAAGAGGGTATGTTTTATGGTCACGGCAGCAACTCTTGCTCCATTTTTGATGCACAGGATCATCTCACCATCCCTCAGTCTCCTGCTATCCTCAAGATCCTACATAGAAGTGCACAAGTGAGCACTAGAACCAGAGTCAGGCACCCAACTGGATGCAAAAGAAACCATAAGGTTAGACTCAATAACAAGCATACCTCCAGAAGGACCTGCCTCCTTTTTTAGGCTGGCTAGGTAAGTAGGGTAGTTCCGCTTTCAGTGGCCATCATTGTTGCAATGAAAATACTTTTCTTTGTCAGGGGTCTTCTTCTTTAGCTCTACCTTTTTCTTCTTTCCTCCTTCCACCTTCTGCTTTTTCACAGACTTCTTCTTCTTTTCAAAAGACTTTCTCTTGGAAGAAGTCTGTTCTATAGCAAGTACTGAGCCTTTGGAACCTTTCATGAAAAGCTCAGCGGTAACCAGCATGTTCATAAGTTCGGCCAAGGAGTTTTAAAGTTTATGCATATTGTAGTTCATGATGAACTGCCCATACAAATCAGTCAAAGATTGCACAATTATATCATTCTGTAGATCCAAGTCCAACCTCACTCCGAGCTTCGCAAGCTCTTCTATGTCCTTGATCATCATCAGACAATGATCTTGGACCGACTGCCCATCACGCATCTTAGCCTTGAATAGTCATTTAATGACTTGATACTTGGCTATGCGACTTTGTTCACCAAACATCTCCTATAGGTGAGCCAATATTTGGCGAGCAGTCCTAATATCTTCATGTTGGTGCTGAAGTTCATTAGACATCGAGTCCAACATATAATATTTGGCCTTGTTATCATCGTCTGTCCACTTATCCAGAGATGCTCTCTGCTCAGTGGATGGTCGAGCTGATAAGGTGGGAGGGTTCTGATTCAGTACATGAGTTAACTTTTCGAAATCCAAAATAATTTTAAAGTTCTGGAGCCAATCCTTATAACTTGATCCAGTCAGTCTATGGGTGTCCAAGATTCATGCTAGTGGATTGGATGCAGATATTTTTCTGTAGAGAGTCAAAGTTTCTAGTTAGATACTATAATTAAGACTTAACCAATTTGTTTAAAAATTTTATTTTTAAAATAAATTAGCTTCCACTATTCTCTCAGATCCCTATACTCCCTCTATATAGATGCGAAAATCTCCATGATTACTGATTTTTTGTGGGTGGTGCAACCCATCAACTAACTCATCACCTCACCTCACAGTTATTGGTGATGGGTTAGCCAATGAGTGAACAACTCTTGTTCAATGATTCTCTAATCATGATGCACCCAAACTTGGTCTCTAATTCATGAATCTCATCGTGTCTAGAATATTGATCCACTCCTTAGTTAAGTCAGACCTACCATTTGCACAGATTGGATTTTTAATTGAGTCTCTCACCGTATCCAAAATATTGAGCCCAATTCATCCTCCAGGCCGTAGTATCCAATGCCTAATAGACATGGTTGCATCTTTTTGGGGCAATTGAGCCACTATAACCAATCGAGAACAATCAACCCTTAGAAGGGCCCGCACATCTACAATGGTGGAAGACCTTAGACTTAATCTTTTCTTAGGGAGATCTAATTTAGGTCTCATTAAACTAGACTTGACATTGTCATAACCATTATGACTAATCTAGTGGCATGGGTTAGCTCGGATTATTGACCACCTTAGATCAAAATTGAGTCAACAAACATGGCCAAGTAAGTGAGACCAATGGAAGGGATATGCCATTAACTCGACAAAAATGCATTCGAGTCGAGTAGCACCCAATTAAAAACCAGTCGATCGTATCTGCCAAACTTACGTTAGACATCCAATTGTTGAGCCAGAATCAATCGGGTTAGCCTACAATCCAGACTCTAATCATTGAGCCTAATTAGGTCTTAGCTTGATCGATCACTCATATGACTCGATCTTGACCCAGACTTAATCCTATTAGGCTGGTCAATTTAAGCATTGTTGATTCCATCTAACTAACTCTTGATTTGATTTGATCAACCGTTAGACCTAATTGAGCTACCCAAGCTCGAACACAATTTTATGAACATATCTTAGATCTAAAAATTCTCAATTTTAGACCTAATATATTTCATAATCTTAATTCATATTTAAGTTTAGAGTTCATAAACAAAATATGTAAATAAGATCCTAGGGTTTCAGGATCTAGGGTTTTGCAGAAAGTAAGTTTTTCAATTTTTGATTAAGGATGAATGTGCAACACCCCTACACATCATAAGAACACCCCATCGAATGGAAGGAGAGGGTCTTTAAACCCTACTTATTTCTTATGACCCGACGGCCAAGGGAAATGCCTTAATCAGAAATACAACGAATCTACAAAAACTAATTAGATCAAGCATATATCTCATATAAAAAAATATACCTAATTAAAACATATTTTGTATACATCATATCATGCATATTTTTTAGATCTAAATTATCTCAAAATCATCTAAAAAATTAAATTTAAATTTGATCTCATCAAATAAAATTTAATCTAGACCTATTTGTAGAACTATTCTACAACTAGTCTAAACATGCAACTATCATATCTCATATGAATAAATTAAATTTAATTTATTTTCTATTTTTAGATCTGATTATAATATTTATAATATCAAAAAAATAATAAATAAATAAATCTAAAAATTATATTTAATTAAATAAAAATTATGATTATACTAGACTACACATAGAATAATTCTATTCCTAGTCTAGTTATGTATCTCATACATATTAGATCTAGATTAATTAATTTTAATTTTTTAATTTTTTAATTTTAGATCTAATCATATCTCATGTGATATCTAAAATTACTAATTTATTAGATTAAATCAGATCTAAATAAATTTTATGGAAACCTGGCTCTGATACCAGTTGAAGGAAAAATCCTGATTTCTCGGGTCAGGTTCGTTCAAATCTGATTGGATCAAGAGATATATTTCAAAAATTTTATCTTAGATCCAAATTAGATCTGATATTTTTTAGATCTAATTTTATGATATAATAAATAAAAAAATTAAATTAAATTAAATCTAAATTAGTTTTACCTTGATATGGGTAATCCGATTACTTATTGATGATCTGCTGATAGCCTGAGGTTCTAGATCTAGCCACGCAAGCGCCTGACCTCTATCAGTATCCACTCAAGTTAGATCTAGAGATCTTCTCCTTCTTTATCATATCTCCAAAAATCAAATTTGGATCTGATTTGGAGGATCTTCAAAACTTCTTTCAAAGATCTGCTGTCGTCACTGTAGCAGTGCTGCCTTCTTCCTTTCTCGTTAGCCTTTTCTTGCTTGAATCGCACTAATCTGAAGGCCCAACTTCCTTGGGCGAGGAGAGGAGAGAGAGGATAGAAAGGTGTCATGGAGGAGGAAGAGGGGCAGCCTTGGGGTGTGGCTAAGAGAAATTCTATAAAAGTTGGGCGTAGATAGGTCTTTATATAGACCCTGCTGCACCATGCAGTGCCACATCACCCCGGCCAATCACGTTGCTTCATTCAATCAGAACTAAATCTGATTGATGGGATGACATCATCTGATTTAATCAAATGAGAGGCCCATAGATTCATCCTTAGGTGGCACCTAAGACTGGTCAAAGTCTATAAGTGAGGGTCACCTAGTTTGAATCCAAGAAACAACCTGGAGTCCTATCCGTATGGGACTCTTAGCATCCCTATCCATGGGTGCATGCCATTCTAGGTGTGTGCCCCCTTTCTTTTCGAAATATAGTAAGGGGACAAGCCTCTATCTGCTCTCCAATAAGTGCATGACACATGGGTAGACGTCCAAGGGTCAAAGGTCAATGTTTGACCAAAGTAAAAGGACAAGAATTAGTAGGTAATGAAAAATGGCAGGTGTTGTCTCAAATTTATCTCATAAATTAAGACAATCCTTTTCTATTATTTCACTCTTTGCTATGGCCATGGGCTTATGGACTTGATTCTCATGATCATCATAGGGTTGCTCCTCATCCACCGAGGTAGATAGTTCTATCTTAGTGTAATCCAATTCCTACAATGAACATTCTATAGCCAACATACACCTCAGGATTCCAAATGGCTAGGAGACTGAGTCATGATGTAGTCAAACTATAACACTTCAAGGTGAACTGCCAATGCACCTCAGGTCAAAGAACTAGACACACCACTATAGCTTCAAGTCAGTCATCGACAAGAAGATAGACTTTCTTATGACTACTCAAGCTGGTCACGCTCAGTGCCCTCGTTCTCTAATGAGTACCTATACTCTCGCTCCGGTGTCTCTACTCCGTAGACTCAAGACTCATCTACTAAAAAAAAGTGATTGTACACTAATCTTTCGGATCAATCACTATCCTCATGATGATCCTACAGTCAGGAGCATTTTATGAGTTAGTAATGAAAATTCTTATCTTAAATTTTCAACTCTTGAAAATAAGAATTATCATTACCATTAACTCAAGGGATGTATCACAGACACTAAATACACATATGTGATAGAAAATAATCTATTTCATTATTTATAGTCAAATTATAATTTTACCCCTAAAAGTGTATTATAAGTGTCAGCCAATTCTGGCTTCTAGGGCACACATATATCTAACACATCAAACTTGGGAGTAGAGGGACTAGTGTTGGGGATAAATCCATGCCTGTCAAAGTTTGTCTAGGACTTTGACTTTTGATCAGTTTCGTTCGGTTGCAGCTATAACAACTAAACCTCAACCCATAGGAGTCTGCAAACTCTGAATCATTCTAAGATGGCCGACCTTCAACAATGCAGTCAGATGATCCGATTGGCTAAAAAGACTAATTTTGGATTCAATGGGGCATTGTGGATTTTTTCTTCAGATGAACTTGAATAGTTAATACTTCTGCCCCAAAGAATTGGCTTAGTCCTCGGCTCCTACACAACCCATTCAGTCGATCTTCTTTCGGTAACCTATGTGGCCCCACTTGGATGAACTTCCTTGGATCCCCCTTTTTGGCAAAATCTTAGTCGAACTCCTTCTGGATTTTTCCTTCAGCAAAACTTCTCCAGCAGTCGAACTTCTTCTAAACTACCCCCAGACGAACTTCAGTGCCTTATCATTATTCATCGATGAGCAACCTTAGGAATGGCCAAACCTCAAAAGAATAGTAGAGATGCCAATGTTTCAGTCACACTTGCTTCTTGCAATCATCAGTAAACACTTGATCCAGGCGGACCCCTCACAGCTAGACTTCTTTCGATTGGACATCTTTCGGACCTCTTCGTCGGTTGAGCCCTTGTCGGACTTCTCTTTCGATCGAATTCCTTCGAGCTGCTTGAAAGGACCATTGCATACACCTTCAACATAGTGAATAAAAGCCAATGCAGGTCAATCATGAGAACCTCTGAACTCCTCCAGAATAACAACATCCAAGAGCCCTTCATCGTCTATAATTGCCCCATCCGAACTCCAGCTGTTATGTCTCTAACAGACTAGCACGTCACGATAATGGACACCACCATCCATAACAAACTCCATTTGATCCCAAATGGTCCACTACCAAGCAGTTACGGCTGTCACTATCAGTTTATTATAGACTTTAGGGATATAAAAAAAATCCTCTAGATATATTTTCTTCAAGTTCTCTTCTTTCTTCGGGTACTCTGCAACTTTCTCTGCTTAGTACTCCATTTCTGTTGACCGAAAGAGCTGACTTGATCATCGAAGGGACTTGTCAGAGCCACCCCCCCAAGCTTTGGATGAGACTTATTTTGCAGGTCAATGATGGTGACCTCATCTTCTCTGACTCTAGTGCTTCTCCAACGACGATCAAATTTTGCACCAATAGGTGTAAATAGATCTATAAGAGAATGATAGGTGCCGATGGAAATGTAGAGACATTCAAAGCAAGGCTTATAGTGAAAGGGTATAGTCAACACTCTTTTTTGCTAGTAGCCATGCTCAAATCCATCCATACATTGCTTACTATTGTAGTCTATTTTGATTATAAAATATGACAGATGGATATGAAAATAGTATTCTTAAATGGATACTTTGAGGAAGTTATCTATATGGAACAGCCGTTTGGTTTCACATTCAGTGATGGTGATTATAAGGTATGCAAGCTACAAAGATCCATATATGGACTTAAGGAAGCATCTTGAAGCTGGAATACTTATTTCAATGATGTGATCAAATTATTTGGTTTTATCAAAAATGAGAAGGAGCCATGTGTGTTCAAAAAAGTCAGTGAGAGCGCTGTTATCTTTCTTGTACTGTATGTGGATGACATCCTCCTAATTAGGAATGATATTCCCATGTTAACCATGATCAAAATGTGGTTATCAAAGGAGTTCTCTATGAAAGACCTAGGAGAAGCATCCTTTATATTGGGAATAAAGGTCTATAGGGATAGACCGAATAGGATGCTAGGACTTTCATAGAAGATATACATAGAGGAGGTGCTAAAGTGGTTTAGCATGAAAAACTCCAAAAGAGGTCTAGTACCCTTTAGACATGGCATTCATCTCTCCAAGAAGATGTATCCTAGCACACTTAAGAAGATTGAATGCATGAGCAAGATCCCTTATGCTTCGGCAATAGGGAGCCTCATATATGCCATGCTATGTACATGACCTGATATTGCCCATGCTATGAGTGTCACGAGCAAGTATCAGTTGAATCTAGGTGAAAAGCACTGAACTTTTATGAAATATATCCTTAAGTACTTGAGAAGGAATAAGGATATGTTTCTAGTCTTTGGTAATGGAGAACTCCAGATCTAAGGATATATAGACTTATATTTTATATCTGATATAGATGATCAAAAGTCAACATCTGGAAGTTTGTTTTTATGCAATGGTGGTGTTGTTAGATATAAGAGTTCCAAGTAGATGGTGATTGTAGACTCCACCATGGAAGCAAAATACATCACTGCATCAAAAGCTTCGAAGGAGGTGTTCTGATACAAGAAATTCGCTGCAGAGCTTGGAGTGATGCCATCAAATGCCGTCCCTCTATACTACGCAACAATGGTACGATAGTCCTTGCTAAGAAGCCGAGGTCTCACCAAAAATCCAAGCACATGAAGCAACGATTCCATCAGATCCACGATTACCTCAAGAAGGGATATGTCGAGGTCAAGAGAGTCAACATCGCAAATAATACGACTGACCCACTTAGAAGCCATTAGGACAACGAAAGATCCAAGCCCACCTTAAGAAGATGGAACTTAGATTTATAGCCAATTGACTTTAGGTCAATTGGGAGTTTATTAAATGTGTGTCTAAGAAGCCAGATAGGCTAACACTTATAATATACTTCTAAGGATAATTTTATAATTTTGACTATAAATTAATTAAAAAATTATTTTCTATCATAGTGTACATTTAAAGTGTCTGTGATACATCCTATGAGTTAATAGTAATGATAATTCATATTTTCAAGAGTTGAAAATTTAAGACATGAATTTTCATAATTTTCTCATAAACTACTTCTGACCGTAAGATCATCATAAGGATGGTGATCAATTTGGAAGGTTAGTATATGATCACTTCCTTAGGATAGATGAGTCTTGAGTCTATGGTGTAAAGACACCGGAGCAAGAGTACAAGTACTCATTAGAAAATGAGAGCAATGAGCGTGAGCACCACGAGTAGTCATAAGAGAGTCTACCTTCTCATCGATGACTGGCTCGATGCTATAGTAGTGTATCTGGTTCTTTGACCTGAGATGCATCGATAGTTCACCTTGAGGGTGTTATAGTTTGATTATACCATAACTCAATTTTCTAGCCATTTGGAATCCTAAGGTGTATGTTGGTCATGTTCATTATAGGAATTGGATTACACTAATAGGAGATCTATCTACCTCGGTAGATGAGGAGTAGCCCTATGATGATCATGAGATTGAGTCTATAAGTCCATGGCCATGACAGTGTAAAGATGATAGAAAGAGTTTCTATTAGGTTTTCACATCGGACTCAAATCGAATAATCAATTTATATGATAGATGTTGGGTTTGATGAGTTCACCTTAACCCTAATCCTATTGGAGCTCAAGCTAGAAGAATTCAATCACACAGATAGCTGCACCGAGAGGTTTGCTTTCAGTTGTGATGGATTGCCACCATATACTGCTAGATGTCACTGGTGGATTTTGGGAGCAATTAGAATGATCTTGATGATCAATTTCTAATCATATGAATCAGATAAATTCTATTCCATCAAAAGATGTTTCGATGATGTTGATGATGCAGATCATTGTTGGAAAATATGCAGGGTTTCATGCATGAATTTTAAAATATTTTTGAAATATAACACAATAAAAGTTATAAATTAAACTATTTAATTTATAAATGCATGTAATCTAATTACTAAATCCTATATCTAGGATCTATAACATGTCATAATGCATTTTAAATCTGAAAATAAAAGTATTTAGTACTGATCAAATCAATATCCTCTAGAACAATTCTAGATCTAAAACCTAGACCACGTCTAGGTGAGAGAAGAGATCAAATCTCTTATCTTGCATGGGTTGAGAACTCTGTGATCAATTTTTGTTGTTGCCTTTGGAGCCATACAAACATCCAGCCTCTACAGGTGATCCATACGATGCTACAACAAAATCGAAGGTTCAATGAATCAAGATCCGTTCGAAATGCTAGCTTCTCGTGGATCCCTTCGGATGGTTAATCTAAAATTTATTCTTTAGATCTCTTGGATACTCCAAGAGATGAAGAATATGAGAAGGATTAAGAGAGAAATTCAACCTTTAAATCTTTCAAAAATCAAAAATTAATTACATTAGAAAAGGGTTCTCAAAGAAATCTTCTCTTTCAAGACATCGACGATTGATGTCCTGAAAACATTCTTATGCTAGGATATGGAAAGACCTTCTTCCCTAGACTTTTTCCATGTTTCTAGATCTCACACTCTCTAATTTTTTTCATAGAAAAATCTAAAAAAATATGGAGAAGAAAGGTTTTCAAATAAACCCTAAGAGAAGACCCTCTTCTCTTCTTCTTCTCTCATCAAGACATGATCAGATCATGTCCAAAAAGACCACTATGCCCCAACACCTTAGAGCATAGATCCCCACACCCTCTTCCTCTCTCTCTCTTAAATTTTTATCATATAAAAATTATATAAAATAAAAAAAAGGTATTTAAAAGAAAAATAAAGAGAAGATAATCTTCTCTTATCTTTATCCCTTCAAGACATCAACATTTGATATTCTGATGAAGATTTTTTCTTCAAGGAACTTAGTGCCCCAAACCTCCATGCCTTATCCTACTTTTCTTTTAGTTTTTTTTCATGATTTTTCTAGGTTTTACATGTCTTAAATCTGATAGGTGGTGTCCTCCCTTTTATGCATTGAAGACTAGGTCAAAACCTAGTCTTAAAAGGAGACCAAGGAGGAGTTTTAGGAGAATTAGGATTCTTTCAAAAGAAAACAAAACCAAGCCACTTACCAAATTTGATCATATCAAATTTTAACTAATCTCTTCAGATATTTGTTTCATGGAGAAGCAGTTATTGGCATGGAGAACATCACATAAAGATCTAGAAATAAAATATGGGCATTAACTTTTATTGGTGCAAGGAAGGAGTGAGAGTCCAAGTCTAACTGGGACTCTTCTCATTTGACTAGGTCAAAATTATTTTAAACTTAATTTAATTTAAATTAAATATAATATAATAATGAGTGATCCTAGTCCAACTAGGAACCTAATTAAGTTAGGGTTAAATCATATTTAAATCTAATTTAAATCCTAACTCAATTAGGAATTAGGTGCACTCAAATCTTAGTCTAACTAGAAATTATTTTTCCCTTGCAATTGGCTTATGCAATAAACCAATTAAACATAATCTAATTAAGTCTAAACTAATTTTAATTAAATCTAATTCAATTAGACTTGATCTTATCTAAATGCTCAATCAAATTGAGTAAATTAGCAATCCAATTACTAATTGGTCCTCCTATAATGCTTGCATTAGGTCAAACATCAATCACATTGAATGTTTGACCTTAGAATGATTCACAATCATCGATTAACCATCTGATTAGATTACAACCTCTTATGTGTGTGACCTTATAGGCTCAAACCTAAGCCGATAGCATAGGAATCAATTTCTATACCAGTTGAAGTAACCATCTAGCAATGGTTCTCAACATCTGGATAGGTTGAATGTATGCAAAGCAACATTCTTAGAACCCTGGTCCATGGTTATCGTATAATTCATTCCTTTGATTAATAACGCTCAAGACGTCTTTGAGTATGCTTTCAACACTCATACAAGTTATCTTTATTGTATCTCAAAATTTTGCAAATCTCATGACTCCTCATGAGGATTATTCAAGCCTAGATTTTGCTAAATTAAAACATGATGAGTCATTCTCTTCCTAAAGCTAATCAGGAGTAGTCAATTCCATCTTGACTCACACACTAACTTCATAAGTACTTGACTATACCCAAAAATCTTTTGAACCTATATTAGAAATACAGGCAGTCCGGCACCAAAGTATAGTAAGTTGCTTGCAAGTCACCGTGGTAATCTCAGATCGAAGGGATACTTATATCCATTGGTCTTAGCTAGCCACTCTTGATAGTAGAGTGCTATATTGATCATGTTCAGTGCAGATGTACTCCTACATCTCACTAGAATGCCATACTAGTATCTCCACACCACTTGATTACGAGGATAATCAATGCATATGGCATACAACGACCTATAGTCGATAAGTTATCATCCTTATTAATAACTTATCATTTGATTATGAATAATTTAAGAACCATCTGATAAATCTTCTTTTATCGATTGATTGTAGTTCTAAGAACTTCATCATAATTTAGAAGTTTATTTAAGAAAGATAGAACTTTGATGATGAACCAGCTAAATAACTATTATCATTAGATAATTCATATACTAATTCCAATCATCTACCACTTAGATGATTGGCTTTAGGACACATTTTCCAATAATCATGACATGTCTCATTACCATACGAAATTGAATCTAACTTGATCATACAAACAAAAGTTTGGATCTGGATGTGATCAATTGAGCTTACTCAATTTGATTAATTTGGATTAGATCCAATCAAGTTCAAGAAAATTGTGCTAGCAAATGATTGAGCATAATATTCTCCTTCTGTAGTTTTCCTAATCTATCTTAATTGAGTCAAATTTAATTTGACTCATCCTTAGATTATGAATGGGTTTATTTTAATCTAGCTAAAACTTATCTAGATCAAATTAATTCTAGAAATAAATTCATTTTGTAATGCAATTGGACTAGGGTCAATACTTGACCCAATTGAGAGAATTGAGAGTCGTAGGATCTGAGCCTCCTAAAGAATTCTCTTAGAACTCTTTTCCTCTGATTTTTAGGCATGTGATTGGGCTTGAGTCATGCTATGAGTGAGCGAAATTTGGTGATTTTTGGAGGTGCCTAGATTGGATTAAATTAGAGTTTGATTTGGATCAAACTCTTGAGGGAAGAGTCCTAGGTGCCTTGGACTCTTCCTTATCCCTTTGTGTTGCCACCTTAAAAAGGGTCTTTTAGGCAACAAAAATGCTGATGAGATCAGTGTTTGGCATGGGCTATCAGCTCTGGAGTCCTAAGTAATCAAGCAATTTGATTGCTTGATGAAATGGGACTCTAAGGTGGCACAGGAGTATATTTAAAGACCCTATGTCCTAGGACTGTTAATCTTTTGATCGGCATGCCCAATTGCTGCCGCCATAAACCTCCTCCACACCCCATCTAGAGCTCCTCCCTCTCTTCTCCATGTCCACACCAGGTCTGGTGAGCTTTCAGCCATCATGAGTTGAGAAAAGCTGAAGACAAAATTAAGTCAGGGCAATCTAGATCAAAAGACAGGGTGCTGCCTTCAAAATTCATTTGAAGACTTCACAAATCAGATCCATATCTAATTTCTGGAGATTAGATCAAGAAGGAGAGTGCATCGAAATCCTGCCTGAGTGGACTCTGGTAGAGGCTAGGTAATTTCATGGTTACATCCAAAACCTCGGGTGACAACAAATCATCGACAGGGTAAAAGTAGTTTAGCCAACCAAGGTATGAAAATTAAATCCGATTTAATTTTAATTTTTATTTTTAATGTCAGATCTATAAGATTAGATCTAAGATGTCTCAGATTTGATTAGAATTTTTTTAAAAAAATTTAAAATATTTCTTCAGATCTAAATAATCCTTTGGCGAAAAAAGAATTTTTTCTTCATTTGACCATTGTCAACATGGGAATATCATTCCCAATTAGGAGGATGTCATCTACGTACTATATGTAGAAGATAACAGTGCTTCCAATGATCTTTTTTAATACACATGGCTCCTTCTTATTTTTGATGAAATCAAATGATTTGATCAAATCATTAAAATGATTATTCCAGCTTTGAGATGCTTGCTTAAGTCCATATATGGACCTTTGTAGCTTGCATACCTTGTGATTATCATCACTAAATGTGAAACCAAGCGACTGTTCCATATAGATATCTTCCTTAAGATATCTATTTGAAAACATCACTTTCACATCCATCTGCCACATTTCATAATTGAAATAGGCTACAATAGCAAACAATGTATGGAAGAATTTAAGCATGACTACTGGTGAAAAGGTATCCTGATAGTCAATATCTTCGCACTGACTATATCCTTTCGCTACGAGCTTTGCTTTGAATGTCTCTACATTTCCATCGACACCTAGGTACTATACCTTCAGATGAATCTAGGAAGGTCCAGACTAGGTTTGAGCGCATTGAGTCAATTTTTTATTTCATTGTCTCTAACTATTTTTTGAAGTCAATATCTGATATCGTCTCATCAAAGGTTTTGGAATCATCACCATGAACCCTATTTCCTATGAGGAACATTTTCTCAACATCTTCTGAAATAGTACCTCGGTATCTTTTAGAAGGACGAAAAATTCTAATTGATTTTTGAGGTGGATGAGGTAGTATTTGGACTAGCTCAAATTGATTGGGTTCCTTAGGTTTCTTAGCTCATTGCTCATTGGAGACCTTCTCCACGAGCCTTATCTATCTTTCAATGCCTCCATCTTAAATAAACTATTTTTCACAAAAAATGGCATATCAACTAACAATCACATTATGATCTTTTAGAAGATAGAAATAATATCCTAACGACTCTTTAGGATATCCTATGAATCGAGCTCTAAAGGATCTAGACTCTAACTTGTCCGTCTGTTGTTTCTTAACATGGTCTGGATAATCCCAAATTCTAAGGTGACTCAGACTTAGTTTCTTACTATGTCATATCTCATATAGTATGGTAAAAGTGATTTTAGAGGGAATCCTATTCAATAATTATATTATGGCCATTAGACTATGTCCCTAAAGAAATTTTGGAAGATTTGTGAAGCTCATCATGGATCAGACCATATCTAATAGGATCCAATTTCTTCATTCTGAAACCCCATTGAGTTAAGGCATTTCAGGTGGAGTCCATTATGAGACTATGCCATTATCTTTGAGATAATCTAGAAATTTTTGACTAAGGTATTCACCTCCTCGATCTAATTGAAAAATCTTAGTGGGCTTTTCTATTTGTTTTCTAGTTCAGTTTGAATTTCTTAAACTTTTTAAAGACTTCAGACTTATATCGTATCAAATATACATACCCATACCGAGATAAATCATCGGTAAAGGTGATGAAGTAGATATAATTGCTTCTGGATGGCACATCAAATAGACCGCACACATCTGTGTGTACCAAGGTAAGTAGGTCTGTGGCACTTTTCCCATGTCCTATAAAAGAAAGTTTGGTTATTTTTACATAAAGGCATGATTCACAAATCAAATATAACTCAAAAGTCAACGGACTCAATATAACCTAAGGTGCCATAGATACCTATCGTTTAGACTATCCCTAGGTCACTTTGATCCTATTGCATTCATGTTTTGCTCGATATTAAAAATAGAAACATCAATATGTAATTGATAGAGACCATTTATTAGGAAACCACTTGCAATTTTATTTCTTTCAAAAAAATATTACAATAGTCCTTAAGAAAATTAATTACATAGCCTTTCTATGCTAAACAAGAAACAAAAATTATTGGAGGTGAACCCGCTCCTGCCAAAGTTCACCTGGATATCTAATTACAGAATGATCCCATCCGGTAGCGATGATCAAGATTGACCCTCAACCGAATTTGCAAGATCCCTCCGAACCTCATCCAAATGAGCTTGAATGGTGGGGATGGCTGAGCACCTCCATCCTAGGCAGTCAGCTCTCCCCGATTGCAAGTCTTTCAAACCTCTCCTTCAGTTGGACTTCTCTATCATAGGCAGGCTCCTTTCAACCGACCTTCTCCAATCGCAATCCTTTCGAACTTCTCCTTCAATCAAACTTCTCCATCACAGGCAGGCTTCTTTCAGCCGACCTTCTCTAATCGCAAGCCTTCCAAACTTCTCCTTCAGCCAGACTTCTTCATCACAGGTGGGCTCCTTTCAGTCAACCTTCTCCGATCACAAGTCTTCCAAACTTCTCCTTTACTTGGACTTCTCCATCATAGGCAGACTCCTTTCAGCCAACCTTCTCCGATCGCAAGCCTTCTGAACTTCTCCTTCAGCCAGACTTCTCCATCACAGGTAGGCTCCTTTCAGCTAACCTTTCCCAATCATGAGTATTCCAAACTTTTGGTTCAGCCAGACTTCTCCATCACAGGTAGGCTCCTTTCAACTAACCTTCCCCAATCGTAAGTCTTTCAAACTTCTCCTTCAATCGGACTCCTCCATCAGTCAGACTCCTTTTGGAGTTCACCCTTAATCGGACTTCTCCATCGAACGAACTCCTTTCGAATCCTTCTAGTAGACCTCCTTCCGGGTTCCTCCAGTGGACTTCCTTTAGAATTTTTCTAGTGGACTTTCGAACCCCTTATGGTCAAACTCCATGCAGTCATCTGGAAGGGCCTCCACACCTATGCAGATCCAGCAATCTGCATAGCATGAACCCACTTACCCATAGATGATCTTGAAGGAGTTCGAACTCCTCTAGAATTGATGAAACTTGAAGCTCTTCGCCACTAACGCCTACCTCCTCCGAACTTCAATAATTAAATCTTAACTGCCTGCACGTCATGATAATAGACGCATCACGACAACAGACACTACTCTCTATAATAAACTTTACATGATCCCGAACGATCCACTACCAGGCAATTGCACCTATCACTATCAGTTTGTTATATACTCTATCTATAAAAAGGACCCTCTAGATACGTTTTTCCTAAGCTTTCATTCTTCTTCTCAAAACTCTGCTACTTTCTCTGCTGAGCATTCCATTTATGTTGGCCAAAAGAGCTGACTTGACCATCGGAGGATCCTATCGGAGCCACCCCTCCTCCGATTTAGACTTCTTTTGTAGGTCCCAATGGCTACCTCGGCTTCTCCAGCTCCAGCCTGTTTCGATGTTCACCAGATTTCGTACCAATAGAAATTAAATTCTTGCTTGCCATAGGTATATAATAATAGTCGCTAAGTACTAAATCTAATCCTGATGGTAGTCGAAGAGGGTAGGTTTTTAGGATCACAACAGCAACTCTTGCACCATTTCCAAGGTGCAAGATCATCTAACCATCCCTCAGCCTCCTGCTTTCCTTAAGACCCTACATAGCAGTGCATAGATGAGCACTAGAACCAAAGTCAAGCATCCAACTGGATGTAGAAGAAATAGTTAGATTATATTCAATTACGAGCATACCTCCAGAAGGACTTGTCTCCTTCTTATTTTTTAGGCTGGCCAGGTATAAAGGGTAGTTTCACTTTCAATGGCTGTCAGTGTTGCAATGAAAATATTTTTCTTTGTTTGCAGCCTTCTTCTTTGGCTCTCACTTCTTCTTCCTTCCACCTATCTTTTACTTCTTCACAAACTTCTTCTTCTTTTCGAAAGACTTTCTTTTGGAGAAGCATTGAGCCCTTTGAACCTTTCAAAAAAGCTTAATAGTAATCAGCATTTTCATCAATTCAACTAAAGTACATTGTATCTTATGCATATGAAAGTTCATGATGAACTATCCATATACATTAGTCAAGGACTGCAAAATCACATCAATTTGCAAGTTCCTATCTAGCTTGACACCGAGCTTCTCAAACTCCTCTAAGTCCTTGATCATCTTCAGACAATGATCTTGAACCGACTGTCCATCATGCATTTGAGCCTTAAAAAGTCTTCTAGTGACTTGATTCTTGGCTGCGCGACTATCTTCATTAAATAACTATTGTAAGTGAGCCAATATTTGACAAGCAATCTTGATGTCCTCATGTTGGCACTGAAGCACATCAAATATCAAGCCCAACATGTAGTACCTAGCTTTATTATTTTCATCCATCCACTATTCCAGAGACGCTCTCTATTAAGTGGATGGACGGGCTAGTAAGGTGGGGGGGTCTTGATCCAATACATGATTTAGCTTTTTAGAATCCAAAATAATTTTATAGTTTCAAAGTCAATCCTTATAATTGAATCCAGTCCATTTGTGGGTGCCCAGGATATGGGGTAGTGGGTTAGATGTAGACATTTTTCTGTAGGAAGTTGAAATTTCTAGTTAGATTTTGCAATTAGACTTAACCAATTTATTTAGGAGTTTTATTTTTAAGCAAATTAGGCTTCCACTATTTTTTTGGATCCCTACACTCCCTTGATAGAGATGTGAAAATCTTTACGATCATTGATTTTTAGTGGATGGTACGGTCCCACCAACTAGCTCACTATCTCACATAATAGTTATTATTGATGGATCAACCGATGAGTGGATAACTCTTGTCCATTAATTCTTTAATTATGGTGCATCCAAACCTAAACTCCAATTCATGAAGCTCACCGTGCCCAAAATATTGCTCTACTTCTTAGTTAAGTCAGATCCACTATTTGCATAAATTAGATTTCTGATTGAATCCCTCACTATATCCAAAATATTAAGCACAACCAATCCTAAAACCTGTAGCATCCAATGCCTAATAGACATGGTTGCAGCTTCTCGATGCAACTGAACAACTATAACAGTTGAGAACAATCAACCTCGAGAAGGGCTCGCACATCTACAATGGTGGAAGACCTATGACTTAATATTTTCTTAAGAAGATTTAATTTTGGTCTCTTTAAACTTAACTCAGTCATAATAATTACAACTAACCTAGTGGCATGGGTTAGCTCAAATTGTTAGCTATCTTAAATCAAAATTAGGTCAATCTAAATGGCCAGATAAGTGAGACCAGTGGAAGGAATATGCTATTAATTCGATAAGAATGCATTCTGGTCGAGTAGCTCCCAATTAAAAATCAGTCAATCATATCTACCAAACTTACCTTAGATACCAAATTATCGAACCAGAACTAACTAGGTTAGCCTATAATCCAGGCTCAAACCGCGAAGCCAAATTAGGTCTTGACTTGGTTGACCACATATTACTATGAGTCAACCTTGATCCAAACTTAATCCTATTGGGCTGGTCAATTCTAAGCACTCTTGATCCCACCTAACCAACTCTTGATTTGGTTTGATCAACCACTCGACCTAATTAAGCTACCCAAGTCTGAACCCAAATTTATGAAGGCATCTTAAATCTAAAAATTTATAATTTTTAGATCTAATTTATTTTATAATCTTAATTCTTAATTAAGTTTAGGTTCATAAATAGAAACATGCTAAAAATCATAGGGTTTAGGATCTAGGGTTTTGTAGAAATATAATTTTTTTTATTTTTGATTAAGGACAAATGCGCAGCACCCCTACACGCCATAAGAGCAACCCATGAAATGAAAAGAGAGGACCTTTAAATCCTTCTTACTCTTATAACCAAATGACCAAGGAAAATGCCTTAATCAAAAATAAATACTATACTATAAAATAATAAGATCTATAACATATATCACATATAAAATCATAGATATAAACAAGCATGTTCTATATATATCTCATGTATCATTCATGAAATCATAAATGCATGCTTTAAAATCTGATATATCATATATAAAATCTAAAAAATAAAATTTAAATTGATCATATCAAAATAAAATCTATTCTAGATAATTCATAGAACTATTCTATAACTAGTCTAGGCATGCATCAATCATATCTCATATGAACATTTAAATATTTAATTTTTTATATTTTAGATCTGATTATAACATTTATAACATCAAAAAAATAAAAATAAAAAAAGATCTAAAATCATATTTAATCATATCAAAAGAAAAATTTTACTAGAGTACACTTAGAATAGTTCTATACCTAATCTAGACATGTGTCTCATACATTATTGATATGATTCTAAATTTTTATTTTTTTAATTTTAGATCTAATCACATCTAATATGATATCTAAAATCTTTTAATATCAGATTATAAAATATATAAAAAAATTAAATCTAAAATAGATCTGATGAATTGCTAATGCAGTTTTGATACCAGTTGTACGAAAATTAGCATTTTCCCACCACAGGATTGTTCAAATTCGATCAGATTTATGAGGATATTTCAAATATTTTCTAACTAAATTTTTATTAGATCTGAGAGTTCTCAAATCTAATCCTATAGATCTAATATTAAAAATAAAATTAAAATTAAATTAGATTTAATTTCGTACTTTGTTTGTGTAATCTGATTATCTTGTCGATGATCTGCTGAAGCCCAGAGGTCCTGAATGTAGCCATGCAAGTGTCTGGCCTCTACCAAAATTCACTCTGGATGTGATCTTCTTCTAGATCTAATTTTTAAAAATTAGATCTGGATCTGATTTATAGAGCCTTCAAAACAGTCGATGAAGGCAGTGCGCTCATCTCACGAACACATCGACAATCTTCCTGATCTTTGCACCAACACTTGTTTCTTCCTCGTTGGATTCATCCAACCTTTTGGGTGTGGAGATGGGAGAGAGAGGACCATAGGGAGGCATAGAAGAGAGGAGGGGCAGCCTTATGGCATGGTGAAAGGGCACAATCAATAAACACTAGGCGTAAAAAGGGTTTAAATAGATCCTGTTGCACCATGCAGTGCCATATCACTTCAACCAATCAAATTGTTTGATTCAATCAGATCTTAATCTGATTGGTGGAGTGATATCACCTGATCCAATTAGGTTAGAGTCTCCTAAAGTCCTCCATAGATGATGCCATAGATGGACAGGCCCAAACACTTTGGCATCCAAGTGTTTAAAACCATCAAGCAATCCTAGAGTCCCATCTGCATGGGACTCCATCTCTTTTTCCCTTGTGCGCACGCCAACTATGGGCGTGCACACATATTTATGCATAGAATCCAAAGGGCTGTACACCCCAAGGAGATGTTCAAATGGGGTACATGCTTCTATCCCTTCTTTCTTACATTAGGACATCTCATGTTCCAGCAGTGATAGGAAATTGTAGGTGGCGACAAGAATTAGTAGGTATTGTCTTATTTTCATCTGATGGATTAAGATAATTTTTTTCTGATCTAGACAAGCTCTAGTTAAATAAATATAAATCCATATAGAATTCTTAGATAAGCCCAAATGAATTTGGCTCAGTCGAGAAGAACCAGAAAGACTATAGAAAGAGAAAGTTAGGCTTAATCGTGTGCTAGCATGTTTTCTTGAATCTAATTGGATCTAATCCAAATCAATCAAGCTATGTTAGCTCGATTGATCACATTCAAACCCAAATCCTTGTTTGTATAACCCAGTTAGGTTCAGTTTCATATGGTAATGAGATATGTCACGATCTCCATCATCGACATCATCAAAACATCTTTCGATGGACCAGATCTTTCTCGATTCATACAGTTCGAATGATCGATCTTCAAGATTATTTTAATTATTTTCAAAATCTACCAGTGACACCTAGTAGTATATAGTGGAAATCCATTAGAACTGAAAGCGAATCTCTTATTGTAGCTTCCTATTAGATGTGTGTCTTAGAAGCCAGATTAGCTAAATACTTGTAATAATCTTCTAAAGGCAATTTTATAATTTTGACTATAAATTGAAAAAAGGATTATTCTTTATTACAGTGTGTATTTAAAAGTATCTATGACACATCCTTTGAGTTAGTGGAATGATAATTCATATTTTCAAGAGTTGAAAATTTAAGATATGAATTTTCATAATTAACTCATAAACTACTCTCGACCGTAGGATCATCATGAGGATGATGATCACTTTGGAAGGTTGGTGTACGATCGCTTTTTTAGAGTAGATGAGTCTTATATCTATGATGTAGAGACATCAAAGCAAGAGTACAGATATTCATTAGAGAATGAAGATACTGAGCATGACCACCTCGAGCATTCATAAGAAAGTCTATCTTTTATCGATTACTGGCTCAATGCTGTAGTGGTGTGTCTAGTTCGTTGACCTGAGGTGCATCGATAGTTCACCTTGAGGGTGTTATAGTTTGATTATACTATAACTCGATCTCCTAAACATTCAGAATTCTGAGGTGTATGTTGGCTATAGCATGTTCATTGTAGGAATTGGATTGTAGCAATATGGGATCTGTCTACCTCGATAGATGAGGAGTAGCCCAATGATAATATTTAGATCAAGTCCTTAAGTCTATGGCCATGGTAGTGTGAAGATGATAGAAAGAGCTTTTATTAGGATTTTATGTTGGATTCGAATCAAATAATTAATTCATATGATGGATGTTGGATTTGATTAGTTCACCTTAACCCTAATCCTATCGGAGCTTAAGATAGAAGAACCCAATCACACATGTAGCTAAACCAAGATGTTCATTTTTAGTTTTAATGGATGGCCACTATATACTGCTAGGTGTCACTGATAGATTTTGAGAGCAATTAGAATGATTTTGTTGATCGATCATTCTAATTGTATGAATCATAAAAGTTCTAATCCATCAAAAGATGTTTTGATGATATCAATGATAGAGATTACGACATATCTCATTACCATACGAAATTGAACCTAACTGGATCATACAAACAAGAGTTTAGGTCTGTATGTTATCAATTGAGCTAACTAAATTTGATTTATTTGGATTAGATCCAATCAGGTTCAAGGTAATCGTGCTAACACATGATTGAGCCTAGCTTTCTTCTTCTGTAATCTTTCTAATTCATCACAATCGAGTCAAATTTGATTTGAATCATTTCTGTATCTTGATTGAATTTATTTTTATTTGACTGAAACTAGTCTAGGTTAGATTAGTTGTAAAAATTAAATCCATTCCTAGTGCAATTGGACTAGGGTCAAAAGTTGACCTATTTGAGAGAATTAAGGGTCACCTGATCAAAGGCTTCTAGAAAATTCTCTAGAAGTTATTTTACTCTAATTTTTAGATATGTGATAGGGATCAAATCATACTATGGGTGTGCCAAATTTTATGATTTATGATGGTTCTTTGGCAAGGTTTTGGTAAAGTTTGATTTGGATCAAACTCTTGAGGAAAGAGTCCTAGGCGCAATGGACTCTTCCATATCTTCTCTTGTCACAAATTTTTAGATGGATTTTTGGCATCAAAACTAGATAGATGTCGATATTTGATGTGGATATTAATCCTTGATGTAGCTTTGATCAAATAATAGGTTATTTGGTCAATGAGAAACTTTAGATGGAGTATAAGGATTTAAAACCCCTTCTTATGCCATTATGTTATGATCATATGAAAAATTTTTCATGCCCAAGTTGCTATCACCCCCATCATATCCCTTGCCCCCTTTGATACTCACTCTCCCCTTCTTCTACATGCCAAAAATTGGGCACAAATCAGAGAAGAAGGTCCAAGAATTTTGGTACAAGATTCAGCATCTACGTGATGGCATTCGTGAGACGAGCACGCTGCATTTAAGATCTTTTCGAAGGATCTACTGATCAGATTCAGATTTGATCTTTTGAAAAAAGATTTTTGAGAAGAAAATATTCAAATCCTACCTAAGTGGATATCAGTAGAGGCCAAGCACATGCTTGGCTCATTTTAGAACCTCAGGAACGATCAGGATCATCATAGGATAATTAGATTATCCAATCAGGTACTTAAAATTAAATTTGATTTAATTTTTTTTTAATTTTTAATATTAGATTATCTTAATTAGATCTAAGAACTCCTATATCTGATCAAATCATAAAAATTTTTGTAGAAAAATCCATTTCAGATCTGATCAGATTTGGATGATGCTACGGTGGAAAATCAAATTTCTCTTCAACTGGTATCAGAGTTGCATTAGCAGTTCTTCAGATCTTTGTTGAAGGAAAATCCTGATTTTTCGATCCAGGTTCGTTCAGATCTGATCAGATCAAGAGATATATTTCAAAATTTTTTTTCTTTAATCTGTATCAGATCTAGGATGTTTCAGATCTGATTCTTATTATTTTAATAAATAAAATAAATAAGGATAAATTAAATCAAATTTAATTTATCTGATTTGGGTAATCCTATTACCTTGTTGATGATCCTGTATGCAGCAGAAGGTTCTGGATCTAGCCACGCAAGCGCCTAGCCTCTACCGGTATCCACTCAGGCTGGATCTAGAGATCCTCTTCTTCTCTATCACGTCTCCAAAAATTAGATCTGAAGGATCTTCAAAATTTCTTTTGAAGATCAGTAGTCATCCTTTGCAGCAGCGCAGCCTTCTTGCTTTTGATCGCCTTTCTCTTTCCTAAATCGCACCAACCAATGATCCAAACACTTTGGACATGGAGAGGAGAGGGAGAAGAAGGTTTGGCATGGAGGAGAGGAGGGGAGACAGCCTTGGGGCGTGGGGAAACTCTGATCTCATCTCATGTCATGTTACAATCTGAGTTGGGCATAGGGTCTTATTTATAGACTAACTGTGATCCAACTCCTCTTCTTCCCAATCAATCACAACCCTTTGTGAAATCAGATCTAAATCTGATTGGTGGGAATAGAGGCCCCTGGATTCCTCCTTAGAGGGTGCCTAAGACCAGTCAAATTGGATTCTTAGAAGAACTCGAATTGGAATCCAAAAGGGAGGTGGAGTCCTTGTCCAACAAGGACTCCTAGGCGCCTCCAACTTGGGCGCACGCCTAGGGTGGCGTGCGCCCTCCTCCTTGCTAGGTTCTAGTAGGGGGACAGGCCCCCACCAGCTCTCCAATAGGTGCATGACATGTGGTCAAAAGTCAAAGTGTCAATGATCAATTTTTGATCAATCAAAGGTAGACTTTTGACCAAAGTCAAAGAACAAGAAATGGTAGGTGACCAAAAATGGCAGGTAATGTCTTATAAAATAAGACAACCTTTTCTAACTTGGACATCCTCCAGTCAGACCATATGAAGGCCTCTGATTGAGCACAAACTCCTTTGGCTCAAACAGGACAACTTATTTGTGATAGGAAAAGAAGAACGTTAGGTTCAATCGAGTGCTAGCACAATTTCCTTGAACCTGATTGAATCTCATTCAGATCAATTGAACTGGATCAGTTCAATTGATGATCACCAAATTTAAACCCTTGTTTGTGTAACCCAATTAGGTTCAATTCTATATGGTAATGGGATATGTCATGATCTCTATCATCGACATCATCGAAACTCCTTTCGATGGATCAAAACTCTTCTGATTCGAACAGCTAGAATGATTGATCATCTAAATCATTCTAATTGCTCCCAAAATCCACCAGTGACACCTAGCAATATATGGTGGCAACCCATCAGAGCTAAATGTGAACCTCTTGCTGCAGCTACCTGTTTGATTCAGTCCCTTCTATCTTGAGCTCCGATCAGATTAGGATTAAGGTAAACTCGTCAAACCCTAGTTTCTGTCATATGATGTAATCATTCGATTCGAGTCCAATGTGAAAATCTAAATAGAAACTCTTTCTATTATTTCACTCTGCCATGGCCATAGGCTTCTGGACTTGATTCTCATGATTATCATAGGGCTACTCCTCTACCACCGAGGTAGATAGATTTCATCTTGATGCCATCCAGTTCCTACAATGAACATGCTATAGCCAACATACACCTCAGGGTTCCATATGGCTAGGAGACCGAGTAATGGTGTAGTCAAACTATAACACCCTCAAGGTGAACTGTCGATGCACCTCAGATCAAAGAATCAGACACACTACTGTAGCATCGAGTCAGTCATTGACGAGAAGGTAGACTCCCTAATGACTACTCGAGGTGGTCACGCTCAGTGCCCTCGTTCTCTAACGAGTATCTGTACTCTCACTCCAGTGTCTCCACACAGTAGACTCAAGACTCATCTACTAAAGAGAAGCGATTGTACACCAACCTTCTGGATCAATCACCATCCTCGTGATGATCCTATGGTCAGGAGCAATTTATGAGTTAATAATGATTATTCATGTCTTAAATTTTCAACTCTTGAAAATATGAATTATCATTACCATTAACTTAAAGGATGTATCACAGACACTAAATACACATATGTGATAGAAAATAACCCATTTATTAATTTTAATCAAAATTATAATTTTGCCCCTAGAAGTGTATTACAAGTGTCAGCCAATTCTGGCTTCTAGGGCACATATATCTAACATATGTTAGATTTGATTTAATTTTTATTTATGATCTAATATTAAAGAATTTTAGATATCACATCAGATATTATTAGATCTAAAATTAAAAAATTAAAAATTATATGATTTAGATCTATAATGTTTGAGATGCATGACTAGACTATGAATAGAATAGTTCTATGTATAGTCTAGTATAATCATGTTGTTATTTTGATTAAGTATGATTTTAGATTTATTTTATTTATATTTTTTTGATATTATAATTTTTGTAACCAATTTTAAAAAATAGAAAATAGAATTTTTAATTTTTAATTTATTCATATGATATATAAAAAATGCATGCTTAGACTAGTTATAGAATGGTTCTATAAAATATTTAGAATAGTTTTGTTTTGATGTGATCAAATTTAAAATTTTATTTTTTAGATTTAATATGTGGTATGTTAGATCTAAAAGCATGCATGGTTGATTGAGTCATGATATATGAGATGTATGCAAGATATTTTTAGGTTCGATCTTTGATTGTATATGTGATATATGATTTAGATCTAACTTATTTTATTTTAGAAAATATATTTTTGATTAAGGCATTCCCTTAGACTGTCCAATCATAAGAATAAAGTAGGATTTAAAGATCCTCTCCTCTCATTCGATGAGGTGTTCTTATGATGTGTAGGGGTGCTGCACGTTTATCCTTAATCAGAAATCAAAACTTATTTTTTGCAAAATACTAGATCCTAAAATCCTAGAATTTTGATACATATTTCGCTCATGAACCTAACCTTAATTAAGAATTAAGATTATGAAATTAATTTAGATCTAAAAATTATGAACTTTTAGATCTAAGATACCTTCATAAAATTAGGTTCGGGCTTGGATAGCTCAATTAGGCCTAGCGGTTGATCAAACCAAATTAATAGTTGATTAGGTGGGATCAAGAAAAGCTTAGAGTTGACCAGCCTAATAGGATTAAGTCTGGATCAAGATCGAATCACATTAAGATGTGACTCGATCAAGTCAAGAACTAATTTGACTCCATGATTCAATCTTGGATTGTAGGCTAGCTCGATTGATTCTAATTCGATAATTTGGTGTCTAAGGTGTAAGTCTAGCAGATATGATTGATTAATTTTTAATTATGAGCTATTCAATCTGAATGCATTCTTATCAAGTTAATGGTATATCCCTTCCATCGATCTCACTTACCTACCATTTGTGTCGACCCAGTTCTGATTTGAGGTGGCTAATAATTCAAGCCAACCCATGCCACTAGGTTAGTCATAATTGATATGACTAAGTCAAGTCAAGTTTAAAAAGACCTAAATTAAATCTTCTTAAGAAAATATTAAGTCTAAGATCTTCCATCATTATAGATGTGCGGGCCCTTGCTGGGGTTGATTGTTCTCGACTGGATATAGTGGTTCAATTGCACCAGAAAGATGCAACCATTTCTATTAGACATTGGATGCTACAAATTGGAGGATGGGTTGGGCTTAATATTTTGGATATAGTGAGAGATCCAATCACAAATCCGATTCATGCAAATGGTGGGTCTGACTTAACTAAGAAATAGAGCAATATTTTGGGCATGGTGAGCTTCATGAATTAGAGATCAGGTTTGGGTGCACCATGATTAGAGAATCATTGGATAAGAGTTATCCACTCATCAATTGACCCATCACCAATAACTATTCGATGAGGTGATGAGCTAGTTGGTGGGATCGCACCATCTACTAGAAATCTATAATCATGAAGATTTTTGCATCTTTGCTAAGGGAGTATAGGGATCCGAGTAAATAGTGAGAGTCTAATTTATTTAAAAATAAAATTTTTAAATAAATTAATTAAGTCTAATTATAAATTCTAATTAGAAACTTTGACTCTCTATAGAAAAATATCTGCGTCCAATCCACTAGCCCATATCCTGGACACGCATAGACTGACTGAACCCAGCTACAAGGATTGGCTTCGAAACTTCAAAATAGTTTTGGATTTCGAGAAGTTGACTCATGTATTAGAATAGGATCCTCCCATTTTTCTAGCCCATCTGTCCACTGATCAGAGAGCATCTCTAAAAAATGGATGGATGAAGATAATAAAGCAAGGTATTATATATTGGGCTTGATGTCTGATGAGCTCCAGCACCAACATGATAAACCCCTTAAGTAGTTTTGATAATGACCAAACATTAAAGCTAATGATTACTAATATATTTTATTTTAAGTATTCCAATGTCAGAAGACAAAGACCTCTTTGATCAAAACAAGAAAGATATTAAATAGAATCAATCAAAATTCAAATCTTCTTGTACGGAGCAAAAGTTCTCTCGAAATCATCATAGAGCAGTCTTCGAGATGTCTCAAAATTTTTTCCAGAGCTCTCGAGTGGACTGGCATGTCCCAAGCACTATTCTGGCATGGTTTTGAGAGGTCTCGAGAGAATCTTGAGAGCTCTCAATCTTAGACAATAGAAACCCAGTTTCTGTGTCTTGAGATTGAGAGGTCTCGCAGGATTCCCAAGAGGTCTCGATCTTAGACGAGCCATTTTTTTTAGAAAGATGATTTTTTATGAGACTGAAGGCGAGAGCACTTTTGTTCAAATTGAGAGGCCCCATAACTTGGCAAGACGTCTTGAGACAAATCAAGAGCTCTCGAGACTCAGCAATAACTTTTTGATGGGGCATTCCATATCAGATTTTTTCGACTCCAATGACTAGTTGCTGCTCTCCAATGCTTGGATTTCACTTTTTCTGAGCTCCAATCATCACCAGAAGAGAGAAATGCTACAGATATAAAAGGAAGAAGGCTTATTCATGATCAATTAAAGAAAAATGAGAGAAAAAAAAATATGCTCTGTTCTTGAATGAAAATTCCCATCTTCAATCATTCTGTTCTCTCAAGCATTAAAGAATCCTCAAGTGCATTAACTCCATGGATTTAAAGAGGCTTTCAACAAACTGCAAGGATAACTCTTCTGCTCATTTGAAGGGATCTTTTGAGTTGAATCATTTACCCTTTTCATGTATTTGGTTTTAGTAGGGGCTGAAACTTGGGTTTCTCTCCCCTTTTGTCTATTCAGTTGGTTTATCTAATTCTTGTAAGGATTGTGGTTGGTGAACCTAAGGAAAAATCAACTGGGTTATTGGATAGTGAGTCTAAAAAATCTATCCGGCTATAATCTTGAAGGATTATAGTAAAATTCTCAAGAGTTTGCTTGGAGAGTGGACGTAGGTGCTAGAAGTTCACCAAACCACTATAAAATTATCTTGCTTATGTGTGTGCTCTAGCTTGTATCTTCTATTTGCTCTCACATTTGATTCACTCAAGATTTAATCTTTATATCTATTTAAATTTTTAAAAATCCAATTCATCCCCTCCCTCTTGGGTTGTTCATCGGGACAATAATTGGTATCAGAGCCTTGGTTCTCTACTAATTATTGATTTTATCAACTAGAGACAAAGATCATGTCAACCCAACTAGGAGGTTTACTTGTCGAAGGGCAATCCACAAATAGGCCACCTCTTTTCAGTGGGTCTAACTATACCTATTGGAAAGCTCGCATGTGCATTTTCATTCAAGCCCTTGACTATGACATATGGAGTGTCATTATCAATGGTCCACACACTCCCACAATCATTGTCAATGGCACATCCGCTCCTAAGCTAGAGAAGGATTGGGATGAAATGGACAAGAAACTTGTCCAATTAAATGCCAAGGTAATGAATGTACTCTATTATGCCCTTGATGCTAACGAGTTTAACCAAATCTTCACTTGCCATTCAATAAAGAAAATTTGGGATAGGCTTGAGGTCACGCATGAAGGAACAAATCAAGTAAAAGAAACTAAAATTAATATGCTAGTTCATCAATATGAGTTGTTTACAAATGAAAAGAACTCTACTATGGTATATATCCATAGTGATCATAGCATAAAATTTAAAAATAAATACTTTGAAGATTTTTGCAATGAACATGGCATTGAACATAATTTTTCTGCACCTAGAATCCCTCAATAAAATCGAGTTATTGAAAGAAAGAATAGAACCTTATTTGATATGGCCCGTACCATATTGTGTGAAGGGAATCTATCCAAATATTTTTGGGCGGAAGCCATTAACAAAGCATGTTAAATTCTAAATAGAGTTTCTATTCACTCAATTTTAAAGAAAACTCCTATGAGCTTTGAAAAGAAAAAAGACCTAACATAATTATTTTCATGTTTTTGGTTGCAAATATTTTATTCATAATAATGGTAAATATAATCTAGGTAAATTCGATGCTAAGATAGACGAGCATATATTCTTCGGATATTCTACATCTAGCAAAGCATATAGAGTTTTTAACAAACACTCTTTGGTTATTGAAGAATCTATTCATATTATTTTTAATGAAGCTAACAACCAATCTTCGAGAAAGGAAGATGTTTTTGATGATGATACAGAAATTCTCGAAGATGGAATGCAGGACCTAAACTTGAAGGACAATAACGAATAATATTCAAGATAAAGACAAATCTACAACAATCTTGGAACAAAACCATGATGGTAAGAATGAGGCAACCGATGATCATAAGGATCTATCCAAGGAGTGGAGGTATGTACATAATCACCTAAAAGAATTGACATTAGATGATCATTCATAAGGGATAAGAACTAGATTCTCTTTTAAGGAGACATTTGATTATCTTGCATTTGTTTCTCAAATAGAACCAAAAAACATAGAAAAGGCTGAAGAAGACCCTAATTGGATGCTAGCCATACAAGATGAACTAAATTAATTTGAAAGAAATAATGTATGGACTCTTGTAAACAAACCCTTTGACCATCCAATAATCGGCACAAAATGGGTATTTAGGAATAAATTAGATGAACATGATAATATTGTAAGAAATAAAGCTAGAATAGTTGCTAACAGATATAATCAAGAAGAAGGAATTGACTTTGATGAAACATATGCACCTATAGCAAGATTAAAGGTCATTAGATTGTTACTTGCTTTGGCTTGTTACATGAATTTTAAACTATTTCAAATGGATGTGAAAAGAGCCTTGTTGAATGATTATATTGCTGAAGAAGTTTTTGTAGAAAAACCTCCTGATTTTGAAAATCACTCACTTTCCAACCATGTGTATAAATTAAACAAAACTTTTTATAGACTTAAGCAAGCACCTAAAGCATGGTATGAAAGATTGAGTAGATTTACTACATAATAATTTTATTAGAGGAAGTGTTGACACTACTCTATTTTTAAAAAAGAAAAATAATGACCTTCTTGTGGTTCAAATATATGTGGATGACATCATATTCGGAGCTACTAATGAAATTTTTTGTCAAGAGTTTGCTAAGTTGATGCAGGATGAATTCGAAATGAGCATGATGGGGGAGCTAAAGTTTTTGCTTGGATTACAAATCAGACAATCAAAGAAAGGCATCTTCATTAGCCAAACAAAGTACATCAAGGAGATGCTAAAGAAGTTTGGCATGGAAAATGAAAAAGAAATCGGCACTCCCATGAGCCTCTCATGCAAACTTGACAAAGACGAGAATGGTAAGAATGTGAATGAAAAGCTCTATAGAGGTATGACAGGATTCCTACTTTATTTAACTGCAAGTAGATCTGATATACTGTTTAGTATATGCATGTATGCAAGATTTTAATTTAACCCTAAAGAATCACACTTACTAGCTATTAAGAGAATTTTTAAATATTTAATTTACACACATAACTTAGGACTTTGGTACTCAAAACAATCCTCCATTGAATTGATTGGATATAGTGATAAAGACTATGGAGGATGTAGAATTGATAGAAAGAGTACTAGTGGCACTTGCCAATTTCTAGGGTTGAACTTGATCTTTTGGTATAGCAAAAAGCAAAACTCTATAGCACTATCAACGGTTGAGGCTAAATATGTTGCTGCGGAGAGTTGCTGTGCTTAAATACTTTGGATCAAGTAGCAACTCGAAGACTTTGGAATTAAGCAAAATAAAATTTCGATTAGATGTGACAATACTAGTGCCATAAACCTGGAAAAAAATTTCATTCAACATTCAAGAACTAAACACATTGGAATTAGACATCACTTCATTAGAGATCATGTAAAAAATAATAATATTGTGCTTGAATTTGTCATAACTGAAAATCAACAAGCTGACATTTTTACAAAACCTCTAACTGAAGATAGATTCTCAAAAATCTAGGGCAAACTTGGTATTTGTGATCCTCTTTAATAATGTTTAATCTTAAATTTATTGGATCATTTTTTACCTCCTTCCATCATTCCTAACATCCCTTTCTCCATCCTAAAAATTCAAGAAAAATTGGCTTGAAATTTCTCCTATATTCCTCCTATAATCAGTGGACTATCTCAAAGGTTAGAAATTTTGGAGTAGGAGTAGCATAAAACATCAGCTCAAATTGAACTATTATTCGACAACACCAGGATTGCATAGAGACTTGAAGAGAATATCACTGTTCAGTGCACAACAGCTGAAGTCATCATTTCCACTGTGTGATAGATTTTGAGTCGGACTTTTTCTTCTAGACCATCATCTTCTTCTAGACCATCACCATCTCCTAGACCTACTCCTCACTTGTCCTCATCTAGACCCAAATCTTCATCTGAACCCATCATTGAGTTCTTCTCTGATGAGGATTAGGTCTAATTTCTCTTTTGTTTTAACTTTTGATTTAAGTATGTTGGTATGAGATTCATTTTTTGTAAACCAATATACACTGCTAACTATGTAGTATTAAATCTTAAAATGAAATCAATTCTTTTTTATATTCTTGCCTTCTTTATCTTTTTTATGATCCTTTCATTGTTGTGATTTTGATGATGACAAAAAGAAAGAAAAATATTAAGAAAAAATATGCAAATATATAATCAATTAAAACTCAAATGCAAAAAAGAAGATTTTTTAGAAAATGAATTATTTGAATTGATCAAATGCAAATCTTATTCATTTCATATTATTCATTTCATAAGAGCATACGTTAAGAGGGAGAATGATTATTCAGATCTTATTCATTTCATGAGAAAATACATTAAGGGGGAGCTTCAGCACAAGAACTTTGCATTCATTAGTTCATGACATTCATATTTCTTATAATTATTTTATGGATTGCTTAATATTTTGTCACCATAGGAGAGATTATTGAACCTCCTAAGTGATTTTGATAATGACCAAATATTAAAGCAAATGATTATTAATATATTTTATTTTAAGTATTTTAATGTTAGAAAAAAGAGAGCTCTTTGACCAAAATAAGGAAGACATTAAGTGAAAATCAATCAAAATTCAAATCTTCTTGTACGGAGTGAAAATTCTCTCAAAATTATCTTGGAGCAGTCTTTATGATGTCTCAAAATTTTTTTGAGAGCTCTCGAATGGACTGGCATGCCTCAAGCACTGTTCTGGTATGATTTTGAGAGGTCTCAAGAGAATGTTGAGAGCTCTCAATCTTAAGCAATAGAAATCCAGTTTCTATGTTGTGAGAGCGAGAGATCTCGCAGGATTCTCAAGAAGTCTCGCGGTCCTCACGAGACATCTCGTTCAAAATCGAGAGATCTCGGTCTCAGGTGAGCCATTTTTTTCAAAAAGATGATTTTTCATGAGACTGAAGACAAGAGCTCTCTTGTTCAAACTGAGAGGCCCCGTAACTTGGTGAGACGTCTGGAGATAAATTGAGAGATCTAGAGACTCGATGATAACTTTTTGATAGGACATTCCAGATCATATTTTTTTGACTCCAACAGTTAGTTACTACTCTCCAACATTTAGATTTCACTTTTTCTGAGCTCTAATCAGCACCAGAAGAGAGGAATGCTACAGATATAAAAGGAAGAAGGATTATTCATGATCAATCAAAGAAAAATGAGAGAAAAGAAAAACACACTCTATTCTTGAATGGAAATCTCCATCTTCAATCAATTTGTTCTCTCAAGCATTGAAGAATCCTGAAGTGCATTAACTCCATAGATTCAAAGAGGCTTTCAATGAACTGCAAGGACAACTCCTCTACTCATTCGAAGGGGCCTTTTGAGTTGAAACATTTTCTTTCCCCTTTCCATGTTTTTGGTTTTAGCAAGGACTAAAACTTGGGTTTTGGAGTTTTTCACTCCTTTTGTTTATTCAAATTGGTTTATCTGATTCTTGTAAGGGTTATGGTTGGTAAACCTAGGAAAAAACCAAGTGGGTTATTAGATAGTGAGCCCAAAAAAACTATCTGGCTATAATCTTGAGGGATTATAGTGAAATTCCTAAGAGTTTGCTTGGGAAGTGGACGTAAGTGCTGAAAGTGCACCAAACTACTATAAAATTCTCTTGCTTATGTGTGTGCTCTAGCTTATGTCTTCTATTTTCTCTCATATTTGATTCACTTAGGATTTAATCTTTAATCACCATACATATCTATTTAAATTTTTAAAAACCCAATTCACCTCCCCCCCCCCTCTTTGGTTGTTCATCTAGGCAACACAACATGAAGACATTAAGACTAGCTGTCAAACGTTAGCTCACCTACAATAGTTGTTTAGTGAACAAAGTCATGCAATCAAATATCAAGTCACTAAGAGACTTTTTAAGGCTCAGATGCATGATGGGCAGTCGATCCAAGATCATTGTTTGATGATGATCAAGGACTTAGAAGAGTTTGGAAAGCTCAGTGTCAAATTAGATCATAATCTATAGATTGATATAATTCTGCAATTTTTTATTGATGCGTATGGACAATTCATCATGAACTACCATATGTATAAACTTCAAAATATCTTGGTTGAACTTATGAACATGCTAGTTACTGCTGAGCTCTCTATGAAAGATTCAAAGAGCTTAGTGCTTGCTGTGGAGCAAACTTCTTTCAAGAGAAAGTCTTTTAGAAAGAAGAAGAAGACCGCGAAGAAGTAGAAGATGGAAGATGGAAAGATGAAGAAGGCAAAGCCAAAGAAGAAGGCTGCTGATAAGAAAAAATATTTTCATTGCAACGCAAATGGTCATTGGAACTAGAACTGCCCTCTTTACCTGGCCAGTCTGAAGAATAAGAAGGAAGCAGGTCCTTCTGAAGGTATGCTCATTATAGAATCTAACCTTATGATTTCTTCTGCATCTAGTTGGATGCTTGACTCTGATTCTAGTATTCATTTGTGTACTTCTATACAGGATCTTGAGGATAACAAAAGATTGAGAGATGGTGAGATGATCATGTGCATCAAAAATGGAGCAAGAGTTGCTGCTATGATCGTGCAAACCAATCCTCTTCGACTACCGTTAGGATTAGATTTAGTTCTTAGAGATTATTTTTATATGCATGCAGTAAGTATGATTTTGATTTTTATTTCTTGTTTAGCATAAGAAGCCTATGTAAATAGTTTTCTTAAGGACCATTGTAATATTCTTTATGAAAGAAATAAAATTGCAAGTGGTTTTCTTATAAATGATCTCTATTAGTTACATATTGATGTTTCTATTTTTAATATTGAGCAAAACGTTAATGCCATAGGATCAAAGTGACCAAGGGATAGTCTAAATGATAGATATCTTTGGCACCTTTGGGTCATATAGTTAAAGACAGGGTTAATAATTAATGAAATTCAGGCTATTAAGTCCATTGACTTCTGAGTCATATCTAATTTATGAATCATGCTTTCATGATAAAATGATCAAGCTTCTTTTGTAGGATATGGAGAAAGAGCCACAGACCTACTCGCCCTAGTACATACAAATGTGTGCGGCCTATTTGATGTGCTGGCCAGAGGCAATTATGTCTACTTCATTACCTTTATCAATGATCTATCTCGGTACAGATATGTATATTTAATGCAACATAAGTATTAAGCCTTTAAAAAGTTTAAAAAATTCAGACTCGAAGTAGAAAAATAAATAGAAAAATTCATTAAGATTCTTCGATCAGATCGAGGAGGCGAATACCTTAGTCAAGAATTTCTAAACTTTCTTATGGACAATGGCATAGTCTATCAATGGTCTACATCTGGAATGCCTCAACTCAATGGGGTTTCAAAATAGAGAAATCGGATCTGATTATATATGGTCCGATCAATAATGAGTTTTATGGATCTTCCTGAGTTTCTTTGGGAACATAATCTAATGATCGCTATATATTTACTGAATAGGGTTCTCTCTAAAATCGTTCCTACCATACTGCATGAGATATGGCATGGTAAGAAACTAAGTCCGAGTCATCTCAGAATTTAGGGTTGTCTAGCTCATGTCAAGAGATAGCAAGTAGATAAGTTAGAGTCTAGGTCCTTTAGAGCTCAGTTCGTAGGATATCCTAAAGAGTTGTTAGGATATTATTTCTATCTTCTAGAAGATCATAATGTGATTGTGAGTCGACATGCCATCTTTCTTGAAAATTAGTTTGTTCAAGATGGTGATATCGAAAGACAGATTAGGCTCAAGGAGAAAGTCTCCCAAGAGCCATGAGCTAAGAAATCTATGGAACCCAATCAGATTGAACCAATCCGAACATTACCTCCTCTACCTCGTAGATCAAATAGGATTTTTCATCCTCCTGAAAGATACTTAGGTACTATCTTAGAGAATGTAAAGAAAATATTTCTCATAGAAAATGAGGTTCATGGTGATGATCCCAAAATCTATGATGAGGCGATATCAGATATCGACTCCAAGAAATGGTTAGAGGCAATAAGGTTAGAAATTGATTCAATGTGCTTGAACCAAGTCTAGACCTTGGTAGATCTACCTAAAGGTATAGTACCTATTAATTGTAAATGGATCTTCAAGGAAAAGATAGGTGCTGATGGAAATGTAGAGACATTCAATGTAAGACTTATAGCGAAAGGATATAGTCAGCATGAAGGCATTGACTATCAAGATACTTTTTTGTCAGTAGCCATGCTTAAATCCATCCATACATTACTTGCTGTTGCAGCCTATTTTGATTATAAAATATGACAGATGGATGTAAAATTGACATTAATAATGGATATCTTAAGGAAGATATCTATATGAAACAGTCGATAGGTTTCACATCCAGTGATGATGATCACAAGATATGCAAGCTACAAAGGTCCATATATGGACTTAAGCAAGCATCTCGGAGTTGGAATGCTCGTTTCAATTATGTAATCAAAATGTTTGGATTCATAAAAATGATGAGGAGTCTTATATTTTCAAAAAGGTCAGTGGGGCGCTATTGTCTTCATCGTATTGTTTGTGGATGACATCCTTCTAATTAGGAATGATATTCTCATGTTGATTATAGTCAAAATTTGGTTGTCTAAGGAGTTCTTCATAAAAGATCTAGAAGAGGCATCCTTTATTCTAGAAATTAAGATTTATAGAGATAGACTGAATAGGATGCTGGGTCTCTCATAGAAGATGTACATAGAGGAGGTGCTGAAGTGGTTCAGCATAGAAAACTCCAAGAGGGGATTGGTATCTTTTAGACATGACATTCATCTCTCTAAGAAGATATGCCCTAGCATACCTAAGGAGATTAAATGCATGAGCAAGATCCCTTACACTTCGATAATAGGGAGTCTTATATATGCCATGCTATGTACACGATCTGATATTGCCCATACTGTGAGTGTCACGAGTAGATATCAGTCGAATCCAGGCAAAAAGCACTGGACTTCTGTGAAATGTATCCTTAAGTACTTGAGAAGAACTAAGGATATATTTCTAGCTTTTGGTAATGGAGAACTTCAGGTTCAGAGATATATAGACTCAAATTTTATGTCTAACATAGATGATCAAAAGTCGACATCTAAAAGTCTATTTATTTATAATGGTGGAGCTATCAGTTGGAAGAGTTCCAAGCAGACGGTGATAGTAGACTCCACTATAGAAGCAAAATACATCGCTGCATCGAAAGCTGCAAAGAAGACATTTTGGTACAAGAAATTCATCATAGAGCTTAGAGTGATGCCATCAGATGCCGTCCCTCTGCACTGTGACAATAATGGTACCATAGCCCTAGCTAAGGAGCTGAGGTCTCACCATAAATCCAAGCATATCGAGCAACGATACCACTTCATCCACAAAAATCTTGAGAAGGAATATGTCGAGGTCAAGAGAATCGACACTACAGACAATGCGGCTGATCTGCTGACAAAGCCATTGAGCTAGCAAAAGATCGAAGCCCACCTTGAGAAGATGGGACTTAAATTTATAGCCAATTGGCTTTAGGTCAAGTGGGAGTTTGTTAGATGTGTGTCCTAGAAGCTAGATTGATTAAACACTTATAATACACTTCTAAGGATAATTTTATAATTTTGATTATAAATTAATAAAAAGATTATTCTCTATCACAGTGTGTATTTAAAGCATCTGTGATACATCTATTGAGTTAATGGAATGATAATTCATGTTTTCAAGAGTTGAAAATTTAAGATATGAATTCTCATAATTAACTCATAAACTGCTTCCGACCATAGAATCATCATGAGGATGGTGATCGATCCAAAAGATTGGTGTACGATTACTTCTTTAGGATAGATGAGTCTTAAGTCTATGGTGTACAGACACCAGAGCAAGAGTATAGGTACTTGTTAGTGAATGAGAGCACTAAGCATGACCACCTCGAGCAGGCATAAGAAAGTCTACCTTCTCATCGATGACTGGCTCGATGCTACAGTGGTGTATCTAGTTTTTTGATCTAAGGTACATCGATAGTTCATCTTGAGAGTGTTATAGTTTGACTACACCATAACTCGATCTTCTAGCCATTTGGAATTCTGAGGTGTATGTTGGCTATAGCATGTTCATTATAGGAATTGGATTGCACCAATACAGGATCTATCTACCTTGGTAGATGAGGAGTAGCCCTATGATAATAATGAGATTGAGTTCTTAAGCCCATGGCCATGGTAGTGTGAAGATAATAGAAAGAGTTTCTATTAGGGTTTCACATTGAATATGAATCAAATGATTAATTCATATGATGGATGTTGGGTTTGACGAGTTCACCTTAATCCTAATCCTATCGAGGCCCAAGATAAAAGAACCCAATCACATAGGTAGCTGCACTAAGAGGTTTATTTTTAATTCTAATGGGTTGCCACCATATACTACTAGGTGCCAATAGTGGATTTTGAAAGTAATTAGAATAATTTTGATGATCGATCATTCTAATTGTATGAATCAGAAAAGTTCTGGTCCATCGAAAGATATTTCGATGATGTCGATGATGGAGATCATGACATGTCTCATTATCATATTGAATTGAATCTAACTGGATCACACAAATAAGGATTTAGGTTTGGATATCATCAATTGAGCTAACCCAATTTGATTGATTTGGATTAGATCCAATCAGATTCAAGATAATTATGCTAGCACACGATTGAGCCTGGCTTTCCCCTTCTATAATCTTTCTGATTTATCACAACTGAGTCAAATTTGATTTGACTCATTTCTATATCTTGAATGGGTTTATTTTCATCTTACTAAAATCAGTCCAGGTTAGATTAATTGTAGAAATTAAATCCATTCCTAGTGTAATTGGACTAGGGTCAAAAGTTGATTTATTTGAGAGAATTGAGGGTCACCTGATCAGAGACTTTTAGAAATTTTTTTGGAAATCATTTTCCTTTGATTTTTGGATATGTGATATGGCTCGAGTCATACTATGGGTGTGCCAATCTTTGTAATTTATGGTGGTGCTTTGACTAGATTTTGATGGAGTTTGATTTAGATCAAACTCTTAAGGGAAGAGTCCTAGGCATAATGGACTTTTCCTTATCTTCTCTTTTTACCAATTTTTAGAGGGATTTCTAGCATCAAAACTAGATAGAGATCTAGTATTTGATGAGGAGATTAATCCTTGATGTCCCTTTGATCAAATAATAGGTTATTTGGTCAAAAGAAACTTTAGATGGCATATAAGGATTTAAAACCCCTTCTCACGCCATTATGTTATGATCGCATGAAAAATTTTTCATGCCCAAGATGCTATTGCCCCTATCATATACCTCATCCCCTCTGACACTCTCTTTCCCTTTCTTCTATATGCCAAAAGTTGGGCACAAATCAGAGAAGGAGGTCTAAGAATTTTGGTGCAAGATTCAGCATCTATGTGATGGTGTTCATGAGATGAGCATGCTGCATTCAAGATCATTTTGAAGGATCTATAGATCAGATTCAGATCTAATCTTTTGAAAAAATATTCTTGAGGAGAAGACATTCAGATCCCACCCAAGTGGATACTAGTAGAGGCCAGACACATGCATGGCTCATTCCAGAACCTCAAGAATGATCAGGATCATCATAAGATAATTAGATTACCCAATTAGGTACTTAAAATTAAATTTGATTTAATTTTATTTTTAATTTTTAATATTAGATCAGAGAACTCTTAGATCTAATTAGATCGTAAAAATTTTTGTAGAAAAAATTGACTCAAATCTAATCAGATCTGGACGATCCTGCGGTAGAAAATCAGATTTTCCTTCACTACCTGTGTAATTGTATTCTTCTATCATGAGCCCCGATAGGAATAGGATTAAGATGAACTCATCAAACCTAATATTTGTCATATGAATTAATCATTCAATTTAAGTTCGATATGAAATCCTAATAGAAACTCTTTCTATCATCTTCACACTACCATGGCCATGGGCTTATGGACTCAATCTCATGATCATCATAGGGCTACTCCTTATCTACCGAGGTAGATAGATCCCCTATTGGTGCAATCTAATTTCTATAGTGAACATGCTATAGCCAGCATATACCTCAGAATTTTGAATGGCTAGGAGACCGAGTTATGGTAGAGTCAAACTATAACACCCTCAAGGTAGACCACCGATGCACCTCAGGTCAAAGAACTAGATACGCCACTGCAGGATCGAACCAATCATTGATGAGAAGATAGACTCCCTTATGACTTGTCGAGGTAGTCACGCTTAGTGCCCTCATTCTCTAATGAGTACCTATACTCTTGCTCTAGTATCTCCACACTATAGATTCAAGACTCATCTATCTTAAGAAAGCGATCATACACCAACCTTCTAGATCGATCACCATCCTCGAGATGATTATATGGTCAGGAGCAATTTATGAGTTAATTATGAAAATTCATGTCTTAAATTTTTAACTCTTGAAAATATGAATTCTTAATACCATTAACTCAAAGAATGCATCATAAAAACTTTGAATGCACATTATGATAGAAAATAATTTTTTATTAATTTATAGTTGAAATTATAAAATTATTCCTAGAAGTGTATTATAAGTGTTAGCCAATCTAGCTTCTAGGACACACATCTAACAATATCATATATATAATTAAAGATCTAACTATGCATGCTTTATATACATCTCATGTATCATAAATAAAATTAGTCATGCATGTTTCAGATCTGAATATATCTAATATAATATCTAAAAATAAAAATCTAATTGATCATATCAAAGTGAAATTTCTTCTAGTCTTTTCATAGATCAATTCTACAAACCTACTATAAACATGAATCTCATACATCATATATATGAATTTTAATTTTTATCTACTGATTTTAGATCTAATTACATCTCATGTGACATCTGAAGTCATACATATTAGATCATAAAAAAATTAAAAATTATATCAAAATCTAATATGAAGAACTACAAACCTGGCTCTGATACTAGTTATAAGAAAAAACTAGTTTTTTCGCCGCAGGATCGATCTAATCTGATCAGATATGTAACAAAAGTTTTTAAAATTTTCTATAAAATCTGATCAAATTTGAGAGTTGTTAGATCTGATCTCTATGATCTAATATTAAAAGTAAAAATTAAATCAAAACTATAACAATATTTGTTACCTGATTAGGGTAAACAATTACCCTAATGATGATCCGGCTGCACCTGAGGCTCTGGATCTAGCTGTGCACGTGCCCGGCCTCTACCAAAGTTCACTTAGGCTGGTTCTAGATGCCTTCTACTACTAGATCTATTCTCCAAAGATTAGATCAAGAGTCTTCTTATAGATCCTTCAGAACAACTTTCAAAGTATGCACTTTCATCTCACAAATTGGTTGTCTCACTGCCTGATCCTTGCGCCAACAACCATAGATGTTATTTCTAAAATTTTGCCCATCACTTGGGTGTGGAGAAGAGGAAGAGGACTATAGGGTGGCGTGGAGATGGAAGAATGGGGTGGCAGCCTTTGGGCGTGGTGACTTGGGCATGGGCAAACCCTAGGGCGCAGGGGTTCTTATAGAGACTCCTACGCCACCAAGAGTCCTGGTTGATCAAGTAATCAAATTACTTGATTAAATCAGATTCTAATATGATATTCCACTCGAAATACCTGGTATCTATCTAGTTTTGTCACTCAAAATTTGGCCATAAGTGGTGCAAAAAATAGATAAGGAAGAAACCTAGGCGCAAAGGACTCTTCCTCCCAAGAGTTTGATCTCTATCAAGCTCTTGATTTATTTAAATTATGTGCCACCTTATCCCATCATTGAGTGCACACCTAGAAGAGGACATGAGCCCTTCTCCATGAAAAATAATTAGGGTGTGTGCACCCACAAAAATTCTCCAGGGGGCACACGCCCCTTCTCCCTTCTTTCCTATAAGAAGGGTCAACCTTTGACCCTTGGCCAATTCCCACCTTATGGAATTTAAGACAAGTCTTAATCAAGTACCATCCAATGAAATTAGGATAAGTCCTAATCAAGTTAGGACAAATCTTGATCAGGCTAGAATTAGATCCAATTTGATCAAAACAAATCCATACAGAGGTTTTGGGAAAGCCTTGTCCAAATTTCATCTCATGATTTTGTGACAAACCCCGATCTCATCAGGACAAGTCTTGTTTCAACTAAGACAAGCTTGTTCTGACTAGGACAAGCTCCAGTCAGATCAAGACAAATCCATACAAGGCTCCCAGGTGAGCCAAATTCTATTTGGCTCAGTCGAGATGAACCAAAAATACTACAAAAGTAGAATGTCAAGCTCAATCGTGTGCTAGCATGATTTTCTTGAACTTGATTGAATCTAATCCAAATCAATCTAGCTGGATTAGCCCAATTGATGATATCTCAATACAAATCCTTGTTTGTGTGATCCAATTAGATTTAGTTCTATATGGTGATGGGACATATCATGATCTCTATCATCGATATCATTGAAACATCTTTCGAGGGATCAAAACTCTTTTGATTCACCCAATTAGAATGATCGATCATCAAGATCATTTTAATTGATCCTTAAATCCACTAGTGACATCTAGAAGTATATAGTAGCAATCTATTAGAACCAAATATGAATCTCTCGATATAGCTACCTGTGTGATAGGATTCTTCTATCATGAGCTCTAATAGGATTAGGGTTAAGGTGAACTCGTCAAACCCAACACCCTGTCATATGATTAAACTATTCAATTCAAGTCCATTGTGAAATTCTAATAGAAAACTTTTTTCTATTATTTCACACTATTATGGCCATGGGTTTATGGACTCGATCTCATGATCATCATAGTACTACTCCTTCTCTACTAAGGTTGATAGATCTTATCTTGGTGCGATCCGGTTTCTACAATGAACATGCTATAGCCAATGTACACCTCAAGATTAAGAATGGCTAGGAGACTAAGTTATGGTGTAGTCAAACTATAATACACTCAAGATGAACTATCGATATACCTTAAATTAAAGAACCAGACACACAACTGTAGCATTGATCTAGTCATCGACGAGAAGGTAGACTTTCTTATGACTGCTCGAGGTGGTCACGCTTAGTGCCTTCATTCTCAACCAGTACATGTACTTTCACTTTGGTGTCTCCATACTATAGACTTAAGACTCATCTATCTTAAAGAAGCGATCATCCATCGATCTTTCAGATTGATCACCATCCTCGCAATGATCCTACGATCCAAAGCAGTTTGTGAGTTAATTATGAAAATATATGTCTTAAATTTTCAACTCTTGAAAATATGCATCATACCTATTAACTCAAAGGATGTGTCGCAGACACTTTGTACACAAAGTGATAGAAGAAAATAATTCTTTATTAATTTTAAGTCAAAATTATAAAATTCTCCTAGAATGTGCATTACAAATGTCAGCCAATTTGGCTTCTAGGGCACTCATCTAACATCTCTTTGACTCTCCAACAGAGGAAGAACTAGAGGAGGATTGAGAGAGAAGATCTACTTTCCAATCTCTCAAAATATGGGGAAGAGAAGGCTCATAAAGAAATCCTAAAAAAAGACCCTTCTTCTTTTCTTTTTCTCTTAACAGGACAAGAACAATTGTTGTCTTAAAGAAACCCCTCATGCCCACAACTTTGCAGCATCCTCTTTCCTAGTGCCCCATTCTTTCTTGTTTTGATTTTAATCATGGAAAAGACATTGTTCCGCATGCCCTAAGTCCCCTTAAAAGGAGGCACCCCTAGAGATCAAGACTAGGTCAAACACCTAGTCAAACAAGGAATCTTATGGAGGCATCCAACTCTTGGACACCTCATGCCTTTTTACGTGAACCAATTCATGCTAAAAGGAAAGGAAACGCATGGTAAATCTCAAGAAAAAAGGCCACCAAAAAAAACTATGGGCATGGAACAATATTCCAAAAGAAGGGAGGTAGAGTTTTGAAAAATCAAAACTCTATCAAGACATTCATTATTTTGACCAGGTCAAAGATCTATTTCCAAAGCAAGGAGAGAGTGGGTGCGCATGGGGTCTCCTTAGGTATGAGAAATCTCATGCCAAAAGGAACGAAAGGTGGCATGAGACATTTTTATTTAGCATAAGGGAAGAGGGAGAATCTTAGTCCAACTAAGACTCTCTAATTTAGACTAGGTCAAATCTAATCTAAATCCTATTCTAATAAGAATTGGTGCAACCTAATTTAAAGCAATCCCAATCCAACTAGGATCCTAATTAAATCAAATTAAATTATATTTAAATCTAATTTAAATTTTAAACTAATTAAAAAATAGGTGCACTCAAGTCCTAATCGAATAAGAAATTGATCTTCCTTGTAATTAGCTTATCTCATAAATCATTTAGATTTGACCTAATCAAGTTCAAACTAAATTTAATTAATTCTAATTCAATTAGACTTGATCTTAATCCAATTGCTCAATCAAATTGAGCCAATTAGCAATCCAATTGCTAATTGATCTTTCTACAATACTTGCGCTTGATCAATCATCAATTATGTTGATGATTCGATCACTAAACAATTCTTAATTATTGATCAACCATCTAATCAAACAAAAATTTCTTATGTGTATAACACCATAGGTTCAAACTTAAGTTGATAGCATAATAATAAATTTCTATATCAATCGAAATAACCATCTAGTAATGATACTTGACATCGAGATAGGCCGAATGTATGTAAAGTAATATTCTAGAACCCCGGCCTATTATTATCATATAATTCATCATTTTGACCCTTAATGCTCAAGATGACTTCGAGTTAACTATCATCACTCAAATAGTTCATCTATATTGTGTCTCAACCTTACAAATCTCGTGACTTCTTACAAAGATTACTTAGGCCTAGGTTTTGCTCAATTGAAAAATTATGAGACATTCGCTGCTTAAATTAATCAGGAGTGGTCAATACCATATTGACTCACACACTGACTCTATAAGTACTTGACTATACCTAAAAATTTTTCGTCACTATATTAGAAATATAGGTACTCCATTACCAAAGTTAGTAAGTTGCTTGCAAGTCACTGAGATGATCTCACGTTGGAGAGATACTTATACCCATTGGCCTTTGCTAGCTTCTCTCGATAGAGAGTGCTACATTGGTCATGTTCAATATAAATGTACTCGTACATCTCACCTGCATGCCATACCAGTGTCTCTATACCACTTGATTATAAGGACAATCAATATATATGACATACGGCGACCTATACTCGATAAGTTATCATCCTAATTAATAACCTATTATTTGGTCATGAATAACTTTAAGAACCATCCGATAAATCTTTCTTGATTGATTGATTATGGTTCTAAGGACTTCATTATAATATAAAAGTTTATTTAAGAAAGATAATTTATGATGAATAAGCCAAATAACTTTTATTAATTGATAATTTATATATAAATTATAATCATCTACAACTAAGATGATTGGCTTTAGGATACATTTTTTAATAGGTTGAACTTAAGAAAGTTTGATAGAAAGAAGTATCGACATAATCTTATAAACCTATAGTACTAGATTTGATTAGATTAAACTCGAAACCCATTGTAGAGCCACCATTAACAAGATTCGGTAGAGTACCACGTCAGCTAGATAGATACTCTAGTTTCTTGGTCTGAGATGGCAATCTTATTAAACTTGATGAGAACAATGAGGATCCGATCACCTATATGGATGCAATGCAGAGTTCTGACTCTAAGAAATGACTAGAAGCCATGAAATCCAAAATGAAGATCATAAAGGTCAACAACATATGGATATTAGTTGATCCACTTGAAAGAGTGAGAGCCATAGAATATAAATGGATCTTCAAAAGGAAAAGGGTGCAGATGGAAAGGTGGAGACCCATAAAGTGAAGAAATTGCTATTCCTAAGCTGTAGGATTGATTTGATCAGATTAGATCTAAAGCAATTTTTTTAAAATTCTTTTCTAAAATTTGATTAGATCTAAGAGTTTTCAGATTTGATTAGATTGATTTGATCATAAAAATAAAAATTAAAATAAAATTGTAACATCTCATGTTACTTGATTGGGTAAATAGTTTACCCATAATGATGATCTATTGGTGATCCAAAGTTCTGATACTAGCCACGCACGTGCCTGGCCTCTACCAGAGTCTACTCAGATTGGATCTGAATGTACTCTCCTTCTAGATCTGATCTCAAAAGATTAGATCTGGAATCAATCTAGGATGCCTTCGAACTGATCTTCGATGGCAGTATGTTCATCTCATGAACAAGGTCATCTCGAATTGATCTTTGCACCAGTAGCAACATAGCTTTGCTTGCTATTTTGCCTAACTATTTGGGCATGGAGAAGAGGGAGAAGAGCAACAAGGAGGTGGTGTGGAGATGGTCAAAGTGGCAAATCTTTGGCATAGAGGTATTAGGATTGGATTACCCTAGGGCGCAAGGTCTTTAAACAAACCTTGGTGCCACACTAGAGTCCTGCAGCTTTAAGCAACTTGTTTGCTTAAAGCAAAAGAACTCTATGCTTAAGTCCTACGCCGAACACCAGATTTTCATCTAGTTTTGTCACCCAAAATAAAAGATAAATGGTGCTGTTAGATATATGTGCCCTAGAAGCCAGAATTGGCTGACACTTCTAATACACTTCTAGGGGCAAAATTGTAATTTTGACTATAATTAATGAAATGGGTTATTTTCTATCACACATGTGTATTTAGTGTCTGTGATACATCCTTTGAGTTAATGGTAATGATAATTCATATTTTCAAGAGTTGAAAATTTAAGACATGAATAATCATTATTAACTCATAAACAGCTCCCGACCATAGGATCATCACGAGGATGGTGATTGATCCGAAAGGTTGGTGTACGATCGCTTCTCTTTAGTAGATGAGTCTTGAGTCTACGGTGTGGAGACACCGGAGCGAGAGTACAGATACTCGTTAGAGAACGAGGGCACTGAGCGTGACCACCTCGAGTAGTCATTAGGGAAGTCTACCTTCTCGTCAATGACTGACTCGATGCTGCAGTAGTGTGTCTGGTTCTTTGACCTGAGATGCATCGGCAGTTCACCTTGAGGGTGTTATAGTTTGACTACACCATTACTCGGTCTCCTAGCCATATGGAACCCTGAGGTGTATGTTGGCTATGACATGTTCATTGTAGGAACTGGATTGCATCAAGATGGGAATCTATCTACCTCGGTGGTAGAGGAGCAGCCCTATGATGATCATGAGAATCAAGTCCAGAAGTCCCATGGCCATGGTAGAGTGAAATAATAGAAAGAGTTTCTATTTAGATTTTCACATTGGACTCGAATCGAATGATTACATCATATGACAGAGACTAGGGTTTGACGAGTTCACCTTAACCCTAATCTGATCGGGGCTCAAGATAGAAGAACTTAATCACACAGGTAGCTGCACCAAGAGGTTCGCATTCAGCTCTGATGGGTTGCCACCATATACTGCTAGGTGTCACTGGTGGATTTTGGGAGCAATTAGAATGATTTAGATGATCGATCATTCTAGCTGTTCGAATCAGAAGAGTTCTGATCCATCGAAAGGAGTTTCGATGATGTCTATGATAGAGATCATGACATATCCCATTACCATACAGAACTGAACCTAACTGGGTCACACAAACAAGGGTTTGAATCTGGTGATCATCAATTGAACTGATCTAGTTCAATTGATCTGAATGAGATTCAATTAGGTTCAAGAAAATCGTGCTAGCACTCGATTGAACCTAACGTTCTTCTTTTACTATCATAAATAAGTTGTCCTGACTGAGCCAAAGGAGTTTGTGCTCAATCAGAGGCCTTCATATGGTCTGACTGGAGGTTGTCCAAGTCAGAAAAGGTTGTCTTATTTTGTAAGACATTACCTGCCATTTTTGGTCACCTGCCATTTCTTGTTCTTTGACTTTGGTCAAAAGTCTACCTTTGACTGGTCAAATGTTGACCATTGACACTTTGACTTTTGACCACATGTCATGCACCTATTGGAGAGCTGGTGGGGGCTTGTCCCCCTGCCAGAACCTGGCAAGGAGAAGGGCGCACGCCAAGGGTGGCGTGAGCCCAAGTAGGAGGCGCCTAGGAGTCCTTGTTGGACAAGGACTCCACCTCCCTTTTTGGATTCCAATTAGAGTTCTACTAAGAATCCAGTTTGACTGGTCTTAGGCACCCTCTAAGGAGGAATCCAGGGGTCTCTATTCCAACCAATCAGATTTAGATCTGATTTCACAAAGGGTTGTGATTGGTTGGGAGGAAGAGGAGTTGGATCACAAGAGGTCTATAAATAAGACCCTGCGCCCAACCCTAATCCTAAGTCTTATTGAATGAGAATTTCCCCATGCCCCAAGGCTGCCTCTCCCCTCCTTCTCCATGCCATAGTCTCTTCTCCCCTTGCCTCTCCACGTCCAAAAGGGTTTTGGACTTAGGTTGGTGCGATTCAGATCAAGAAAGGCGATCAAAAGCAAGAAGGCTGCGCTGCTGCAAAAGGACGACTGCTGATCTTCAAAAGAGTTTTGAAGATCCTCCAGATCAGATCCAGATCTAATTTTTGGAGGTGTGATAGAGAAGAAGAGGATCTCCAGATCCAACCCGAGTGGATACCGGTAGAGGCCAGGCGCTTGCGTGGCTAAGATCCAGAACCTTCCGCTGCAATCAGGATCATCTACAGGGTAATAGGATTACCCAAATCAAGGTAAATTAAATTTGATTTAATTTATCTTATTTTATTTTATTTATTAAAATAATAAGAATCAGATCTAAAACATATCAAGATCTGATTAAGGTCAAGAGAAAAATTTTTGAAATATATCTCTTGATCTAATGATCAGATCTGGAACGAACCTGGACCGGGAAAATCAGGATTTCCTTCAACTGGTATCAGAGCCATGGTTCTAAAATTATTTAGATCTAATTTTAATTTTTATTTTAATTAGAAAATAAAGTGATTTTAGATGTCACATGAGATGTGATCAGATCTGAAATCAGAAAAAATTAAAATTAAATGATTTGGATCTAAGATTATGAAGATATGCATGACTAGTTCTAGAATAGAATAGTTCTATAGAATAGTTTTGCATGTCTTTGATTTAATCTGATTAAATCATATTTTAGATCTTTTATTTACTATTTTTGATATTATAAGTGTTATAATAACATCTATAAAATAGCAAATAAAAATTATTTAATTTTAAATATCATATGAGATATGATTGATGCATGTCTAGACTAGTTGTAGAATAGTTCTACATAATTATCTAGATTAGAATTTATTTTGATTAGATCAATTTAAATCTAATTTTTTAGATTATTATGAGATAATTTAGATCTGAAAACATGCATGATTATGATACATGAGATGTATGCAAAATATGCCATGATTAGATCTAATTTGTATATGAGATATATGATATAGATCTATAAACTGTTTTGTAGTATTTACATGTTCCTGATTAAGGCGTTCCTCTTGGCCGTCCGGTCATAAGAACGAAGAAGGGTTTAAAGGCCCTCTCTTCCCATTCGATGGGGTGTTCTTATGATGTGTAGGGGTGCTGCGTGTTCGTCCTTAATCAGAAACCCAAAACTTACTTTCTGCAAAACCCTAGATCCTGAAACCCTACCTAGGATTTATTGTGCATATTTTGTTTATGAACCCTACTTAATTAAGAATTAAGTTTATGGAATATTAATTAGGTCTAAAATTGAGAATTTCAGATCTAAGACATATTCATAATACTGGGTTCGGGCTTGGGTAGCTCAATTAGGTCTAAGCGGTTGATCAAACCGAATCAAGAGTTGGTTAGATGGGATCAACAATGCTTAAATTGACCAGCCTAATAGGATTAAGTCTGGGTCAAGATCGAGTCACGATCAAGCAAGACCTAATTAGGCTCAGAGGTTAGAGTCTGGATTGTAGGCTAACCCAATTGGTTCTCGCTCAACAATTTGGTGTCTAAGGTAAGTTTGGCACATACGACCGACTGGTTTTTAATTGGAAGCTACTCGACCTGAATGCGTTCTTGTACGAGTTAATGGCATATTCCTTCCACCGGTCTCACTTACCTGGCCATATCTGTTGACACAGTTCTGATCTGAGGTGGTCAATAATCCGAGCTAACCCATGCCACTAGGTTAGTCATAATTGTTATGACTAAGCCAAGTCTAGTTTAATGAGACCTGAATCAATTCTCCCTAAGAAAAGATTAAGTCTGAGGTCTTCCACCATTGTAGATGTGCGGGCCCTTCCCGGGGTTGATTGTTCTCGACTGGATACAGTGGCTCAGTTGCACCGAAAGATGCAACCATGTCTATTAGGCATTGGATGCTATGGGCTGGAGGATGAGTTGGGCTCAATATTTCGGATACGGTGAGAGACTCAATTAGGAACCCAGTCTATGCAAATGGTGGGTCTGACTTAACTAAGGAGTGGATCAATATTCCGGATACGGTGAGATTCATGAATTAGAGACCAAGTTTGGGTGCACCATGATTAGAGAATCATTGAACAAGAGTTGTTCACTCATTGGCTAACCCATCACCAATAACTGTTAGGTGAGGTGATGAGTCAGTTGGTGAGACCGCACCACCCACTAGAAATCATTAATCATGGAGATTTTTGCATCTCTACAGAGGGAGTGTAGGGATCCGAGAAAATAGTGGGAGCTAATTTGTTTAAAAATAAAATCCCTAAATAAATTGGTCAAGTCAAAATTACAGTATCTAACTAGAATCTTTGACTCTCTACAGGAAAATGTCTGCGTCCAACCCATTGGCACGTATCCTAGGACACACATAGACTGACTGGACCCAATTATAAAGATTGGCTCAGGAACTACAAAATTGTTTTTGGGTTCAGAGAAGTTAACCCATGTTTTGGACCAGGACCCTCCCACCTTACCAGCTCCGTCCATCCACTGAACAGAGAGCGTCTCTGGAAAAATGGATTGACGAAGATAATAAGGCCAGATATTACATGTTGGGCTCGATGTCTGATGAGCTCCAGCGCCAACATGAAGATATCGGGACTGCTCGCCAAATGTTGGCTCACCTGCAGGAGATGTTTGGTGAACAGAGTCGCGCAGCCAAATATCAAGTCACGAAAATGACTTTTTAAGGCTAAGATGCGTGATGGGCAGTCAGTCCAAGATCACTGTCTGACAATGATCAAGGACATGGAAGAGCTTGAGAAGCTCGGTGTGAAGTTGGACTTGGATCTGCAGAACGATATTATTCTGCAATCCTTGACTGATGCATATGGGCAATTCATCATGAATTACCACATGCATAAACTTCAAAATTCCTTGGCCGAATTAATGAATATGCTGGTTACCGCTGAGCTTTCTATGAAAGGTTCTAAAGGCTCAGTTCTTGCTATGGAACGGACTTCTTCCAAAAGAAAGTCTTATGGAAAGAAAAAGAAGTCTGTGAAAAAGCAAAAGGTGGAAGGATCAAAGAAGAAGAAGGCAGAACCGAAGAAGAAGGTCCGATGGCAAAGGAAAGTGTTTCCATTGCAACAGCGACGGCCATTGGAAGCGGAACTGCCCTACTTACCTGGCCACCCTGAAGAACAAGAAGGAAGGTCCTTCTGGAGGTATGCTCGTTATTGAGTCTAACCTTACGGTTTCTTCTGCATCCAGTTGGGTGCTTGACTCTGGTTCTAGTGCTCATCTGTGCACTTCTATGCAGGGTCTTGAGGATAGCAGGAGGCTGAGGGATGGAGACATGATCCTACGCATCGGTAATGGAGCAAGAGTTGCTGCAGTAGCCGTGGGAACATACCCTCTTCGATTACCATCTGGTTTAGACTTAGTTTTGAAAAGACTGTTATTATGTGCCTGCAGCTAGCAGGAATTTGATTTCTGTTTCATGCTTAGCACAAGAAGGCTATGTGATTACCTTCTTTAAGGACCATTGTAACATTCTTTATGAAAGAAATAAAATTGCAAATGGTTTCCTTATTAATGGTCTTTATCAGCTACATATTGATGTACCTGTTCTAACTATCGAGCAAAACGTGAATGCCAAACGACCTAGGGATAGTCCAAACGATAGATATCTATGGCACCTGAGATTAGGTCATATAGCAGAAGATAGGATCAACAAATTGGAGAAAAATGGGCTATTGAGTCCATTGACTTTTGAGTCATATCCAACTTGTGAATCTTGTCTTCAAGGCAAAATGACTAAACTCCCTTTTGTTGGACATGGGGAGAGGGCCACAGATCTCCTTGCCCTAGTACATACTGATGTGTGCGGCCCATTTGATGTGCCGGCTAGAGGCAATTTTGTCTACTTCATTACCTTTACCGATGATCTGTCTAGGTATGGGTATGTGTATCTTATGAGACACAAGTCTGAAGCCTTTTGAAAAGTTCAAAGAATTCAGACATGAAGTAGAAAAATAAAACTGGAAAACCCATTAAGGTTCTTCGATCAGATCGAGGAGGTGAATACCTTAGCCGGGAATTCCTAGACTATCTTAAGGAAAATGGCATAGTCTCTCAATGGACTCCACCAGGAACACCTCAACTCAACGGGGTTTCAGAACGGAGAAATCGGACTCTATTGGATATGGTTCGATCCATGATGAGCTTCACAGACCTCCCTGATTTTCTTTGGGGACATTCATTATTAACTTCAATCTTATCTACTGAATAGGGTTCCCTCTAAAACCGTTCCTACCACACCGTATGAGATATGGCACGGTAAGAAACCAAGTCTGAGTCATCTCAGAATTTGGGGTTGTCCGGCTCATGTCAAAAGACAACAAGCGGACAAGTTAGAGTTTAGGTCCTTTAGAGCTCGATTCATAGGATATCCTAAAGAGTCATTAGGATACTATTTCTACATTCCAGAAGACCACAATGTGATTGTGAGTCGACATGCCATCTTTCTTGAAAAATAGTTTATTCAAGATAGTGCGGCATTGGAAAGCAGATTAAGCTTGATGAGAAAGTCTCACAAGCAGAACGAGCTAAGGACCAAGTGGAACCAAATCAGGTTGAGCCAATAAGAACACTACCTCCTCCACCTCGTAGATCGGAAAGAGTTTTCCGTCCCCCTGAAAGATACTTAGGTATTATTTCAGAGGAAGTAGAGGAAATGTTCCTCATAGGTAATGGTGCTCATGGTGATGATCCCAAAACCTACAACGAGGCGATATCAGATATCGACTCCGAGAAATGGCTTGAGGCAATGAAGTCAGAGAATTGACTCGATGCACTCAAACCAAGTCTGGACCTTGGTAGATCCACCAGAAGGTATAGTACCTATTGGGTGTAAATGGATCTTCAAGAGAAAGATTGGTGCAGATGGGAATGTGGAGACATTCAAGGCTAGACTGGTGGCAAAAGGTTATAGTCAACGCGAAGGCATTGACTATCAGGATACCTTTTCCCCAGGTAGCTATGCTAAAATCCATCCGCACATTGCTTGCTGTTGCAGCCTATTTCGATTATGAAATATGGCAAATGGACGTGAAAACGGCATTCCTAAATGGATATCTTGAGGAAGATATCTATATGGAACAGCCGCTAGGTTTCACATCCAGTGATACTGATCACAAGGTTTGCAAGCTGCAAAGGTCCATATATGGACTTAAGCAAGCATCTCGGAGCTGGAACACTCATTTCAATGATGTGATCAAAAAGTTTGGTTTCATCAAAAATGAAGAGGAACCATGTGTTTTCAAAAGGGTCAGTGGGAGCGCTGTTGTCTTCCTCGTATTGTACGTGGATGACATCCTCCTTATTGGGAATGATATTCCCATGTTGACATCAGTCAAGATGTGGTTGTCCAAGGAATTCTCCATGAAAGACCTAGGTGAAGCATCCTTTATTCTAGGAATTAAGGTCTATAGGGATAGACCGAATAGGATGCTAGGACTTTCACAGAAGATGTACATAGAGGAAGTACTAAAGAGGTTTAGTATGGAAAACTCTAAGAGGGGATTAATACCCTTCAGACATGGTATTCATCTTTCCAAGAAGATGTGCCCCAGCACACCTGAGGAAATAGAACGCATGAGCAAGATCCCTTATGCTTCTGCAATAGGGAGCCTCATGTATGCCATGCTATGTACACGACCTGATATAGCCCATGCTGTGAGTGTCACAAGCAGATATCAGTCAAATCCAGGTGAAGAACACTGGACTTCTGTGAAATGTATCCTTAAGTACTTGAGAAGAACTAAGGATATGATGTTGGTCTTTGGTAATGGAGAACTCCAAGTTCAGGGATACACAGACTCGGATTTCATGTCCGATATAGATGATCGAAAGTCGACATCTGGCAGACTGTTTGTGCTAGGAAGAGTTCCTAAGAAAACAGCGATATCATCTCATCCGCGATTACCTTGAGAAAGGTTACGTTGAGGTCAAGAGAGTCAACTCCACAGATAATGTGGCAGACCCACTTACAAAGCCGTTGGGCCAGCAGAAGATCGAAGCCCACCTTGAGAAGATGGGACTTAGACTTGTAGCCAATTGGCTTTAGGACAAGTGGGAGATTGTTAGATATATGTGCCCTAGAAGCCAGAATTGGCTGACACTTGTAATACACTTCTAGGGGCAAAATTATAATTTTGACTATAATTAATGAAATGGGTTATTTTCTATCACATATGTGTATTTAGTGTCTGTGATACATCCTTTGAGTTAATGGTAATGATAATTCATATTTTCAAGAGTTGAAAATTTAAGACATGAATAATCATTATTAACTCATAAACAGCTCCCGACCATAGGATCATCACGAGGATGGTGATTGATCCGGAAGGTTGGTGTACGATCGCTTCTCTTTAGTAGATGAGTCTTGAGTCTACGGTGTGGAGACACCAGAGCGAGAGTACAGGTACTCGTTAGAGAACGAGGGCACTGAGCGTGACCACCTCGAGTAGTCATTAGGGAAGTCTACCTTCTCGTCAATGACTGACTCGATGCTGCAGTAGTGTGTCTGGTTCTTTGACCTGAGATGCATCGGCAGTTCACCTTGAGGGTGTTATAGTTTGACTACACCATTACTCGGTCTCCTAGCCATATGGAACCCTGAGGTGTATGTTGGCTATAGTGACATGTTCATTGTAGGAACTGGATTGCATCAAGATGGGAATCTATCTACCTCGGTGGTAGAGGAGTAGCCCTATGATGATCATGAGAATCAAGTCCAGAAATCCATGGCCATGGTAGAGTGAAATAATAGAAAGAGTTTCTATTTAGATTTTCACATTGGACTCGAATCGAATGATTACATCATATGACAGAGACTAGGGTTTGACGAGTTCACCTTAACCCTAATCTGATCGGGGCTCAAGATAGAAGAACTGAATCACACAGGTAGCTGCACCAAGAGGTTCGCATTCAGCTCTGATGGGTTGCCACCATATACTGCTAGGTGTCACTGGTGGATTTTGGGAGCAATTAGAATGATTTAGATGATCGATCATTCTAGCTGTTCGAATCAGAAGAGTTCTGATCCATCGAAAGGAGTTTCGATGATGTCTATGATAGAGATCATGACATATCCCATTACCATACAGAACTGAACCTAACTGGGTCACACAAACAAGGGTTTGAATCTGGTGATCATCAATTGAACTGATCTAGTTCAATTGATCTGAATGAGATTCAATTAGGTTCAAGAAAATCGTGCTAGCACTCGATTGAACCTAACGTTCTTCTTTTACTATCATAAATAAGTTGTCCTGACTGAGCCAAAGGAGTTTGTGCTCAATCAGAGGCCTTCATATGGTCTGACTGGAGGTTGTCCAAGTCAGAATAGGTTGTCTTATTTGTAAGACATTACCTGCCATTTTTGGTCACCTGCCATTTCTTGTTCTTTGACTTTGGTCAAAAGTCTACCTTTGACTGGTCAAACGTTGACCATTGACCCTTTGACTTTTGACCACATGTCATGCACCTATTGGAGAGCTGGTGGGGGCTTGTCCCCCTGCCAGAACCTGGCAAGGAGAAGGGCGCACGCCAAGGGTGGCGTGAGCCCAAGTAGGAGGCGCCTAGGAGTCCTTGTTGGACAAGGACTCCACCTCCCTTTTGGATTCCAATCAGAGCCTACTAAGAATCCAGTTTGACTGGTCTTAGGCGCCCTCTAAGGAGGAATCCAGGGGTCTCTATTCCAACCAATCAGATTTAGATCTGATTTCACAAAGGGTTGTGATTGGTTGAGAGGAAGAGGAGTTGGATCACAAGAGGTCTATAAATAAGACCCTGCACCCAACCCTAATCCTAAGTCTTATTGAATGAGATTTTCCACGCCCCAAGGCTGCCTCTCCCCTCCTTCTCCACGCCATAGTCTCTTCTCCCCTTGCTCTCCACGTCCAAAAGGGTTTTGGACTTAGTTTGGTGCGATTCAGATCAAGGAAAGGCGATCAAAAGCAAGAAGGCTGCGCTGCTGCAAAAGGACGACTGCAGATCTTCAAAAGAGTTTTGAAGATCCTCCAGATCAGATCCAGATCTAATTTTTGGAGGTGTGATAGAGAAGAAGAGGTTCTCCAGATCCAACCCAAGTGGATACCGGTAGAGGCCAGGCGCTTGCGTGGCTAAGATCCAGAACCTTCCGCTGCAATCAGGATCATCTACAGGGTAATAGGATTACCCAAATCAGGTAAATTAAATTTGATTTAATTTATCTTGTTTTATTTTATTTATTAAAATAATAAGAATCAGATCTAAAACATATCAAGATCTGATTAAGGTCAAGAGAAAATTTTTGAAATATATCTCTTGATCTAATCAGATCTGGACGAACCTGGACCGGGAAATCAGGATTTCCCTTCAGGTGCCGCAAATCTAATAAGGAAGGAGTGGGCATAGGGACTCTCTCTCCAGGAATTTGAATGGTTCAAACCTTTTGACTAATTCAAAGTCTATTCAAAATGGATAACTCCCAAATTAATCCACATGGGGTGCACATCAGGAGGGGCTTGCACCCTTCTCTCCATGTGCAAAATACCTGGGGCACACACCCCTAGAAAATCTCTATGGGCACATGCCCCTTGTCCCTCAAATCCAACAAAGATCAAGTCAAATGGTCTCATGTCCTGTCCCATCTCATGGGATTAAGACAAGCCCTAAACTAGTTAGGATAACCCTTGATCTGACCAGGATAAGCTTCAGTCAGACTAGGACAAACCCATATAGGATTTTAGATGAGCTAAATCTAATTTGACACAGTCGAGATGAACTAGAAAGATGACAGAAGGAGAAAGTCAGGTCCGATCGTGTGCTAGCATGATTTTCTTGAAACTAATTGAATCTAATCTAAATCAATTGAACTAGGTTAGCCTAATTGATGACATCTAGACCCAAATTCTTATTTGTATAATTCAGTTAGAATCAGTTCTATATGGTAATGGAACATATCATGATCTCAATCATCAACATAATCAAAATACCTTTCAATGGATCAGAACTCTTCTGATTCATCCAATTAGAATCGTCGATCATCAAGATAATTCTAATTGATTCCAAAATCTACTAGTGATATCAAGTAGTATGTGGTGGCAACACATCAAAACTAAATACGAACCTCTCAGTGCAGCTATCTATATAATTAGGTTCTTCTATCATGAGCTCCGATAGGATCTAGGTCAAGATAAACTCATCAGATCCTACACCTGTCATATGAATAAATCATTCGATTTGAGTACGATGTGAAATCCTAATAAAAAATTCTTTTCTATTATTTCACACTACCATGGCCATGGGCTTAAGAACCCAATCTTATGATCATCATAGGACTATTCCTTCTCTACTGAGGTTGATAGATCCCATATTGGTGCGATCCAATTCCTACAATAAACATGCTATAGCCAACATATACCTTAGGGTTCCGAATAGTTAGAAGATCGAGTTATGATGTAGTCAAACTATAACATAGTCATGGTAAGCTACTGATGCACCTCAAATAAAAGAATCGGACATACAGCTATAGCATCTAGCTAGTCATTGATGAGAAGGTAGACTCTCTTATGATAGCTCGAGATAGTCATACTCAGTATTCTTATTCTCAATAAGTAGCTGTACTCTCACTCTGATGTCTCTACACCATAGGCTCAAGACTTATCTAACCTAAGAAAGCGATTGTGCACCGATCTTCTAGATTAATCACCATCCTCATGATTATCCTATGATCGAGAGCAATTTAAGAGTTAATAATGATAACACATATCTTAAATTTTAAACTCTTGAGAATATATGTTATCATGCCTGTTAACTCAGTGGATGTATCATGGATACTTTAAATACATAATTTAATAGAAAATAATCTTTTTATTAATTTTAAATCAAAATTACAAAAATGCTTCTAGAAAGTATTTGATAAAGTGTCGGCCAATCTAGCTTCTAGGATGCTCATCTAACAAACTTCCACTTGACCTAAAGCCAATTGGCTATAAATTTAAGTCTCATCTTCTCAAGATGGGCTTCAATCTTCTGCTGGCTCAATGGCTTCATCAGTGGATCAACCGTATTGTCTACGGTATCGACTTTTTTTACCTCGATGTATTCCTTCTCGAGATAACTGCAGATGAGGTGGAATCACCACTCGATGTGCTTGGGCTTCTGGTAAGACCTTATCTCGTTAGCTAGAGCTATGGCACCATTACTATCGTAGTATAAAAAGATGGCATCTAATGGCATCACTTCAAGCTCTGCAACGAACTTCTTAAATTAGAATGCCTCCTTTACAGCTTTTGAGACAGCGATGTACTCTGCTTCCATGGTAGAGTGTACTATCACCATCTGCTTGAAACTTTTTTAGCTTACAGCGCCACCATTGCATAGGAACAAACTTTCAAATGCTGACTTTCGATCATCTATGTCAGACATAAAATCTAAGTCTTTATACCCCTAGACCTAGAGTTCTCCATTACCAAAGATTAGAAACATAACTTTAGTCCTTCTCAAGTACTTAAGCATACATTTCATAGAAGTCCAGTGCTCTTCATCTGGATTCGACTAATACCTGCTTGTGACACTTACAGCATGGGTGATATCATATCATGTATATAGCATGGTGTACATAAGGCTCCCTATTTCTGAAGCATAAGAAATCTTGCTCATGTGTTCAATCTCCTCAAGTGTGTTGGGACACATCATTTTGGATTGATGAATGTCATGATTGAAGGGTACTAGTCCCCTCCTTGAGTTTTTCATGTTGAACCTCTTCAGCACCTCTTCTATGTACATCTTCTATGAGAGACCCAACATCCTCTTCGATCTTTACCTATAAACCTTAATCTCCAAAATGAAGGATGCTTCTTCTAGGTCTTTCATAGAAAACTCTTTCGATAACCACACTTTGATTGAGATCAACATAGAAATATCATTCCAAATTAGGAGAATGTCATCCACATACAGTATGAGGAAGATAACAATGCTCCCACTGACCTTCTTGAACATACAGGGCTCCTCGTCATTTTTGACAAAATCAAATGATTTGATCACATCATTAAAATGAGCATTCCAGCTCCGAGTACTTGCTCAAGTTTGTAAATGAACCTTTGCAGCTTCCAGACCTTGTGATCACCATCACCAGATGTGAAATCATGAGGTTGTTCCATATAGATATCTTCCTCAAGATATCCATTTCAGAATATCATTTTCACGTCCATCTACCATATTTAGTAATCAAATGAGGCTACAACAGTATGCAATATGCAGATGGATTTCAGCATTGCCACAGTGAGAAGGTATCCTGATAGTCAATACCTTCACGCTGACATACTCTTTTACCACTAGTCCAGCTTTGAATGTCTCCATATTTTCATCTGCACCTATCTTTCTCTTGAAGATCCATTTACACCCAATAGATACTATATCTTTAGGTGAATCTACCAAGGTCCATTGACTCAATCTTTAGTTTGAGTGCATTGAGTCAATCTCTGATATCTTTAGTTCGAGCGCATTGAGTCAATCTTTGACTTCATTGCCTCTCATCATTTCTTAGAGTCGATATCTGATATCATCTCATCATAGGTTTTGGGATTATCACCATGAACCTCATTTTATATGAGCAACATTTTCTCTACATCCTTTGAAATAGTACCTAAGTATCTTTTAGGAGGATAGAAAATCTTATTTGACCTACGAGGTAGAGGGGGTAGTGTGTAGATTGGCCCAGACTGACTGGGTTCCACAGGTTCCTTGGCTCATTGCTTATTGGAGACTTTCTCCTCGAGCCTAATCTATCATTCTATGCCACCATCTTGAATAAACTATTTTCAAGAAAAATAGTATGTCGACTCACAATCATATTATGGTATTCTAAAACATAGAAGTAATATCCTAATGACTCTTTAGGATATCCAATAGATTGAGCTCTAAGGGATTTAGACTCTAACGTGTCCACATGCTATCTTTTGACATGGGCCGGACAATCCCAAATTCTGAGATGACTTAGATTTGATTTCTTACCATACCATATCTCATATGGTGTGGTAGGAATAGTTTTAGATTAATCCTATTCAATAGGTATATAGCTATCATTAAACTATATCCTCAAAGAAACTCAAGAAGGTCTGTATGATTTGCTTGATTTCTCCATTCTAATAGAGCTTGATTTCTCCATTCTAAAATCCCATTGAGTTGTGGCATTCCAGATAGAGTCTATTATGAGATTATGCCATTATCCTTGAGATAGTCCAAAAATTTTCAATTAAGGCATTCATCTTCTCGATCTGATCAAAGAACCTTAATGGACTTTATGATTTGCTTTTTTACTTTATGTCTAAATTTCTTGAATTTTTTAAAGACTTTAGACTTGTGTCGCATCAGGTACACATATCCATATCGAGTTAAGTCATTGGTAAAAATAATGAAGTAGACAAAGTTGCCTCTGATCGGCACATCAAATGGGCCGCACACACTATATGTACCTGGACAAGTAGGTTTGTGACCCTTTTCTCATGTCCTACAAAAGATAGCTTAGTCGTTTTGCCTTGAAAGCATGACTCACAAATCGGATATGACTCGAAAGTCAATAGACCTGTTAGTCTAGATTTCGTCAATTTGTTAATCCTGTCTTCAGCTGTATGACCTAGCCTAAGATGCCATAAATATCTTTTGTTGATAATATCCCTAGGTCATGTTGTTCCTATGGCATTCACGTTTTGTTCGTCATTAAAAATATTTAGATGTAACTGATAGAGACCGTTAATTAAGAAACAACTTGTAATTTTATTTCTTTCAAAAAGAATAATGTAGTGGTCCTTAAAAAAGTTAAATACATAACTTTCTTATGCTAAGTATGAAATAAAAATCAAATTCCTACTCGTAGCACGCACAAAATAACAGTCCCTAAGAACTAAGACATATCTAGGCAGTAGTCGAAGAGGGCAGGTTTCCATGGCCATAGCAGCAACTCTTGCTCCATTTTGAATATCCAGGATCATCTCATCATATCTCAGCCTCCTACTATCCTTAAAATCCTACATAGAAGTACACAAATGAGCATTAGAACTAAAGTCAAGCATCCAACTAGATACAGAAAAAACCATAAGGTTAGTCTCAATGATGAGCATACCTCCAGAAAGACCTGCTTTCTTCTTATTCTTCAGGCTGGAAAGGTACGAAGGGTGGCTCTACTTCCAATGGCCGTTGGTGTTGCAGTGGAAATATTTTTCTTTATCCATGGCCTTTTTCTTCAGTTCTCCCTTATTCTTCTTCCCCTCTATCTTATGCTTCTTCACAGACTTTTTTTTTTCCAAAATACTTTCTCTTGGTAGAAATCCACTTCATAGCTAGAACTGAGCCCTTTGAATCCTTCAAATTTGCTCAGCAGTAACCAGCATATTTATCAACTCTACCAAGATGCACTGCAGGTTATTCATATGGAAGTTCATAATGAACTACCTATATGAATCAATCAAGGACTATAAGATCAGATCAATCTGCAGGTTCTTGTCCATCAAGACATCGAGCTTCTCAAGCTCTTCTAGGTCCTTGATCATCGTCAACCAATGATCTTGGATTGGTTTTCCATTAGGACATCGAGCCTTAAGGAGTCTTCTTAAGATTGGGTAGCACGCTGCATGACTCTATTCATCAAACAACTCTTATAGATGAGCCAATATTTAGTGTGCAGTCCTAGTGTCCTCATGTTGGTGTTGCAACTCATCAAACATTGAGCCCAACATGTAGCATCTGACTTTATTGTCATCGTTAGATCACTTTTCTTGAGATGCTCTGTGATCAGTGGTCGGATGGACTGGGAGAGTGGAAATTTTTTGGTCCAATACATAGGATAGCTTCTCAAATTTCAAAATAATTTTCAAGTTTCAGAGCCAATTCCTATAATTAGGTCCTGTCAGTCTATGGGTATCCAAGATTTGGGCTAGGAGGTTTGATACAGATATTTTCCTACAGAGAGTCAAAGTTTTTAGTTAGATTTATAATTTGACTAGACTAATTTATTTAAAAATTTTATTTTTAAACAAATTTAGGCTCTCATTATTTTTTTGGATCCCTACACTTTCTTAGCAGAGATATGAATGTCTCCATGATTAATGATTTATAGTGGATAGTGTGGTTCCACTAACTGGCTCACCACCTCACCTAATAGTTATTTATGATGGATCAATCGATGAGTGGACAACTTTTGTCTAATATTTATTCAAGCATCATGCACCCAAACTTGATCTCTAATTCATGCTCATCATATTCAAAATATTGCTCCACTCCTTAGTTAAGTCAGACTCACCATTTGCACGAATTGGATTCCTGATTGTTGCATAAGGATGGCTATCCAATAGGGGGGGGGATGAATTGGATTTCTAAAAAATTTGGCCAATTTAAACTCTAATGCTATATCAAATATGTGCTTCTAATTGAGAGAACTTGAGTGTTTGTGGTGAGAAAGCTAAGTGTAGCAGCGAAATCAAAAAGCAACTAGATTATGCAAATTAGTAAAGCAAAAAAAGAAAAGGCACAACCAAACACACAAGGATTTTATAGTGGTTCGGTGCAATCCCGAACCTACGTCCACTCTCTAAGCTCTCCTTAGAAATTGTACTATAATCCTAGATTACAGTGCATTTATTTTAATTCGAGATCATAAACAAATCAAGTTGGTTTTGTCGGGCTCACCAACCATAACTCTACATCGATAGTTTTTCGGATTCACTATCAACTTTGTTGGTTTTAACCTAGGAGCACCAATCACAATCTTTACACCATCTAATTACTAGCTTAGACTTGCCTACACCCCAATTTTCTTTCCCCCAAAGAAACTTGTAAAGAAATGAAAATACAAGTATAAGAATTCAGTACAAAATAGAAAATAAAAGTTAGAACTCTTTGAAGCTTGAAGAAGTTGCTATTAGGTTACTCAAATGATGCTTCAACTTCTCTTAAAAAATGCTTGCGAGGGTGAGCATGAAGTTGGAGATGATTTTTCTTTAAAATTCTTTTCTCTCTTTCCAATTGGTATTCAATAATCCTCACTCAATCTAATGATTTTTCTTTTTAAATCACTTTCTTTTTTTTTCCAAATGTTTCTCTAGCCTTTTATACTCTTTGTGATGGCTTGAGGATTGTTCTAGCCATTGAAAGCTTTAAAATAATCGTTGGAGTAAAGAAATGACCGTTTGAAAAAGCTGTAGAAAACTAGCCATTACGATCACTGGGTTGGCTCAGTTTTTGACTAGGTCAACTCAGTCCTAACTGAATCAGCTCAGTTTATAATCAGGTTGGCTCAGTCTCCTAGTTCTTGAAAAACTGACTTTCTGCACTTTTTATGTTTTGCTTCCACTAAGACTAGGCTGGCTTAGTCTCAGACTAGGTCAGTCCAGTTTGCGTGCCATGCATGCCAAAGGCCATTTGTGATCATTTCTTCTCTAAATTCCTTTGTAGGATGGACTTATCCCTTTTATCTTGATTTAATCTTTATTTTGACCTCTTGAAAGATATATCCATTCTAGAATTTCTTCTCTAAAATCTTAAGTGATTAATCTCTATTTGGATGAGTGAAAATATTTGAAGTTTATAAGCTCTTGAAATTTACAACTACACATCCTCACAAACATCATTAGTAATTTAATAATTTATACTCAAATACTTTTGTTATCATTAAAATCAAACTAGGGTCAATAATCTCTCCCATTTTGATATGACAAAACTTTGAGTATTTGCATAAAAATATAGTTTAATGTGTTTCAATAAATTGGCTAGTATAAGTCATGAAGTAATAATATCATAAACATAAATGCACACACACTTCATGAAAGCTCCAATTAATGTTTCGCATAATTTATATACTCATATCAAAATAATATTTCAATCCAAATCAATGAGTACTAAGGTTCTAAGTATGAAATTCATTGAGTTTTCTAGGTATTAATTCTTTAAGCATATACTCAATATACCTCTCTCTCTTTTTGATAGCATTAAAAAGCTCATAGAAAAGAATAGAAAAAAATCATCAAAATCAACATCAAGACATTAAATTGAGAGATGTATCAAATTCATAAAGTCAAATCAAAGAAATCATCTCTCCTTTTGAATGAATATTTTTTTAAAAAAAATTAGCTTAAATTCAAATATTAAAGATTCTCCTCCTTTTTAAATGAATATGATCTTTTAATCAAATTTTTAGATATCCACTTTTAAACTTTAAGAGAAATAGAGTTTTTCAAAAGATTTGATTATGAAACTAAGCATAATGTATATTTTAATATTCAATCCTTTTTTTTAAGAAATTTTAGTCAATTAAGCTCGAAAAAGGTATGTATCGGAGATGTATCAAGCAAAAAAAAATAAATAGCATCAAAGCAAAAGATAGTCATATTTTCAAATTCATTACTTTGAGTAAAAATTATTTTAAAACAAATAATTCATAAAAAATTTGCAATGCACATCAGAAATTTAGGATCAAATTTAAATTTTTTAAATAAGTTTCAAAATTGAGTTTAGAAATTCATTTTTGAGAAGGAATATGCAAAAAATTTAATTTAGCTTGAATCATTTGCCAAAAATAATTATGCAAATTAAGTTTAAAGATTGGCACATGAAAAGTTTAGTATTATATTTATCAATGAGCTTCAAAATTACAAGAATATATCAAAATCAATCTATTTAGAGTAAGAAGATATCTCAAACTCATTTTTCACTCCAAGTAATTTTTAAAAATAATTTGACAATCAAATCAAAAGCATATAGATCAAATAAAATCATCATATTAAAGCTCAAAAGTATAATGAAATCAATCTTCATTTTCCTTCATATAAGCTAATTAGAATTTTCAATCAAAGCTAGATAATATCATTCTCCTTATTTTTCATAATTAATGATCGATAAATTTACTTTTTAATTTTTCTCCCTCTTTTTCTTTCAAATCAAGTAGATTAAACATGAATTTAACTACTAAATTTAGATTTTCTAAATTTGAAAGATATTTTTAATTTCAAAGCTCTTTTCAAATAATTGATTATTTTTCTTTAATAATTTCTCTCCCTTACTTTAGCAAATAATATCATTTTAAAATTAAATAAAATTTAAAAGTATAAGTATTAATTGAGTGAAATAAGTATTAATCAAACAAAATATTCACTCAATTAAGTTAAGAAAAAATGTATGAGATTTTTTGAATTTATCTCAAGAGATATCATATCAAGAGTATATCAATGTAAAATAGATTTAAGATTTTATATCTAATTCTTTTGCCAAAAAAATAATACAATAAAACAAAAGGCAAGAATGATACCAATGATACCAAGAGTGAAATTTTTCTTAGAAAGAAACTTTTTGATACCAATTAAACTGAAATAATAAAGATAAATTGATTCAGATAAATCAATTTGAATTGATATTAGCAAATCAATCAAGATACACTATAAAGAGATTTTAAGTTATTCTTCAAAATATCATCTCTTTCTTTTCTTATGAAATATCAAGCAATTATAGGTTCAGAAAAGGTATGTTGGTTTTTGAATTTGTTTCAAATGATATTCTATCAAACATATAGTTGTGAAAAATCAGATTTTAAATAAAAACAATCTTCTCTTTTTGCCTAAGGATAAATCAATCAAATACATGGCAAATAGCAAGCTGTTTGATACTAATTACTTGAAACTGATGTTCTCTATTAAGATCAAAGAGTTAATTAAATCAATAATCAAGAAATGTATTCAAGTAAATTTAGGGGATAAAAAAAATTAATCAATTGAGAGTATGATAATCAAACAAATCAAGTATGATCAAATCAAGAAGAATTTAGATAATGGTTCTATGAAATTTAGCTCAATAAGAAAATTTTAAATTCTTAGAGGTAAATCTAAGATACAAGGCATATCAACAAATCAAGCACTTAATCTTTATAATAGAAAGACTTATCTTCAAATACTTATTCCTTGCAAAATTTTAGGAGAATTTTGATAATTAAGTATCTTATGGGGGAATATCAAAATTTATTCAATTTGTAAGTTTAGCAATTAAAATATTCATATCCAATTAAGCATCATTTGATTTAAATTCATCAATTATAAAATTAATATGGGGAGGCTTAAAATATCATGCTGAATTTTTAAGATAAACCATTTCATCCGAAGCATGATATATAGAGGAGAGCATATTAATATTTAAAATCAGGACATTCAAATTATTGCAAGCATAAAAATCAATCATACTTATCAAAATATGAAATAATTTATAATATGCATATATATTAATAAATCATTAAAGTTAATACATAAAACTTTTAATTCATAGAGTATGATCATTTTAAGCAATGATAAATCATCAAAATCAATCAAACATGCTTAATAATTATGCTAATTAATTATTAGAATATATTTACTAAATAATGATGGCATGATGTGAGAAAAGTTTAGATTTTATCAAACATCATCACCCATCCAATTTCATTTTCAAGGCATCCATCCATAAAATTCTTCTCTTTTCATTCCATTGGATACTTGGTATACCATTTTCTAATTTTTGGTATGCAAGCCATCTTGGGTCTATTGAGGTTAGAGCTTATAGTTTCTTTTGGAACCCATATTTGCTTACTTAAGATTTGGCCGATTCTTTTCGTATTCTATTCATAAATTTTGCGGCCAACTTTATTATATTTGAAATAGGTAATTGAGTAATTTTCAAATGAAGCTTTGCTAAACATGTTTTTGATAAATTTTTGTTTTCTCAATGAATTATAACCAAATTTTGCTTTATCAAAAATAGCCTTTTGATTGTTTAAAATTGCTTGAAGCTTTTGAGATCCAATAGTAAATTTTTCAAGCATGGGATTCAAGTTTTCAATCTTTTTTCTCAATTTTTTATTTTCTTTCATAAGAGATTTCTTTTCTTCCAATAATTTTTCTTTCTCTTTAATGTAAAATTTTGATTTTTTGAATTTCTCTTTCAACTTAGTATTTTCTTCAACTAAAAATTTTTGAATTTTAGAAAGTACATTCTTTTCTTTGGCCAAAGAATTTGTTTCTTTCAAAATATCTTCTTTTTCACACAAAAGATTATACTTTTCATTAGCTAGAAGAAGATTTGATCTTTTAAGCTCTTTATTTTTTAGTCTTAAATTTTTGAATTCATCCATTAATTCATTAAAGGCTTCAAATAACTCATCAAAAGTAAAATTGGAAGAGTTATTAATGTTTACCTTATTATCATTGGTCATGGGACAAGAATTTATAACACTTTCTTTCTCTTTCTCATTTAGCTTTTCTTTGACTTGCTCTTCTTTAATTATTGCTTTCTTTCTTCTTTGTTTCTTTTTCTTTTTCTTCTTTTCATCCTCATGAGCCATGAGGCATAGGTTGGGGTGAGCTTCCTTTTCTTCTTAGGAGCTTGATGTTTCTCTTTGATTTGCTCCCTCAAAAGTAGTTTCTAATTTCTTGCATATTTAATTTATTGAAATACATGAAAAAATTATATTAAAAATATTTATGTCTAATGAACAATAAAGTAAATTTATTGTTTTAGCATTTTGTTGGTTTATTTCTTTATCATGCTCAAGCAATATTTTGAGGATGTGTGAGCCATCGATTATAATCTTTCATAAGTTATAATCATATGCTTGTATGAAGATACGCATGCGTGCTTTCCAATAACTATAATTTGATGCATTAAGCATTGGGGGTCGATCAATGGAATGGCCTTCATTAAATAAAAAATTCATTTGGATCGCCTAGATCTTTAACTCTTGACAGTTATGTCAACAACTAATAATAGAGCATCTACTCTAATACCACTTGTTACCCAAGGATGGCTACCTAAGAGGGAGGGTGAATTGGATTTCTAAATGATTTGGTCAATTTAAACTCTAATGCTAAATCAAATATGTGCTTCAAACTGAAAGAACTTGAGTGTTTATGGTGAGCAAGCTAAGTGTAGCAGCGAAATCAAAAAGCAACTAGATTATGCAAATTAATAAAGCAAGAAAAGCAAAGGCACAATCAAACATACAAGAATTTTATAGTGGTTCGGTACAACCCTGCACCTATGTCCACTCCTCAAGCTCTCCTTGAGAATTTTACTATAATCCTAGATTATAGAGCATTTATTTTAACCCAAGATCACAAACAAACATAGTTGATTTTTCACCAACCACAATCTTACACCGATAGTTTTTCGGATTCACTATCAATCTAGTTGATTTTAACCTAAAAGCACCAACCACAACCATTATACCATCCAATTATTGGCTTGGACTTGCCTACATTCTAAGTTTTTTTCCCCAAAGAAACTTATAAAGAAATAAAAATATAAGTATAAGAATTCAATACAAAATTGAAAATAAAAGTTAGAACTCTTTGAAGTTTGAAGAAGTTACTGTTGGATTGCTCAAATGATGCTTCAACTTCTCTTAAAAAATGCTTGAGAGGATGAGGATGAAGTTAGAGATGATTTTTCTTTAAAAGCTCTCAATTCTATGCACTAATTCTTCTCTTTTCTCTCTTTTCAATTGGTATTCAATAATCCTCACTCAATCTAATAATTTTTTCTTTTAAATCACTTCTTCTTTTTTTAAAAAAATATTTCTCTAGCCTTTTATACTCTTTATGATGGCTTGAGGATTAGTTTTAGCCATTGAAAGTCTTGAAATAACTGTTGGAGTAGAAAAATGACCGTTTGAAAAAACTGTAGAAAATTAGCCATTATGATCACTGGATCGGCTCAATTTTTTATTAGATCGGCTCAGTCCTAACTAGATCAGCTCAGTTTATAGCTAGATTGGCTCAATTTTTTATTAGATCGGCTCAGTCCTAACTAGATCAGCTCAGTTTATAGCTGGATCAGCTCAGTCCCCTGATTCTTGAAAAATTGGCTTTCTGCTGCACTTTCTATCTTTGCTTCCATTGAGACTAGTTTGACTCAGTCTCAGACTGGGTCGGCCTAATTTATGTGTCATGCATTGCAAAGACCATTTGTGATCCTTTCTTCTCTAAATTTTTTTATAGGCTAGATTTATCCTTTTTATCTTGATTTAATCTTCATTTTGACCTCTTGAAAGATATATCCATTCTAGAATTTTTTCTCTAAAATCTTAAGTGATGAATCTCCATTTAGATGAGTAAAAATATTTGAAATTTGTGAGCTCTTGAAATTTACAACTACACAACCTCACAAACATCACTAGTAATTTAACAATTTATACTCAAATACTTTTGTTATCATCAAAATCAAACTAGGGTCAACACTGATTAGTACCCTTACCATATCCAAAATTTTTAGCCCAACCCATCCTTCAATCCATAGCTTCCTATACCTAATAGATGTGGTTGCATCTTTCTGATGCAACTGAACCTCTATATCTAGCTGAGAACAATCAATCCTGAAAAGGGCCCGCACATCTATAATGATGGAAGACTAATGACTTAATATTTTTTTTTAAAAAAATTAATTTAGATCTCTTAGACTCGACTAGTCATAACGATTATGACTAACCTAGTGGCATGGGTTAGCTCAAATTGTTAGCCATCTCAAATCAAAACTGGATTGACCCGTATGGTCAGATAAGTGAGATCGATAGGAGGGATATGCCATTAACTCATAGTGAAAGTATTTCGATCGAGTAGCTTCTAATTAAAATCGTGTCAGCTGAACTTACCTTACACACAAAATTATCAAACCAGAATCGCTTGGGATAGCCTACAATCTAGGTTTGAACTGTGGAGCCAAATTAGATCTTAAAGTGATCGACCACATGTGGGTATGAGTCAATCTTGATCAAGACTTACATCTAATGGATTGGTCTATTGGGAATTATATCTCAAAGTCAATTATCAGTCTGTTGATAATTGTGCTATTTTATAATTATAAATAATTTATTATTAAATAAAATAAATATTTTAATATTTTTATGATAAAGTCTATATCTTCTAATAAACTCTTTTATTATGATGAAGTGCTTAAGACTATTTAGTTTTATAAAGAAAAGATTTATCGATTAGTTCTTAGGCCATTCATGACTAAATGATATATTATTAATTAGGATGATAATATTTATTGAGTATAGATCATTGTATGCCATATAGGTTGGTTATCCTCTTAACCAAGAAGTGTGAAAATACTGGTATAGCATATAGGTGATATGTAAGGATACATCATTACTAAACATGACCAACTCTAGAGAATTCTGCTATCGAGAATTGCTTTGATGGGATATGGGTATAAGTATCTCTTAAATTTGAAATCACTATAGTGGCTTGTAAGCAACTCATTATGCTTTGGTGTCAGATTATCTAAATTTTTAATTTAATAATCAAAAATTTTTAGGCACAATCAAGTACTTGTAAAGTCAGTAAGTGATCAAGATGGGATTAACTACTTCAAGAATTAGAGAAAATGCATTATTGTATTTCAATTTAGCAAAATCTTGGCCAGAATAATCCATGAGATGGATTTGATATTTTGAAATACAATGTGGATGACAAAATTAGAGATGATAGTTAAACTCTAAATCATCCTATGAGTATTTAGATCAAGGAGATCAATAATATGAAAATTATATCTACATGAGTTCTAAGAGTGTTGCTTTGCACATTCGACCTTTTGGGTACCATTGCTAGATGATCACTTTGATTAGTATAAAAATTTATTTTGATACTACTAGCCTAGGTTCAAATCTATGGAGTCACTCACATAAGAGATCATCATCTAATTAGATGGTTGATCAATGATTTAGAATCATACTAAGGTCAAACAATCAATACGATTGATGTTTGACCTAGTACAAGTGTTGTAGAATGATCGATTAGCAATTGAATTACTAATTAGGTTAATTTAATTAAGTCAAAGAGCTATAATTAATTTTAATTAAATATAATTTATTTAGATTTAGTTTGGACTTGATTGGATCAAGTTCAATTGGTTTATTGAATAAGCTAATTGTAAGAAAAAATAAGTCCTAGCTCAATTAGAACTTGTATGCACCCAAGTTTTTATTTGATTAAAAATTAAACCAGATTTAAATTTGATCTAATCTAATTTAGTTACACTCTTAATTGGACTAAGATTATCGCTAACTGGATTGTATTAGTTTTGATTTAATTAGGTTTAAATAATAAGTTGGACCAAGTCAAAACTAAAAGTCTTAGTATACTAGACTTTCTCCATACCCTCCATTATAATTTCCTTGAAATTTTCATGAAAAAAATTATTTTCTAGAGAGTATCCACATCTTTTTATGTCTTCTACTCTTTTAGAAGGAAATTAGTTGTGGAATAGGTCAAAACAAACAAGTTGTTTTGACCTAGGTCTCTATTGGATAGAGTTTGATACATCATCTTTCCTTATTTCTTTGAGGCACCAAACTACTTGATTTTTCTCTAATTTTTGTGTGAGAAATAGAAAACTTTTGTACACATATTTTCTAGAGTCAATGAAAAACAATAAGGAGGGGACACCCAAGACTTGGGTGCCCTAATCCTCGCTCAATTTGGACCTGCTTTTTTAGGTACTTGACCTAGACAAGGATTCTATCATAACTCTCTATTTAATGAAAGTTAGGCATTATTTTTATATAAGTTTTAGATCTGAGAGAGAGGTTTGGGACATGGGAAGCTTGGGTGCAAAGAAGATCTAGGCGTGGTGCTTCATGGAGACACAAATCATTGTGTCCTGGTGAGAGAAAAAGAAGGGAGAAGAAATGGTTCTTCTTTAGGATTTTTCTTGATTCTCTTCTTCCTATTTTGTAAAATTTTAAAAGAGTGATTCTCTTTCCAAATCCTCTATTTCTTCTTCTGATTATTGGAGTGTCCAAGATTTGGAAAAGAAGGCTTCTAATCAGCCATCAAAGAAGGATCAGCACAGTACTAGCATGCTGTGCTGGTTTTCCATTGCTGGACTTCAGATCGATGTTCGAGACCTTATATGGATATCCTATAAAGGTTGGATGTATGTGCAACTCAGAGCGATGACCTTAGTCTCGGGTCAGCAAGTTAAAGAATCCAACTTGCAAAGATAAGAGAGATTCAATCTTCTTTTTCTTTCTAGATTATATCTTCTATAGCTTTCATGTTGATGTGATCAACATCATCTTTGCTTGATTTTTAATTTTAAATTTAATAGCATGCATAGATCATGATATAAGATCCTAGATCTAGGGTTAATTCATGTATTTTAATAAATTAATATAATTAGTTTATTACTTTTGTTGATTGATTTTGAAAAAAATTTTGAAATAGATTCATGAAACCCTAGATCTTTTTCTTCAATTGGTATCAGAGCTAGGTTTCCTATGATATGATTTTTTATGCATGTTTAAATTATTTATTTAGATTACATCTAAATTATAATCTATTATTTAAATCTAAAATTAAATTATAGATCGTACGAACTGATTTATAAGGTTGTCCTGCTATAAGGTTTACCCCTTACAGTATAAAGGTTATCCTAGTTCATGCAGATCTAAAGTTAATCATAAATTTATTAGATATGATCTAATATTAATTTATAATTTATTAGATTTAAAATTATTTAAATTTAAAAATAAATATTTTAGATTATACAGACTGATCTTATAAGATTATCCTGCTGCAAGGTTTATTCCTTATAGTAAAAAGATTGTCCTCGTACCTACTGATCTAAAATCCTAATCATAAAATTTTAGATTAGATCTAAGAGATTTTATGATTTAATTGAAAGTATTTTAATCTAATTTTTATCATCATAAATATATTAGATTTGATCTAAGGTGATTTATCTTTGATTAGAATTGAAATAGTTTCAATTTGAATTACATGAATATGTTTAGATTAAATCTGAAGTAGATTCATGTTTATATTATTTGCATATTGATAATAAATCAAACATGCAACTGGTTGATAGAACCATATTATAAAAATATTTTACAAACATAAAAATTATTTTCAAAATGTCGAATGCCAACCCTTAGTCCAAAACTTAGTTAAGAATTATGAGTTATTTGATTAGGATCTAGGATCATAAATTGAAGATCCTAAGATATAAATCATAAAATTTGTGTTAATGGATTAGTAAAAATTAGGTCCATTAATTGGGATAGACCTAAGGTTAGATTAAAGAATGGATTTAATTAGATAATTGACTAAATCTAATCAATAGTTATCATAGTGATGCGTGCTAATTTATGGCTATGGTAAGTGCACCAGTCGATCAAGTAATAAAGTGAATGAGTAGAGTATCGTCCCTAGAGGATTAGAAAATAAGTACTGAAAAGCTCTTTCCTATGCTTTATTTAGAAGATCGATTTATGAGAATAAGAAATTAAAAAAAAAAAGTTTTTAATTAAATAGAGAGAGTGTAAATTATTAGGGTTTTAAATTCAAGAGCAATGGATTACTAAGGCAATCGGTTCACCAACTCAGTCAATACAATATTCAGCTTTTTAGATTAATTTTATTTCATGTGATGGTGGAGTCTCCTAATTTATTCACTATCCCTTTGGTCCAGGCATAGCAAAACTATTAATATTTATTAATTACCCTTTGGTCCAGGTGTAATTTAAATAAATATTAATGCATTAGGTTTTGTGAAACCCTCTAATTAAAATACGCTGCGTCCAAAGCGCACTAAAATTCCCGCATGCATATGAATTCTAATTTGATTCATAATACAAGGTATATAATCAAGAAGCATTAACATAGATGTACTTGGTCCGTAACATCTATGTTCATCAGATCAATTAGAAGATGGCCAGTAATCTAAAAGCATTAAGATCAGATTTATATACTCCTCATGAATAAAATTTAAAAATAAATCATACTGAATATTGCATCAAAAGAGTGGCTACACCTTAGCCTTAGTAAAATAAAATTTAGTTCATGATAACAAATTCAAAAATAGCAAATAAAATAAAAAGCATGAAGAAATTAGACTGTTTGATTGCTGAAATTGATTGTCTGCTGCTCTTGATGTGGAGAACTTGGCGAAGAAGAAGAGGCTCCTTGATGTCTTGATCGTTGAAGAAAAATAAAAAAAAACCCTTTTAATTTTCTCACAAATCACTTTTTTTTATCTCTCTCCTCTCTCTTTCTCTCTCTCTTTCTCCCTCTCTCTTTCTCCCCGTCTCTCTCTTTGTCTCTCTCTTTTTTCTTTTTTTTTTCTCACGACAACTAGGTTCTTTTATAGTTAAAGAGTTTTATTTCCCCCAAAATTCATCAAAAATTAGGTTTAGGACTCCTAAATCAACTCAAATTAAGATCTGGGTAATTCTGCCCGTTAGATCTTGATCAAACGGTCCAAAAACCACTCAAAAAGCCCTTAAAATAACCCAGATCAAGTCGGATTTAATATCAGCCGTTGGATCATCCATTGGATCGAATCTGGGCCGTCCGATCGCATTGAAATAAGCCTTCAGACCTTTAGTTTTACGTCGGGATGAATCTCGACCGTTGGATCTCGATCGGGAGCTGCGGATGCCATCCATCAGCGCCTTCTTCTCGTCCGTCCGATCAAGCTTCAGTGAAAACCGCCCGTTAGGATCAATCCAGAATTCCCAAATTGCCCTCCGTGGACCGTGCGCGAGCCCGGTGTTGCATGGACCGCCGCGTTCTTCAGCCAATCAGAGCGCTGCTTTATGCTATGAAATTCCTGAATTACCCTTCAGATGGTCCACCGTGCGCCGCGAAAAATGCTGACGTCAGCGTTGCGTCGGCATTTTTTTTTTTTTTTTTTGAAATTCGAATTCTGGGCTCGTTTGAAGTCCGTTTTGCCTGAAATTTTTTTCATCTGAACCAGAAAAAATGAAGATCTTCACATTGGTGGCCTTCTTTCCTACATAAGATTAATAAAAGTATCAATTTCTAATAAAATAGATTAATTTATTTTATAATTTAATACTTTTATTAGTATATTTTTACCACTTATCACACCCCCCAACTTAGTCATTGCTAGTCCCTTAGCAATGTTTTATTTAATACCATATTTCAATAAGATTATCCATCACAAAGATAAAATCTAGGATTAAAGGTCAAAAAGTTTAGAAAATACTGCTAACTAAGCATTGAGCTTCAGAAGCAAATTTTTCAGTCAATACAATTAAAAACTTTCTTAGAGTACATCAAAGATCTATAGCACTTGTGTTCGTGATGACTAACTTTAGCATTTCAGTATTAAATTAAAAGAACAAAAGTATCCTCTCTTATCACCTATTTTGGTCAATTTTCTATACATTCTCAATTTTATACTCATGAATTAAGGTAGCTTTCACACTGCCTTTTCTTTTTTTTTTCTTTTTTTTTTTTTTTTTTACTGTGCTGAGCATCCTGGCCTTTCCTTCACCATTTTACGTGAATTTTCACACTTGACCTAGGTGCAGAGATCCCAGTTACTAGGCTTTGGGCAATCCACATATACTCTGTCTTTTGCACTTTATTTATAGGCAGGTAGCTCTTTCCTTAAATTCAAGTTTCTTTGATTAGAATGTATATTAATTACCAATTTTTAGTGATAATTGAATCCTCAGTTGACCTTATAATCAATACCTACTTTGCCTTGTTAGTGTGCATGTGCAATAAAAAGTGCTAATAATCTTTTAATGACCTAAGTAGGCTGCTAAAAGTTGACCAACTAATCTACTTCTTTAACTCATTACATTCATTAGCAAATAATTCTATCTTTTATCACTTATCCAGTTTATCTTGCTCAAGATTTTCTTCTTGACACATGATTTTTTTTTTTTTTTAAATTATTCTACATTGTCTTAAAGGAGAAAGAAAAATAAAGGATGTAATAAAGGATAGGAAGGAATACACCTGATTTGGTTCAGTCTGGTTCTTTGGAGCTTTGAAATTTTGCTTGAGTTCTCATTGATTTTTCTGCAAAATTGAAAATACACACCAGAGCAGTAAAAGAGCAACAACAAATTACTGAAAAATAAAAGAAAAGAAAAATGATCAAAACTAAAAAGAAAAGAAACAACCTATCTAGTAGTTCTGATTTATAGTCTTCAGCTTGACTTTCTTTAAGTTCTAAAGTGGATCAATCCGGTGCCACTTCAATTGGAATACTTTCATGTTTGATCGAGTCTTCTTTCAATTTGACATTGCTCGCTTTTATAGTCTCAAACCTATTTTCTACAGAATTCTCATATAATGGATTGTCAATAATATCAATTAGAAAAATAAGTTTGATTATCATCAGGATGTTTAGTATCTTTGAAAAACATTAAAAGTAACTTGTTCATCTTGGACTCTAAGAATTAATTTTTCTTGTTGAACATCTATTAAAGCTCCTCCAGTAGCTAAAAAGGGTCTCCCTAAAATAAGGGGTACATCATAATCTTCTTCCATATCAAGAACAATAAAATCAACAGGGAAAAATAAACTTGTTTACCTTTACCAAGACATCCTCCACTATACCTCTTGGATATTTAATGGATCTATCGGCTAATTGAAGAGTAATAGTGGTAGGCTTTGGTTCTCCTAGACCCAGCTTCCTGAAAATAGAAAAAGGCATGAGATTTATGCTTGCTCCTAAATCACATAAAACTTTATCAAAACTACAATCACCAATAATGCAGGGGATAGTAAAACTCCCTGGATCTTTTAACTTCTGTGGTAATTTATTTTGAAGTATTGCTGAGCATTCTTCATTCAAATTTATTCTCTCATGCTCCTTCAGCTTTTTCTTATTTGTTAAGATTTCTTTGAGAAACTTGGCATACCTGGGCATTTGAGTAATAGCATCTACAAAAGGAATATTAATATGTAAATTCTTTAAAATTTTGAAAAAGTTAGAAAATTCCTTATCTGGATGCTGTATTTGTCTCTCTGGGAATGGTAGTGGCGGCACGTAGGGCTTCACATTTGGATCAGCAAATCCGTATACCTGGAGACCATCCATCTGCTGGTTGTTTTGGTGACTGACGAGTTTGAGTTGATGGTTCCTTATTTGTAGTTGGCTCTTCAGTCTCTTTCTTCTGATGTAGGCTCCTCCAGCTTTGTACCACTTCTTAGGGTGATAGCATTGACTTGCTCCCTTGGATTTGTCTCCGTATTGCTTGGCAAGGATCCTTGAGGTCTCTCGGAGATTATCTTAGCCATTTGACCTATTTGCATCTCCAAGTTTCGAATTGCTGCTGTTTGGTCCTTGCCTAAGTTTGGCTTCCAAATTTTTTATAGTTGCTTCTTGGTTTTGCATAAATTTGACCATCAGCTCTTCCATGTTGGACTTCTTTTCAGGTACTTGGAATCCCGGGGGTGGCTGTTGTGCTGCATTTTGATTGCTCCATGAGAAATTTGGGTGCTGCCTCCACCCTTGATTGTATGTGTTGGAGTAGGGATTGTTTTGTTGCGGCCTGAAAAAATTACCAATATAATTAGCTGTATCAGTTGTTTTAGCAAAAGGATTACCTGTCTGGCAATTGCTCGTATCGTGTCCTCCTCCACATAGGTCACAAGTCATGCTCTGAACATGCATAGCTGTTCCCTTTAAGTTGTTGACTTCGGCTCTAAGGGCTGCAATTTCAGCTAGTAAAGTTGGCACGCAATCTACTCCCTGCACAGCTGCTAGTCTTTTTGGCATCATGCGCTCTGTCTGCCATTGATAGCTATTTGATGCCATCTCATCGATCAGATCGAAGGCTTCTTCCTCCATTTTTCGATTAATGGTTCCTCCTGCTGCTGCATCAATCATAGATCGATTAGTAGGAGATAAACCATTATAGAAAGTTTGTACCTGAAGCCATACGGGTAGTTGATGATGTGGACATCTCCTCAGCAGTTCCTTGAAATGCTCCCAAGCCTCATATAGTGTCTCCATGTCCATCTGCATAAAAGAAGTGATATCGTTGCGCATCTTAGCAGTTTTGGAAGGTGGAAAGTACTTGGCTAAGAATTTTTGGGCTAGGACATCCCAAGTTGTGATAGAACCTGCAGGAAGAGAATGAAGCCAATTTTTAGCTTTATCCCGTAAAGAGAAAGGAAATAACCTTAATCTAATAGCATCATCCGACACCCCATTAATTTTAAAAGTATCGCAAAGTTCAAGAAAATTAGAAATATGGGCATTCGGATCATCATGCATGTGTCCACTGAATTGGACAGTTGATTGAATCATCTGGATCATCGTCGATTTTATTTCGAAGTTGTTTGCTCGTACAGGCGGTCTCCTGATGCTCGAAGCTGCATCGGCTACAGATGGTGTGATGTAATCATTTAATGGATGATGTACTGGTCGAATAGCTTCATGCTGTCCTTCAGTCGCCATATCCAATCCTAGATTGATGTCGTTAGGATCTTCAGCTGCCATGTTTCTCTCTTGTTGTAGTCTTCTAATAGTTCTTTCAATTTCTGGATCTAGAGGTAGTAAGTTACTATGTCCAGTACGTGTCATGCACTAAATTTTTTTTTTTAATAATAAAAATTAAAAATAAATTTCTAAAGTAAAGCTAGGATCAAAATTTTAATATTATTTTAGACACAATCCCCGGCAACGGTGCCAAAAACTTGATGCGTGCTAATTTATAGCTATGGCAAGTGCACCAGTCGATCAAGTAATAAAGTGAATGAGTAGAGTATCGTCCCTAGAGGATTGGAAAATAAGTACTGAAAAGCTCTTTCCTATGCTTTATTTAGAAGATCGATTTATGAGAATAAGAAATTAAAAAAAAAAAAAAAAGTTTTTAATTAAATAGAGAGAGTGTAAATTATTAGGGTTTTAAATTCAAGAGCAATGGATTACTAAGGCAATCGGTTCACCAACTCAGTCAATACAATATTCAGATTTTTAGATTAATTTTATTTCATGTGACGGTGGAGTCTCCTAATTTATTCACTACCCTTTGGTCCAGGCATAGCAAAACTATTAATATTTATTAATTACCCTTTGGTCCAGGTGTAATTTAAATAAATATTAATGCATTAGGTTTTGTGAAACCCTCTAATTAAAATACGCTGCGTCCAAAGCGCACTAAAATTCCCGCATGCATATGAATTCTAATTTGATTCATAATACAAGGTATATAATCAAGAAGCATTAACATAGATGTACTTGGTCCGTAACATCTATGTTCATCAGATCAATTAGAAGATGGCCAGTAATCTAAAAGCATTAAGATCAGATTTATATACTCCTCATGAATAAAATTTAAAAATAAATCATACTGAATATTGCATCAAAAGAGTGGCTACACCTTAGCCTTAGTAAAATAAAATTTAGTTCATGATAACAAATTCAAAAATAGCAAATAAAATAAAAAGCATGAAGAAATTAGACTGTTTGATTGCTGAAATTGATTGTCTGCTGCTCTTGATGTGGAGAACTTGGCGAAGAAGAAGAGGCTCCTTGATGTCTTGATCGTTGAAGAAAAATAAAAAAAAAACCCTTTTTAATTTTCTCACAAATCACTTTTTTTTATCTCTCTCCTCTCTCTTTCTCTCTCTCTTTCTCCCTCTCTCTTTCTCCCCGTCTCTCTCTTTGTCTCTCTCTTTTTCTTTTTTTTTTCTCACGACAACTAGGTTCTTTTATAGTTAAAGAGTTTTATTTCCCCCAAAATTCATCAAAAATTAGGTTTAGGACTCCTAAATCAACTCAAATTAAGATCTGGGTAATTCTGCCCGTTAGATCTTGATCAAACGGTCCAAAAACCACTCAAAAAGCCCTTAAAATAACCCAGATCAAGTCGGATTTAATATCAGCCGTTGGATCATCCATTGGATCGAATCTGGGCCGTCCGATCGCGTTGAAATAAGCCTTCAGACCTTTAGTTTTATGTCGGGATGAATCTCGGCCGTTGGATCTCGATCGGGAGCTGCGGATGCCGTCCATCAGCGCCTTCTTCTCGTCCGTCCGATCAAGCTTCAGTGAAAACCGCCCGTTGGATCAGCCAGAATTCCCAAATTGCCCTCCGTGGACCGTGCGCGAGCCCGGTGTTGCATGGACCGCCGTTCTTCAGCCAATCAGCGCACGCTTTATGCTATGAAATTCCTGAATTACCCTTCAGATGGTCCACCGTGCGCCGCGAAAAATGCTGACGTCATCCTGACGTCAGCGTTGCGTCGGCATTTTTTTTTTTTTTTTTGAAATTCGATTCTGGGCTCGTTTGAAGTCCGTTTTGCCTGAAATTTTTTTCATCTGAATTAGAAAAATGAGATCTTCACATTGGTGGCCTTCTTTCCTACATAAGATTAATAAAAATATCAATTTTTAATAAAATATTTTAATTTATTTTATAATTTAATACTTTTATTAGTATATTTTTACACTTATCACAGATTAGAAAGAATTCTCTAGATTAATTACAATAGTTGTAGTTCAAAATGTCTTTAACAAGAATCAAAATAAACTGATTCCTATGCTAAACTATTTTTCCAAAACTTTAAAGTTTATGTTTAAGGTTTAAATCCAAACCAGTGGTCCTTAAGCCAGCCCTTACCTTCATTTCTAATGGTGTTTAAGGCAAGCTTTGGCACTCCCATCGATCTCACTTACCTGGGCTTCTTGGTGAAATTATGTTTTGACCAAATCACTTGACAATTCAAGTTGGCTCATGTCAACTAGGTAAATTAGTATGACTGATTTAGGTGCTCCTAGACCAGCCTATGAATGGTCTCCCTTAATCTAACTTGGCAAAGTTAGTGAGAGGATCATGATTAACTAGTTCTTCTGACTCTCTTCTTTAAATCAAATTAATCAAATTTTCTAAAATTATTAGATCCTTAAAAATAAAATAGTTATGGTGATAACTAGATCATAGCCTCCCATTAAATGAGTGATAATGGGTCCATTAGTCAGATAATCATTGGATGCTCAAAAGCTTGGTGCTTATCGATGAATGGAATTATCATTCACAATATGATTTCTTGACTGAGTCTTTCTAAATGGTGGTTAGATTGATCAACCAAAGTTGGGCTTAATCATTCATTGGTTAGATAGATAATGGTTGGACCTAATCAAACCTTTTTAGTGGAGACCAAAGCCTACTGATTAAGGACTAAAGCAAGATTAAATTACTAGAAGTTATTTAAAGACATAATTACTTATGTACCTATCCTTAGATGCACATGAGTTGACCAACCAATTTTGGGCTTGTGTGTAGTCTATGTGGATTCTAGTATCCACTAAGAAGTTAGGATAATTTCTCAAATTGGAGGTAGAGGATACCAATTCGAATAAAATAGTGAAAATTTTTTTTGATTAAAAATTCAAATATTTATGTTTAATAAATTATTTATTAGTTAAGTTTTAATTTTTTTGTGCAGATATGGCCACTTTTCTTCGCTCTAATCATTTTTGGACAATGACAAGTTAGTGAAACTCAACTTTGGTAACTGATATCATAAGTTGAAGATTATCCTAGAGTATGAACGAATCTTGTATATCTTGATAGATCCGACACCGGAGGAGCCAGCTCCTAATGCACGTGGGTCATTCAGAGACACTTACCGAAGAGGCTCAATGATCGAACCATTGTGTATTGTATTATGCTAGCGGCTATGAGCAACGAGTTCAATCATAGGTATGATATAGCTCCGCTA
>QRFJ01001717.1:0-66436 GCA_006176705.1 Cocos nucifera
TCATTGTAGCTAGTTCGATTATGGAAAATGGCAAATGGACGTGTGAAAATGACATTCTTAAATGGATATCTTGAAGAAAGATATCTATATGGAACAGCCGCGTAGGTTTTCACAATCCAGTTGATTACTGATCACCAAGCGGTTTGCAAGCTGCCAAAGGTCCATATTATGAACTTAAGCAAGCAGTCTCAGAGCTGAGACACTTTATTTCAGATGATGTGATCAAAATTATTTTGGTTGTCATTCAAAATGAGAGGAACTGATGTGTCTTCAAAAAATGTTAGTGGGGCGCTGTTGTCTTCTCGTATTTTACATGGATGAACATCCTCCTTATTAGAAATAATGATATTCCCATGATGACAACAGGTCAAAATTACTGGTTTGTCCAAGGAATTCTCCCTTGAAAAGACCTTAGGTGAGCATCCTTCTAAGTCTAGGAATTAAAGAGTCTATATAGGGATTATGAATAGGATGCTAGGACTTTCACAGAAGATGTAGCATAGAGACGCAGTACTAAAGTGGTTTAGTATGAAAAACTTCTAAAGAGAATTAAAACGCCTTCAGACATGGTTATTCATCTTCTAAGAAGATGTGCCCTAGCACACCTGAGAAGGAACATAGAACGCATTGAGCAAGATCCCTTAATGCTTCTGCAAATAGGGCAGCCTCATGTATGCCGATGCTAATGTACACGACCTGAAATAGCCCATGATGTGAGTGTCACAAGCAGATATCAATCAAATCCAGGTGAAGAACACTTAAGACCGTTTCTGTGAATGTATTCTAAGTACTTGAGAAAGAAACTAAGGATTTGATGTTGGCCTTTGGTAATAGAGAACTCCAGTCTAGGATACACAAACTCAAATTTCATGCCAATGTAGATTGATGCGAGAAGGTTGACATCTGGGAGTCTGGTTGTCGTGCATATGGTGGGTCTGGCAGCCTGGAAGAGTTCCAAGGCAAATTGTGAAGCAGATTCCACCAATGGAGAGCAGAATATTATCGCTGACATCAGAGCTTGCAAAGGAAGCATTCTGGTACAAGAAGTTTGCTACAAAAATCGGAGTTTAATGACCATCAGATGCACATTACCCTTCTATAGCTATAAAACAACAATGCGCCAAATGCCTTACTAAGGAGCCAAGGTCTCATCAGAAATTCAAGCACACTAAAGCTCGTGATACCACGCACCGCCCTCTTCTCGCACAGGATTACTCGAGAAGGGTACGTCGTAGATGGTAAGCAAAGAGGAAATGTACTCCAATAGACAATGTGCAGACCCGGCCTTTGACAAGAGCCGGTCTTGGGCCAGCAGAAGATCGAAGCCCCACCTGAGAAAGATGGGACTTAAACTTGTAGCCCAATTGGCTTTAGGAGTAAGTGAGCAGATTGTTAGATATATGTCCATAGAGAAGCCAAAATTGGCTGACACTGCAAATACACTTCTAGGGGCTAAAATTTATAATTTTGACTAAAATCCAATAAAAATGGGTTATTTTCTATCACATATGTATATTAGTGTCTGTGATTACATTCCTTTTGAGTTAATGTGGTAACGATAAATTTTATATTTTGAAGAGTTGAAAATTTATAGACATGATAATCATTATTAAACTCATTAAAATGCTTCCTCGACCATCAGGATTCATCACAAGGATGGATAATTGAATCGGAAGGTTGGTGTACAATTACTTTCTCTTTATAGTAATGAATCTTGAGTCTACGGTGTGAAGACCACCAGAGCGATGAGTATAGGTCACTCGTTTAAGAGATACGAGGGCATTGAGCCATAGCGACCACCATCGAGTAGTCATTTAGGAAGTCTCCTACCTTCTCGTCAATGACTAACTCAACGCATGCAGTGTGTGTCTGGTTCCTTTGACCTGAGATGCATTGGCAGTGTTACCTTGAGAGTGTTATAGTTTGACCTAACACTATAACTCGATCTTCCTAGCCATACCGGGAACACCGAGCGTGTTATGTTTGGCTTATAGCATGTTCATTGTACGACTGGATTGCATCAAGATGGAATCTACCTACCTTGGTGGTAGAGGCGCAGCCCTAGTATGATCATGAGAATCAAGTCCAGAAGCCCAATGGCCATGGCAGAGTGAAATAATAGAAAGAATTTCTATTTAAGGTTTTCCACATCGGGACTTGAAATCCCAATGATCTTACATCATATGAACAAGAACTCTAGGGTTTGACGAGTTCACACTAAACCTAATCTGATCGGGCTTAAGATAAGAAAGAACTTAATCAACACAGGTAGCTACAACGCAAAGAGGTTTACATTCAGCTCTGATGGGTTGCCCACATAATATTGCTTAGGTGTCGTTTGGTGGATTTTTGGGGGAGCAATTAGAATATTTAGATGAATCGATTTTCAATTCTAGACGTTCGATGATCAGAGAAGAGTTTTGATCCATATCGACAAGCAGTTTCGATAATGTCCGATGATAGAGATCATGACATATCCACCATTCCATTACAAAATTGAAACTGTAACTGGAATCAACAAACAAGGTTTGAATCTGGTGGATCATTCAATTGTAACCAATCCTAGTTCAATTGTTCTTAAATGAGATTCATTAGGTCTCGACGAAAAATCGTGCATAGCACTCGATTTGACCACCTAACATTCTTCTTCTACTCATTCAAATAGTTTCTCTCGTCCACCTGAGCCAAAGGAGGTTTTGTGCTCAATGCAAGAGGCTTCAACTTGGGTCTGACTGGAGCCTGTCTCTAGGTTAGAAAAAGGCGTTATCTTATTTTTAAGACAATACCCTACCATTTTTTGTCACCTGCCATTTTCTCATCCTTTGGACTTTTGGGTCCAAAAGTTGACCCTTTGACCTGACTCAAATATTGACCTTTGACACTGTTGACTTCTGCTTCATGTGTCACGCACCTATTGAGGAGTGGTGGGGGTCCGTCCCCCTGCCAAAGCTGGGAAAAGAGCGAGGGCCTTGCCCAACCCTTGCGAATGGTTGGCCCCAAGTTTGGACGGCGCTCAGGAGTCCCCCTTGGTTGGACCAGGGACTTTTTCCATCTCTATTTTTGGGATTCTCGATTAGACTTCTTCTAAGAATCAAGTTTGACTGGGCTTAGGCCACCATATCTAAAGAAGGAAATCCAGGGACTCATTCCTACCAATCAGATTTTAGATCTTGATTCAACCAAAGGGTTTGTGATTGGTTGGGAAAGAAGAGGAGTTGGAATCCACGCCATAGATCTTATAAATAAGACCCTGCGCCACCAAAGGAAGATCAGAATCAATTGAAAAAATTCTCACATCCCAAAGGCTATCTCCCTCCTCCTCCATGCCAAGTCCATCTTCTCCCTCCTCCTCTCCATGCCCAAAGGTGTTCGGGATCCAAGTTGGTGCATTCCAGATGAGAGAAAGGCAACAGAAAGCTAGAAGGATGCGCTGCTGCAAAGGATAACTGCAGATCTTCGAAATGTGTTTTGAAGATTCTCCAAATCAGATCTATATCTAGTTTTTGGAGATGTGATAGAGAAGAAGAGGATCTCCAGATCTAACCTAAGTGGATATCGGTAGAGCCAGGCACTTATGTGGCTAGATCCAGAAGCCCTTCCCGCTGCTTATAGGATCATCAATGGATAATAGGATTACCCTACATCAAGGTAAATTAAATTTGATTTAATTTATTTAAATTTTATTTTTATTATTAGAATAATAAGGATCAGTTCTGAAATATCTCAGATCTGATTTGGATCAAAGAAAAAAATTTTTAAAATATATCTCTTGATCCGATCAGATCTGAACGAACCTGATCTAGGAAATTAGGATTTTCCTTCAACTACTAGGTGTCACTGGTGGATTTTAGAGTAATTAAAATAATCTAGATGATCGATCATACTAGTTGTCTGAATCAAAAAAGTTTTGATCCATCGAAAGGTATTTCGATGATGTCGATGATAGAAATCATGACATATCACATTACCATTCGAAACTGAATCTAACTAATCATACAAATAAGGATTTAAATCTGGATATCATCAATTAGACTAATCCAGTTCAATTGATTTGAATAAGATTCAATTAGGTTCAAGAAATTCGTACAAGCATATGATTGAGCCTAATGTTCTCCTTCAACAATCATTAAAAGTTATCTCGACTGAGCCAAATATATTTGGACTCACTCAGGAACCTTTACTTGGTCTAACTAAAGCTTATCCAGATCAGAAAAGAGTTATCTTAATTTATGAGATAAATTTGAAACAACACCTGCCATTTTCCATCACCTGCTAAATCTTGTCTTTTGATTTTGGTCAAACGTTGATCTTTGGCACTTAGACATCTGCCCATGTGTCATGCACCCATAGGAGAGAAGATGGAGCTTTGTCCCCCTACTAAAAAGAAGAAAGGAAGGGGGCACACACCTAGGGAGACATGTGCCTAAAGAGGATGACGCCTGGAGTCCCATACAGATGGGACTCCAAGTTGCTTCATGCTCTCTACTTGGGTGGAGCCAAAGACTCTTCTTTGACTAGTCTTGGAGCCACCTAGGGAGGTTAGTGGGGGACTCTAATTTAATTGGATTAGATGATATCATTCCATCAATCAGATTTAGATCTAATTGCACAAAGAGCCGTGATTGGTCAGGATGATGTGGCACTATATGGCGCAGCAGGATCTATATAAACCCTATCTATGCTTAGGATTTTGAGTTTTTTTTCCTTTGCCCATGCCACATTGCCCCTCTCCCTCCTTCTTCATGCCACCCTCTACTTCTCTCTCTCCTCTCCATGCCCAAGAGGTTTTGGGCTCCAATTTGGTGCGATCCAAGAAAGAAAAAGATGACAAGAAAGGAAGAAGACAGCACTGCTGCAAGAGACAATAGTTGATCTTCAAAAGATATTTTGAAGACCTTCAAGATTAGATCCAGATCTAATTTTTGGAGCATAGATTGAGATGACGAGGATCTCCAGATCCTATCCAAGTGGATACTGATAGAGGCCAGGTGCTTACGTGGCTACATCCAGAACCTCAGGCAAATATTAAGATCATCATAAGATAATAGGATTACCCATAATAAGGTATAATTTAATTAGATTTAATTTAATTTAATTTAATTTTATTTTATTAAATTAATAAAATTAGATCTGAAGAATCTCAAATCTAATTTATATTTAAGAGAAAAATTTTTAAAATATCTCTCTTGATCTAATCAAGATCTGAACGAACCTAACCTGGAAAACAAAGTTTTTCCTTCAACTGGTACCAAAGCCAAATTCCATAATTATTTAGATATGATTTTAATATAATTTTGATCTAATAATTAAATGATTATAGATGTCATATTAGATGTGATTAGATCTAAAATTAGAAATCAAGAAAATTAAATAATCTAGATCTAATATGTATGAGATGCATGACTAGACTAGGAATAGAATTATTTTATATGTAGTCTAAGATGATCATAATTTTAATTTGATTAATTATGATTTTAAATCTATTTATTTATTATTTTTTAGTATTATAAATATTATAATTAGATCTAAAAAATAGAAAATAAATTTATTTAATTTTATTCATATGAGATATGATAGATGCAGGTTTAGATTAGTTGTAGAATAGTTCTACAAAGTTATCTTGAATAAATTTAATTTGATATGATCAAATTTAAATTTTATTTTTTAGATATTTATGAGATAATTTAGATCTAAAAATATGCATGATATGATACATGAGATGTATGCAATATATATTTTTAAGTTAGAATAATTTTATATATGTGATATATATATAGATCTAACCAATTTTGTAGATTTATCATGTTTCTGATTAAGGCGTTCTCCTTGGCTGTCCGATCATAAGAATGAAATAGAATTTAAGGCCCTCTCCTTCCATTCGATGGGGTGTTCTTATGATATATAGGGGTGCTACGCATTCATCCTTAATCAGAAATCAACAACTTATTTTCTATAAAATTCTAGATCTTGAAATCCTAGGATTTTATTTATATATTTTGTTTATGAATCCTATACTTAATTAAAAATTAAGAATATAAAATATATTAGATCTAAAATTAAGAATTTTTAGATCTAAGATATATTCATAAAATTAGGTTCGAGCTTGGGTAGCTCAATTAGGTCTAGCGATTGATCAAACTGAATCAAGAGTCGGTTAGATGGGATCAAGAGTGCTTAAATTGACCAGTCTAATAGGATTAAGTCTGGGTCAAGGTTGAGTCGCATGAGTGATCGACCAAGTTATGACCTTATTAGACTCAGTGGTTAGAGTCTGGATTATAGGCTAACTTGATTGGTTCTGGCTTAACAATTTGGTGTCAAAGGTAAGTTTGGCAGATACGATCAACTAATTTTTAATTGAGAGCTATTCGACTCGAATGCGTTCTTATCGAGTTAATGGTATGTCCCTTCCACCGATCTCACTTATCTGGCCATATTTATTGACTCAGTCTTGATCTGAGGTGGCTAATAATCTGAGCTAACCCATGCTACTAGGTTAGTCATAATAGTTATGGCTACGTCAAGTCAAGTTTAAAGAGACCTAAATCAAATCTTCCTAAGAAAAGATTAAATCTAAAGTCTTCCACCATTGTAGATGTGTGGGCCCTTTTCAGAGTTGATTGTTCTCGATTGGTCACAGTAGTTCAATTGCACCAGAAAGATGCAACCATGTCTATTAAGCATTGGATGCAACGGGCTGAAGGTTGGATTAGGCTCAATATTCTGGATACGGTGAGAGACCTAATTAGAAATCCAATCTATGCAAATGATGGGTCTGACTTAACTAAAGAGTGGATCAATATTTTGGGCACGGTGAGATTCATGAATTAGATATCAAGCTTGGGTGCACCATGATTAGAGAATCATTAGACAAGAGTTGTTCACTCATTGACTAACCCATCACCAATAACTGTTAGGTGAGGTGATGAGTCAGTTGGTGGGACTGCACCACCTAATAGAAATCATTAATCATGAAGATTTTTGCATCTCTACAGAGAAAGTGTAGGGATCCGAGAAAATAGTGAAAGCTAATTTCTTTAAAAATTAAATTCTAAATAAATTATTCAAGTCTTAATTATAAAATCTAACTAGAAACTTTGACTCTCTATAGAAAAAGAAAAATATCTGCATCCAACCCACTAGCCCATATCCTTGACACCCATAGACTGACTGGATCTAATTACAAGGATTGACTCTGAAATTTTAAAATCATTTTGGGTTCTAAGAAGTTAACTCATGTATTGGATCAGGATCCCCCACCATACCAGTCCATCCGTCCACTAAACAGAGAGCATCTCTTGATAAATGAATGGATGAAGATGACAAGGTCAAATACTACATATTGGGCTGGATATCTGATGAGCTTTACTGCCAACATGAAGATATCAAGACTGCCCGCTAAATGTTGGCTCACCTACAAGAGTTGTTTGATGAACAGAGTCATGTAGCCAAGTATCAAATCACTAAATGACTGTTTAAGGCTAAAATGCATGATGGGCAGTTAGTCCAAGATCATTGTCTGATAATGATCAAGGACTTGAAAGAGCTTGAGAAGCTCGGAGTAAAGTTAGACCAGGATCTGTAGAATGACATAATTCTACAATCCTTGATTGATGTGTGTGGACAGTTCATCATGAACTACCATATGCATAAATTTTAGAGTACTCTAACCAAGCTTATGAACATACTGGTTACTGCGAGCTTTGTATGAAAGGTTTTAAAGGCTCAGTACTTGCTATGGAATGGACTTCTTCTAAGAAAAAATCTTTTAGAAAGAAAAAAAAGTCCATGAAAAGGCGGAAGGTGGAAGGTGGAAAGAAAAAGAAGGTAGAGCTAAAGAAGAATGCCGCTGACAAAGAAAAGTGTTTCCATTATAATACTGATGGCCACTGAAAGCGAAACTGCCCTATATACCTAGCCACCTTGAAGAATAAGAAGGAGATAGGTCCTTCTGAAGGTATGCTCATTATTGAATCTAACCTTACGATTTCTTCTGCATCTAGTTGGGTGCTTGACTTTGGTTCTAGTGCTCATTTGTGCACTTCTATGCAGGGTCTTGAGGATAGCAGGAGGTTGAGGGATGGTGAGATGATCCTATACATCAAAAATAGAGCAAGAGTTACTATTGTGGCCATGGGAACCTATCCTCTTCGACTATCATCTGACTTAGACTTAGTACTTAGGGATTGTTATTACATGCCTGCTTCAAGCAGGAATTTGATTTCTGTTTCATGTTTAGTACAAGAAGGCTATGTAATTAGTTTTCTTAAGGACCATTGTAATATTCTTTATGAAAAAATTAAAATTGCAAGTGGTTTCCTCATTAATGGTCTCTACCAGTTACATATTGATGTATTTATCTTTAATATCAAGCAAAATGTGAATGCTATAAAATGACTCAGGGATAGTCCAAATGATAGGTATCTATGGCACTTAAGGCTAGGTCATATAGCAGAAGGTAGGGTTAACAAATTGAAGAAAATCGAGCTATTTAGTCCTTTATAAATCATGTTTTCATGGTAAAATGACTAAGCTTCCTTTTGTGGGACATGGAGAAAGGGCCATGAATCTACTTGCCCAAGTACATACTGATATGTGCGGCCCATTTGATGTGTCAGCTAGAGACAACTTTGTCTACTTCATAATCATTACCGATGATATATCTCGACATGGGTACATGTATCTTATGATTCACAAGTCTGAAGCCTTTGAAAAGTTTAAGAAATTCATATATGAAGTAGAAAAGCAAACTAGAAAATTCATTAAGGTTCTTCAATCAGATCGAGGAGGTGAATACCTTAATCCAAAATTTTTGGACTATCTAAAGCAAAATGGCATAGTCTCTTAATGGACTCCATCTGGAATACCTCAACTCAATGAAATTTTAGAATGGATGAATCAGACCCTATTAGATATGGTTCGATCCATGATAAGCTTCACAGACCTTCCTAATTTTTTTTAAAGACATAGTCTATTAACTGCAATATATTTACTAAATAGGATTTCCTCTAAAACCGTTCCTACCACACCATATGAGATATGGCATGGTAAGAAATCAAGTCGAGTCATCTCAAAATTTGGGGTTGTCCGGCTCATGTCAAAAGACAACAAGCGGACAAGTTAGACTTTAGATCCTTTAGAGCTTGATTTATAGGATATTTTAAAAAGTCAAAGGATATTATTTCTATATTTCAGAAGATCATAATGTGATTGTGAGTCAGCATGCCATCTTTCTTGAAAAATAATTTATTCAAGATAGCGACATTGGAAAGCAGATCAAACTCGAGGAGAGTCTCATAAGAGCAACAAGCTAAGGATCCTATTGAACCAAATTAGGTTGAGCCAATACAATCACTACCTCCTCCACCTCGTAAATTGAAAAGAGTTTTCCATCCTCCTAAGAGGTACTTAGATACTATCTTAGAAGAAGTAGAGAAAATGTTTCTCATAGGTAATGGGGTTCATGGTGATGATCCCAAAATCTATGACGAGGCGATATTAGATATCGACTCTGAGAAATGGTTAGAGGCAATGAAGTCAGAAATTTACTCGATGCACTCAAACCAAGTCTGGACCTTGGTAAATCCACCAGAAGGTATAGTACCCATTGGGTGTAAATGGATCTATAAGAGAAAGATTGATGCAGATGGAAATATGGAGACATTCAAAGCCAGATTAGTAGTAAAAGATTATAGTCAGCATGAAGGCATTGACTATTAGCATACCTTTTTGTCAGTAGCTATGCTAAAATCCATCCGCACATTGCATGCTATTGCAGCTTATTTTGATTATGAAATCTGGCAAATGGATATGAAAACAACATTCTTAAATGGATACCATGAGAAAGATACCTTGAGAAAGATATCCATATTGAACAGCCACTAGGTTTCACATCCAGTGATGCTGATCACAAAGTATGCAAGCTGTAAAAGTCCATATATGGACTTAAGCAAGCATCTCGGAGCTGGAATACTCGATTTAATAATGTGATCAAATTATTTGGTTTCATCAAAAATGAGAAGGAACCATGTGTTTTCAAAAAGATCAGTAGGAGCGCTATTATCTTTCTCATTCTGTACGTGGATGATATCCTGCTTATTGGAAATGATATTTCCATGTTGACCATAGTTAAAATATGGTTATCCAAAGAATTCTCCATGAAAGACCTAGGAGAAGCATCTTTCATTCTAGGAATTAAGGTCTATAGAGATAGACTAAATAAGATGCTAAGTCTTTCACAGAAGATGTACATAGAGGAAGTGCTAAAGAGGTTTAGCATTGAAATCTTCAAGAGGGGATTGGTTTCCTTCAGACATCGCATTCATCTCTCCAAGAAAATGTGTCCCAACACACCAGAGAAGATTGAACGCATGAGCAAGATCCCTTATGCTTCAGTAATAGGGAGCCTCATGTATGCCATGTTATGTACACGATCTGATATAGCCCATGCTGTGAGTGTCACAAGTAGATATCAGTCGAATCTAGCTGAAGAACACTGGACTTTTGTGAAATGTATCCTTAAGTACTTGAGAAGAACTAAGGATATATTGTTGGTTTTTGGTAATGCTGAACTCCAAGTCCAGGGGTATACAAACTCGAATTTTATGTCCGATATAGATGATCCAAAGTCAACATCTGGGAGTCTATTTTGTGTAATGGTGGTGCTGTTAGTTGGAAGAGTTCCAAGCAAATAGTGATAGTAGATTCCACCATGGAAGTAGAATACATCGCTGTATCAGAAGCTACAAAGGAGGCATTTTGGTATAAAAAATTTACCATAGAGATCAGAGTGATGCCATCAGATGTCATTCCTCTATACTACAACAATAATGGTGCCATAGCCCTTGTTAAAAAGTCAAGGTCTCACAAAAAATTCAAGCACATCGAGCGACGATACCACCTCATCTACGATTACCTCGAGAGAGGTTATGTCGAGGTCAAGAGAGTCTACTCCGCAGACAATACGGAAGACCCACTTACAAAACCATTGGACCAGCAGAAGATTGAAACCTATCTTGAGAAGATCGAACTTAGATTTGTAGCCAATTGGCTTTAGGTCAAGTGAGAGTTTGTTAGATATGTGTGCCCTAGAAACCAGAATTAGCTAACACTTGTAATATACATCTAAGGACAAAATTATAATTTTGACTATAAATAATAAAATGGATTATTTTCTATCATAGTGTGTATTTGAAAGTGTCAGTGATACATCCCTTGAGTTAATGGTAATGATAGTTCATATTTTCAAGAGTTGAAAATTCAAGACATGAATTTTCATTATTGACTCATAAAATGCTTCCGACCGTAGGATCATCATAAGGATGGTGATTGATTCGGATGATTGGTGTATGATCGCTTCTTTAGGATTGATGAGTCTTGAGTCTACGGTGTAGAGATCAGAGCAAGAGTATAGGTACTTGCTAGAGAACGAGGGCACCGAGCGTGACCACCTCAAGCAGTCATGAGGAAGTCTACTTTCTCATCAATGACTGGCTCGAAGCTGCAGTGGTGTGTCTAGTTCTTTGACCTGAGTTGCATCGATAGTTTACCTTGAGGGTGTTATAGTTTGACTACACCATAACTCGATCTCCTAGCCATTTGGAATACTGAGGTGTATGTTGGCTATAGCATGTTCATTATAGGAATTGGATTGCACCAATAGGGAATCTATCTGCCTTGGTAGATGAGGAGCAGTCTTATGATGATCATGAGAATCAAATCCATAAGCCCATAGCCATGGCAGAGTGAAATAATAGAAAGTGTTTCTATTAGAATTTTCACATCAGACTTGAATCGAATGATTAATTCATATGATGAAAATTAGGGTTTGATGAGATCATCTTAACACTAATCCGATCGAGGCTCAAGATAGAGAAACTTAATCACATAGGTAACTGCATCGAAAGGTTCATTTTTAATTCTGATGGGTTGCCACCATATGCTGCTAGGTATCGCTGGTGGATTTTGGGAGCAATTAGAATGATCTGGATGATCGATCATACTAGTTGTCTAAATTAGAAAAGTTCTGAACCATCGAAAGGTGTTTCAATGATGTCGATGATAGAGATCATGACATATCCCATTACCATATGGCACTAAACCTAACTAGATCACACAAATATGGGTTTGGATCTAGATATCATCAATCGGACTAACCCAATTCAATTGATTTGAGTAAGATTCAATTAGGTTCAAGAAAATCATGCTAGCACATGATTGAGCCTAATGTTCTCCTTCAACAATCATTAAAAGTTATCTCGACTGAGCCAAATATATTTGGGCTCACTCAGAATCCTTTACTTGGTCTGACAGGAGCTTGTCTAGGTTAGAAAAGGGTTGTCTTAATTTATGAGATAAATTTGAGATAACACCTGCTATTTTTTGTCACCTGCTAAATCTTGTCTTTTGACTTTGGTCAAACATTAACCTTTGACACTTAGACATCTGCCCATGTGTCATGCACCCATAGGAGAAAAGATGAGGCTTTGTCCCCCTTGCTAAAAAGAAGAAAGGGAGGGGGCGCATGCCTAGGGAGGCATGCACCCAAAGAGGATGACGCCTAGAGTCCCATAAGGATGGGACTCCAGGTTGCTTCATGCTCTCTACTTGGGTGGAGCCAAAGACTCTTCTTTGACCAATCTTGGTGCCACCTAAGGAGGTTTCTGAGGGACTCTAATCTGATTGGATCAGATGATGCCATTCCACTAATCAGATTTAGATCTGATTATACAAAAAGCCATGATTGGTCGGAATGATGTGGCACTACATGGCACAGCAGGGTCTATATAAACCCTATCTGTGCCTAGGATTTTGAGTTTTTTTTCCTTTGCCCAAGCGACATAGCCCCTCTCCCTCCTTCTCCATGCCACCCTCTGCTTCTCTCTCTCCTCTCCATATCCAAGAGATTTTGGGCTTCAGTTTGGTGCGATCCATGCAAGAGAAAGGCGACAGAAAAGGAAGAAGGCTGCACTGCTGCAAGAGACAATAGTTGATCTTCAAAAGGTATTTTGAAAATCTTCAAGATCAGATCTAGATATGATTTTTAGAGCACAGATTGAGATAGAGAAGATCTCCAGATCCTATCTGAGTGGATACTAGTAGAGGTCAGGTGCTTGTGTGGCTACATCCAAAACCTCAGATAAACATCAGGATCACCATAGGATAATAGGATTATTCATAATAAGATATAATTAAATTAGATTTAATTTAATTTAATTTATTTTTATTTTATCAAATTAATAAAATCATATCTGAAGAATCTCATATCTGATTTAGATCTAAGAAAAAAAATTTTGAAATATTTTTTTTGATCAAATTAAGATCTGAACAAACCTGATCTAGAAAATAGGGTTTTTTGTTTAGGAACAAATTTCTATACCAGTCGAATTGATCATCTAGCAATGATACCCAATGGCTGGATAGATCGAATGTGTAGAACAATATCCTTAGAACCCATGTGGATATAGTTTTCATATAATTTATTTCATTGACCAAAATGCACGTAGGACACCTCAGAGTTCAACTATCAACTCTGATCAGGCTATCCATATTGTATTTCAAAATACCAAATCCATCTCATGGATTATCCTAGCCAAGGTTTTGCTATATTGAAATATAGTGATATATTCTTCTCCAATCCTTGGAATGGTTAATCCCATATTGATCACACACTAACTTTATAAGTACTTGACTATACTCAAAAATCTTCTGTTACTGAATTAAAAATTTTGTTAGTCTGGTACCAAACCACAGTGAGTTGCTTGCAAGCCATTGAGGTGATCTTAGGTCTAAGAGACACTTATACCTATATCCCATCATAAATATTCTCGAGAATAAAATGCTCTAGAGTTAGTCATGTTCAGTGATGTTGTACCCCTATATCTTACCTGTATACCATACCAGTGTCTCCACACTCCTTGGTTAAGAGGACAACCAACATATATAGCATACAGTAACCTATGCTCGATAGACGTTGTCATCTTATTTAACAACCTATCAATTGATCGTGAATAATTTTAAGGATTAATCAATAAATTCTCTCTTTATCGAGCCTAAATAGTCCTAAGGGCTTCATCACAATAATGAAGTTCATTAGAAGATGAAAACTTATTGTTGACACAGAAATCCATCTCGAGGTCGAATCGCTGGAGTTGTGCAATGGTGGTGAGTCGATGGCAATGAGATGGAGGTGGCCATACCTACAACAGAAGTCCTCAATCGGAGTTGGCTCCGATGGGGACCCTCCAACGTTTAAGTCATCTTTTCGTTCAACAAAGGAAAGAAGATGAGCATTTGGAAGAGAAGAGTTGCATACCTTGGGGTCCCTCTTTTTTTTCTTTTATAGAAGGTTCTGGAGTTTGCTAGGATGGGTTGTAGGTTGTTAGTCATGGAAGATCAGTGGATTGTTAGAGATATTTTATTTGCCCACTAGAATATTCTCAAAAATAATATCAGATATTGTCCCCACATGGCATGCAGAGGGAAGTTGACAATCTGAAGGAGTTTACCATAGGGGAGTTCATCCTAAGGGAGTTCATCCTAGAGGAGTTCACCTTGGAGGAGTTTAGCCTGGGGTAGTTCATCCTAAAGGAGCTCATCCTGGATGAGTTCATCCTGGAGGAGTTCATCTTAGGGGAGTTTCTCTTGGAGGAGTTCGTCCCGAGGGAGTTCATCCTAAAGGAGTTCATCCTGGGAAAGTTCATCCTGGAGGAGTTCATCCTGCGGGAGTTCATCTTGAGAAAGTTCATCCTAGAGGAGTTAGTCTTGGAGGAGTTCATCTTGAAGGAGTTCATTCCCGGGGAGTTCATCTTGGAGGAGCTCATCATGGAGGAGTTCATCCTTGAGGGTCCATCCTTTCGGTAACTTCAAGTTCGACCTGAGAGAGGAACTCAACCTCAGCCTTCTGAAGACTTTCAATCAGCCCATATTATGACTGGCTTCCATCTCTTGATGAACTCAAGTTCGATCTTAAATAGGACCTCGGCCACAGCCTTTCGAAGACCTTCAATCAACCTTCATCGTGACTTTGGCTTCCATCTTTTGATAACTTGAAGCTCAACTTAAGATGGGACCTCGGCCTCAGTCTTCCATTGCCTTCAATTCAGCCTTCCAAAAATCTTGGCTCTCCACTTTTGATAACTTCAAGCTCTGCTTGAGATGGAACCTCGGCCTCATCCTTCAATGGCCTTCAACTAACTTATATTGTGACCTTGGCTTCCCTCCTTTGATGGCATCAATCTCGGATTGACATAGGATTTTGGACATAGCCTTCTGAAGGCCTTCAATCAGCCTACATTCTCATATCTTCGATAGGCATAAAAGTTTCCCAATAATAGCCCCCTACTTTCGAGACTAAATCGGACTTGCCGAACACATGTCCTTTTTTGTCATTTAAACTTAGGGTCTTCAGGTTTCTTATTGAAATTATTTGAAAGTCTTTAATTTTATCCTTAATTTTTTTAGCTTAGATTTCTACTAACCTCTGCTTTCTAAGGTCAGATTTCTATACATGTTGACCTTCTGAGCTCAGATTTCTATAGATTTTTGCCTTTTAAGATCGGATTTTTGCAAATATTGATATTTGGAGCATAGTTTTCTGTAGATCTTTGCCTCATGTTTAGAAATCAGAGGTTTTCATCCTCACTAGGATGAGATTATCCTCCCATCTTAAATAATTGGAGGGTTTCTCTTTGTGTCGGGATGAGATCTTTCTCTTATCCTTGACACAGCTGTCGGGGAATACCTAGGCTATTGAAAGGATCTCTCTCCACATCTCATCTTAGATCAACGAGGTCTTCACTTTGCTCATGTTAGGATGAGGTTCTCCTTCTATTTCTAACATGGCTATAGAGGTGCATTAGGACCGCTGGAGGGGCCTCTCCCCTCATCTCATCTAAGATTAATGAGGTTTTCACTTTGCTTATGTTAGGATGAGGTTCTTCTCCTATTCTTAATAGCACTGTTGGGGCACATTAGGACCACTGGAGGGGCCTCTCTCTTCATCTCGTCTAAGATTAATTAGTTCTTCACTTTGCTCATGTTAGGATGAGGTTCTCCTCCTATTCCTAATAAGACTGTAGGGGCACATTAGGGCTGCTGTAAGAGCCTCTCCCCTCAACATGTCTTAGATTAATGAGATCTTCGGCTTTTCTTACATTAGGTTGAGGTTTTCTTCCTGTTCCTAACATGGCTGTAGGGACACATTAGGGCCATTGGAAGGGCCTCTCTCTCATCTCGTCTTAAATTAACGAGGCCTTAAACTTTGCTCAAGTTAGGATGAGGTTCTCCTCCTATTCCTAACATGACTGTAGGAACATATTAGAACCTTTGGAAGGGCCTCTCCCCTCATCTCATCTTAGATTAAGCCTTCGGCTTTGCTCATGTTTGGACAAGGTTCTCCTCCTGTTCCTTACATGGCTGTAGGAGCACATTAGGACCGTTGGAAGGGCCTCTCCCCTCATCTCATCTTAGATCAACGAGGTCTTTGATTTGCTCATGTTAGGATGAGGTTCTCCTCTTGTTCCTAACATGGCTGTAGGGGCGCGTAAGGGCCTCTCTCCTTATCTCGTCTCAAGTTAATGGGATCTTCGTTTGCTTGATGTTCTTGTTAAGTCTACATTTTTTGCCTTGATTTTTTCTTGGCTTGAATCTGGCTTGGTAGTTTGGCTTTGGTCATGACTTTGACTCTGGCCCAACTATGATTTTGACTTTAGCTTGGTTGTGATTTTAACTTCAGCTTGATTGTGATCTTAACTTTAGCCTATCCTTGATTCTGATCTTGGCTTGGTCTTGAATCTGACCTCAACTTGGCTTAGCTTAGGCTTGGATTATTATTATTATTATTATTATTATTATTATTATTATTATTATTATTATTATTATTATTATTAGCTTGGCTTACTAAGGTTGAATTTCTATTAGCCTCAGTCTTTTGAGCTTGAACCTATGCAAATCTCGGACTTGTATGATCTTTGCCTCAGATTCGTCTTGCTTTCACTTTGGATAAATCTTGAACTTGACCTTTGATTGGTTTGAGATCTGACTTTAGCATGGCTTAGATTTTGACCTTAGATTAATCTTTTAATGAGCTCAGCTTAATGGGGCTGGACTTTTGTTGGCCTTGGATTTGTATGATTTTTACCTTGGATTTGTTCTGCTTGCACCTCAGATGAGTCTTGAACTTGACCTCGGATGGGTCTGGATTTTAACTTCAGCTTCAACATTTATTTTCACTTCAACTTTAGCCTTGGTTTCTTGAACTTAAGTCTTAATTAGCTTTGGATTTGGTCATGATTTTGGTATCCTATAGCCCTGCAAGAAAGAAAAGAGGAAAAAATAATAAAATAATAATGGATAGAAGTTTGGAAGCCTTTCATCATGAGTTTTCTGTTTAGAAGATCTTGGTTTCTGTTTGATCTTTGGTTTAGATCAGACTTTGACTTCTTCTTATTTCTCTTCTTCTACTTTTTTTCCTCTTCTTTTTTGCATTAACTTGGCTTCGTGTGAAATTCATGGGGCACTCGAGTGGTTCTGAGGTTTTTCCAAGTCAGCTTCGATTATTTAATATGCATGGGAGGACTTTAGGAAAAGTCAAATGTATGCATAGAACTTCGACTGTATTGGGAGTGCACCGACTTCGACATCCGTGTATGAGGTCTTCAGGTGGCATGCTTGGATGCACAGAAGGGAAGTGATCAGAGTGGTCACCGCGTTACGCCTGGGAGCGCAGGAAGGAGCTTGGTTGAATGGGTGAGATCAACTAGAGGGGCGTCCGACAGGTGAGACCAATCGCGCCCAGATGCACGGGAGAGAAGACTGGCCAGAGGTGCATTGAGCGTGGGTGAGAGAGGAGATCTGCAGGCAAAGGGAAGATCGATCGAAGGTGTGATGGGCGCAGGCGAGAGAGGAGATGAGACACGGGGGAGAGAAGCTTGACTGTAGGTGTGCTAGCTTCTCCTTCTTCTTCTACTTTTTTTTTTTGAAGAGGTCAGTGCCACTTTAGCTCACGATGGAGGACCTTGCCATGGGTTGGAGAGAGAAATTAGCTGGATATCAGTTGGAGGAGCGATGGGTGTGGATGAGAGACCTTGCCATCGTGCGCCGTGCTTGGGAGTGTGGGAGAGAAAGTCGGCTGGATGTCAATGGGCATGTGGGGGTTTCACCTGGGAGCACAGGGGAAATATGCTAGAGGAGCTTGAACACATGGAGGTTGGCTGGGATCATGAGAAAGGGTCGAGCATGAGTGGGGAAGTCATCGACCCTGACTCTCTTTTTTCTTTTCTTGCTGTTGATCAAATAGCATAGTGGATTAGCGCATCTGAGTGGAGGCGGTCAAAGGGATCCCATGGGTTTGGGGAGGCCGGAGGGATGTTACGGGTTGGAGAAGGTCGGTCGGACGACCATGACGGACATGGGGAAGACCAGACGGTTGAACGATGGGTACGAGGGAGGCTGGCCGAAGTCACAGGGGCTGGGGAGAGGCCTTGCCATCACGGGATGCACCTGGAAGTGCTAGAGAGGAGGTCATCAACATCCGAGATTGAGGGAAGGTCATCGCACAGGGAGTGGATCCGCTGGAGCCATCGCACCGGGAAGAATGAAGATCGATCGAAGGTCCCTGGTGCCATCGCGATCGTGCCTGGAGTGTCGGGGAGGTCGGCCAGACGTGCGCGAATGCATGGGAGAGGGGAGATCGGTTGGAGAGGAAATGGTTGCTTCTTTCCCCCTCCTTCTTCTTCTTCTTTTGTGGGAGGAGGTCAGCTCTGCCTAAGATCACGATGGGAGACTCCGACGTCACTAGGATCATGAGGGAGAAGGAGGTCATAGCTGCCGGGATCACGAGAGAGAAGGTCGGACATGGGGAGGTCGCGAGAGGGAAGGTTGCTGACCCCGCCCCTCCTTCTATTTCCTCTGATTCTTTTTTTTTGCTTCCTTTTTTTCTTTTTTAAAGTCGACACCACCTAGGATCATGAGGGAGATTGGCAAAAAGCATGCGCGAGAAGAAAATCGGCTAGTTGGGTTGCCTGGGCTGGGGAGAGGCCTGTGGACATCGTTCCCTCCCCTCTTTCTTCCTTCTAAAAGTCAAAATCAGGAAGAGCCAAATGCGATTGCATATAGTGAGAATTAGAGTAACATTAAAAGCATATAGGATTTCGGTGTTAAATATAACCGAGTGGAAACCACTTGAGGTAATAAGAGATCAAACAAAGTTAATAGCATGTAGATTTCCAATAATAAATTCAACTTATGAGTAATATGTAGCAATAAAACATCAGTCATCAATATAAATATACGACATTTGAAGAAGAGCAATAAAACTTCTAGTTAGTTTATGAGGATGATCCACTATCCAAATGGTGCATGATAGTAGCTGAGTTTTTGGATCTACATATCCCATTTAACAGAGCAACGTATGAAAAATAATAAATTATTGCAATAGTGTCTAAGAAAATGGCACATCCCTTAGCTTGGAAAATATAGCTTTGATTTGACCCAAATAGGTAAAATTTATGACCCATGAGAGTAACGAATAGAAATGATATCATAGTCTCGAATGAAGATATAATAAGTATAACAGTAGGATGCCAAAGTGATCGCCAACCTAGGAAAGTTTCTCTTCATTCTCCTTTAATTTTTTATAATACCACTTTACTTTTTTCTCTCTCTCTCTCAGAACCTCAGTCTCTCCATTTTGTTTTGGATTTCAGAAGTTGCTTTTATTTTGTCCAGTATATTATAGTGCAAATGAAGAAATCTTCTTTCTACTATTTGATTCTACTTAGAACTCAAGGGAATGGATGAAAAATCATGAATATAGTATGACTAAAATGAGATTTGCATAATTATATTTCTTATCAAGATCCTAATGGTATTTTTGCTGGTTTAGATCAACCTTATCATGGTCTCCTTTCTTGCTTGGACCTTTTTCTCTGATTAAAATTTCTTCCTCATTCGAAGGCCCCCCATTTAGGTCTGGATGGGAGAGTTTGAAGATGGATGCTGAATTCCGTCATTATTATCATTATTGGAGCAACACGATGGAGCTTCTCTCACTAGATGCTCATTTTCTCTTAAAACGGGCTCAAAGGCCCTTCCTTTTGTGCCATCTATTGATGCAGAAATCTATCTCGAGGTTAGATCGTTGGAGTTACACGATGGCAGCGAGTCGGTGATGACGGGATGGAGGTGGCCATTCCTACAAGATAAGTCCTCGATCGGAGTTGGCTCCGATGGAGATTCTCCAATGCTCAAGTTAGTTTTTCATTCAATAGAAGAAAGAAGATGAGCATTTGGGAGAGCAGAGTTGCATACCTTGGGGTCCCTCTTTTTCCCCTTTTATAGAAGGGTTTGGAGTTTGTTAGGATGGTTTGTAGGTTGTTGGTCATGGGAGATCAGTAGGTTGTCATAGATATTTTATTTTTTTACTAGAATATTCTCAAAAATCATGTCAGATATTGTCTCCTTATGGCATGTAGAGGAAAAGTTGACAACCCAGAGGAGTTCATCCTAGGGGAGTTCATCCTGGAGGAGTTCATCCTGGAGGAGTTCATTTTGGAGGAGCTCATCTTGGAGGAGTTCATCTTAGAGGAGTTTGTCCTAGAGTTCATCTTGGGAGAGTTCGTCTTGAAGGAGTTTGTTCTAGAGGAGTTCACCCTAAGGGAAGTTCATCCTGGAGGAGTTCATCCTGAGGGAGTTCATCCTAGGAGATTTCATCCTGGAGGAGTTCATCTTGAAGGAGTTCATTCTCGAGGAGTTCATCCTGGGGGAGTTCATCTTGGAGGAGTTCATCCTAGAGAGTCCATCCCTTCGGTAACTTCAAGTTTGACCTAAGATAGGAACTCGGCCTCAGTCTTCTGAAGATCTTCAATCAGCCCATATTGTGACTGGCTTCCATCTCTTGATAAACTCAAGTTTGGCCTTAAATAGGACCTCGGCCATAGCCTTCCAAAGACCTTCAATCAACCTTCATCATGACTTTGGCTTCCATCTTTTGATAACTTCAAGCTCAGCTTGAGATGGGACCTCGACCTCAGCCTTCAATTGCCTTTAATTCAGCCTTTCAAACATCTTGGCTCTGCTTTTTTGATAACTTCAAGCTCGACCTGAGATGGAACCTCGGTCTCAGCCTTCAATTACCTTCAATACAGCCTTCCGAACATCTTAGCTCTCCTCTTTTGATAACTTCAAGCTCGACCTAAGATGGAACCTCGACCTCAGCCTTCAATGGCCTTCAACTAACCTATATTTTGATCCCGACTTTCCTCCTTTGATGATATCAAGCTTGGCCTGACTTAGAATCTCGACCACAGACTTTTGAAGGTCTTTAATTAGCCTACATTCCCATGTCTTCGACAGGCATAAAAGTCCTCCAACACTTATGATGAAAATGCCAAAAATATATTTTATTAATCTATAAATCAATTATAATTATAATGCAACACAACTGTCAATAGACTAACGATTGGCTTTGGAACATATTTTTCAACAAGAGGATCCAAAAGCTCTCAAAATCAGGTGGAGGCCAAATGTCAAGTCAAGATAGAGATTTTTAAGATTTGACAACTCAAATTTGATCCATAGTAGAGAAGAACCCAAAAAAATTATCAGCAGTCGAGTTGACTCGGATATAGGTCAAGTCAGCTTAGGCTGAGATCGAGCTGGCTCGAGCTGAGATTGAGCCAACCCTCTCAAGCAGGCAGAAAATAGGTATTCGGGCAAAATGTAGTTAAGCCAGCTCAACCTCTTACAGAGCCAGCTCGATGGAACCAAATAAAATAGGATGAGATTTTCTGTTTGGTTTTGAATTATGATTAATCCAAGGAATCTATGGGAGTTGCATGTGGACCAAATGTATTCACATGATCCAATGGCCATGGAGGGTTGTGGTCATAATCTGAAGATTGGGAGACATTCCAGACTTCATCAAAACTCTGTTAGACTCATATTAGGAGACAGAGCCCTATTAGGACTCCTATAAACTGCTGAGAAGAGGATTCTCAACCTATTTAAAGATTCTGATGCTGTGGAGAGGTGAGTGGCAAGTAGTGGCATGTAGTGACAAGCCATAGTAGTAGTGCTTGCATAGCAATAGGTGCATAGCATCCGACGTAGAGCCCATGAGGGAAGAGCATCTTGTAGCTGCTTAGGGTCTTCTTGGGGATTCTAAGAGATCTCTTATGAGGGTAGCTTCTAGTTTAGAAAAGATTATGTACAGTAAGTTGAGAGTGGATAGTCTTTTCTTGTACCTATTTTTTTTTTTAAAGTGAAGCTTTGTATGCCCCATGGAGGCGAGCCTTTAGGTTGATCCACGTACTTGATTGATCTTATTTTATTTTTTTCTTTCTTCCTACCATAATAATCTAGTATGAGATGTTAGAAAATATGTTCTAAAGCTAATCATCTAAGTCGTAGATGATTGAAATTAGTATATAAATTATCTAATAATAATAGTTATTTGGCTGGTTCATCATAGAAGTTCTATCTTTCTTAAATGAACTCCTAAATTATGATGAAGTCCTTAGAACCATAATCAATCGATAAAGAAAGATTTATTGGATGGTTCTTAAATTGATCATGACCAAATGATAAGCTATTAATAAGGATGATAACTTATCAAGTATAGATAGTTATATGCTATATGCATTGATTATCCTTATAATCAAGTGGTGTGGAGACACTAATATGGTATCTAGGTAAGATGTAGGAGTACATCTACACTGAACATAAATCAAGTGGTGTGAAGATACTGGTATTGTATCTAGGTAAGATGTAGGAGTACATCTACACTAAACATGACCAATGTAGCACTCTACTGTCAAGAGTAGCTAGCTAAGACCAATTGGTATAAGTATCCCTCTGATCTGAGATCATCATGGTGACTTGCAAGCAACTCACTATACTTTGGTGCCAGACTGCCTGTATTTTTAAAATAAGTTAAGAAAATTTTTGGATACAGTCAAATACTTATGAAGTCGGTGTGTGAGTCAATATGGGATTGACCACTCCTAATTAATTTCAGAAAGAGAATGACTCATTGTATTTTAATTTAGTACAATCTAGGCCTGGATAATCCTTATGAAGAGTCATGAAATTTGTAAAATTTTGAGACACAATAGAGATGACTTGTATGACTGTTGATAGCATACTCGAAGTCATCTTGAGTATTATTAGTCATAGGGATGAATTATATGATAACCATGGACCAGAGTTCTAAGAATATTGCTTTGCATACATTCGATCTATCCGGATATCGAGAACCATTGCTAGATGGTTACTTCGATTGGTACAAGTATTGATTTCTATGGTACTAGCTTAGGTTCGAACCTATAGGATCACACACATAAGAGGATGTAACCTGATCAGATAGTTAATCGATGATTGAGAATCATTCTTAGGTCAAACTATCAATACGATTGATGTTTGACCTAATGCAAGTATTGGAGGATTGATTAGCAATTGGATTGCTAATTGACTCAATTTGATTGAGCAATTAGGCTGAGATCAAGTCTAATTGAATTAGATTTAATTAGAATTGGTTTAGACTTAATTAGATTAAGTTTAATTGGTTTATTGAATAAGCCAAATGCAAGAAAAAAATAATCCTAGTTGGACTAGGATTTGTGTGCACCTAATTTATAATTGAGTTAGCATTTAAATCAGATTTAAATATGATTTAAACCTAACTTAATTAGATTTCTAGTTAGACTAGAATCATCCATTAGACTTGCATAAATCCTATTTTAATTAGGTTCAAAATTATTTTAACCTAGTTAAATAGGAGGAGTCCCAATTGGATTGGGACTCTCTCACATTCCTTGTACCACCTAAAAAGCCATGCCAATTTTTTTTTGCCACTACCTTTGGTTTTTGCATGAGTTTTCTCATGCTAATCAGAGTTCCATGCCCCCTATTCCATTGATTATGGAAATAAGTTTGAATTGGTCAAAACTTGGAAAGTTGTTATGCCTTGATAGAGTTTTAGATTCTAAAACTCTTCGTTCCTTATGCACCCTTTTCCCCATGCCATATTATTTTTGTTCACCCATTTTTTGACATCTTTATGTGAGGATTTCAGAATTCTCAATGCCATTTTTTTAGGGGAGGCATCCAAGAGTTGGACGCCCCCACAATCTCTTCCTTGTTTCCTTGTTTGACTAGGTCAATTTGACCTAGTCTTCCTGTTTTCTTGGATGCCACCTTCTAATCAGTTTTAGGCATCAAAAATTCTGGCATTCCATGGTGAAAAGGCAAAAGAATAGAAAGGAGGGCATGGGCATTAAGGGTGCCTACTTTCATGGAGAAAAACTCTTCATTAAGACATAACAGGTTCATGTCTTGACAAAGACAAAGGTAAGAAGAATGTCTTCTCATCTATTTCTCTTTCAATGTTTATTTTCTCAATTTTCTTTATAATTTTTATATGAAAAAAATTTGAGAGAGAGAGAGGAAGAGGGCATGGGAATGGATGCTCCAAGGAGTTGAAGCATCATGGTCTCTTTTCGACATGATTTGATCATGTCCTTATGAGAGAAAAGTGAAGAGAAGATAGTCTTCTCTTAGGATTCTTTTGAAAATCCTTTCTTCTCAATTTTAATATGATTTTTTTATGAGAAAAATCAGAAAGGAAGAAATCTGGAAGGGTGAAAATTTTCTAGAGGAAAAGATCTCCTCTTGTCCGGGTATGGAGATCCGTTTAGGACATCAATGGTTGATGTCTTGAGAAAAGAAGATGTGTCTTCTCTTAGGATTTTCTTAACTATTTATTTTCTATTTTTGGAAGATCCAAGAATTGAATTTCTTTCTTAATCCTCCTCTTATTCTTCATCTCTTGGAGTGTCCAAGAGATTCGAAGAATAAAATTTAGATTAACCATCTGAAGGAATCCATGAGAAGCTAGCACTTCAAGCGGATCTTTATTCGATGAACCTTCAATTTTATTGCAGCCTCGTGTGGATCATCTGTAAAGGTTGGACGCATGTGCAACTCCAAGGGCAACAATGAAAATCAACCATGGATTTCTTGACATATGCAAAGGTAAGAGATTTAATCTCTTCTCTCATCTAGATGAGATCTAGGATTTAGATCTATAATCGTTCTATATCTAGGATATTGATTTGATCAATACCAAAATATTTATTTTTTGATTTAAAATATAATATGACATGTTATAGATTCTAGTTGTAGGATTTAGCAATTAGATTACATGCATTTATAGATTAAAAGATTTAATTTATAACTTCTACTGCATTATATTTCAAAAAAGTTTTAAAATTCATGCATGAAATCCTGCATATTTCTCAACATGAGATCCTCAACAAGTGGTATTAGAGCAAGTTGATATCACAACATATGGAATCCTTAGGTGTACGTTGGCTATAGCATGTTCATTGTAGGAATTGGATCTTACTAAAATGGGATCTATTAACCTTAGTAGAGGAGGAGTAGTTCTATGATGATCATGAAATTGAGTCCTAAAGCCAATGTTCATGGTAGTATAACATAATAGAAAGGAGTTTTTATTAGGATTTCATATTAGACCTAAATCGATTGATTCAATCATATGATAGGTATGAGGTTTGATGAGTCAACCTTAATCTTGATCTTGTCGAAACTCATGAAAGAAAAATTGAATCACACGATAACTACATCGAGAGGTTCTTATTCAGTTCTGATGGATTGCCATAATATACTGCTAGGTATCACTAGTAGATTATGAAATCAATTAAAATTATCTTAATGATCGATAATTCTAATTGGCTAAATCAAAAAAAAATTGATTCATCAAAAGAGGTTTCGATAATGTCGATGATGGAGATCACGACATATCCCATTATCATATAGAATGGAACCTATGGGATCATATATATGAGGGTTTGGTTCTAGATATTTTTAATTGAACTCATACAGTATGATTGATTTAGATTTGATCCAATTAGATTCAAGAAAATCATGCTAGCACATGATTGAACCTAATTTTCTCTTGCATGTTCGACAAAATAATGGAAAAAAGAGGGTGGGGCACTAGATCTAATTGGAGAGTCCTTCTACTTTAAGTTTTTGATCCGATCAAAGACATAAAGCCCTAGGACTCTAGGTTTCCTATTTTTATAAATAAAAAACCTACTAAAGGCTTTCTCATCGCATTTTTGGCTGCAAAGCTCTACCTCTCCTCCTCCATGCCTCCTCCCTCCTCTCTAGTTCTCTCTCTCCTACTCTCTCCCATGCCCAAGGGTTGTGCTGATCCAAGTACTTAAAGGTCAAAGTACTGTCTATGCAAGAAGAAGAAGGAGATCCAATCATGTGTCGATCGAAGTATTATCGGTGATCTGATTGAAGATAGATCTTGGAGATCCATATCTAACTTGTCGAAGCTAGATCAAGCCAAAGAACATGTCTTGATTTGAATCTTAGTGGATACCAATAGAGGCCGGGTGCATGCCTGGCTTGAAGGTAAACCTTGATCAAGATTCAGATCATCAGATCATAGAGATTATTTACCCACGCAAGGAGATATGATCACCAACCCTTTGTATGCTTGCTTAATTTCTCAATTTTATAATTAGATCTATGAATCCTAGGCTGGATCAGATCTAAAAATTTTTAAATTTCACTACATCCGATCTGATTAGATCTAGCTGATAGAAAAGTTTCTTCAATTTCTTTCTTATTTGTTCATAATCAGCTAGATAAAGTTGCAATTGAAATGAAATAGGACTCTAGAGTTGTAGTCGAATTTGAGTGGGACTCTATTCTGAGAATTCTATATATGCACATGGAAGGAGTCAAAGATGATGAAGTAGATCCAAATTGGATGCCGAGGTATAAGTCAGCTGAGTCAGGGATTTGGCCGAAATAAGAACTCAATAGGAATAATGGCTCTACAGGAATAGTAGTTCAATAGGAATAGGAGTTCGACAAGTATAGGGGTTCAACAAGAACAGAGGCTTGGTGATTACCATGTATTCCCACGCCCTATGCCAAGCTCGAAGATCTCATTAGTGTGCGTAAGCTGAAGTATAGCTTGGTGAACTCCTTAGTTGACATGCCTATCAGAGATCATATTGAAGTACTTTAGAATAGAGTACTCCAGAAGAATCCATCATAGGTCTTTTAGCCAAGCTTGACTTTGGAAAACTCTTACAGGTCTCCTAACGACCTACATTTTGGAAGAATCCTCTTTTACAGATAGGCTAGTAGGTCCTGAGTAATATAGTGGATCATCATCTGAGGTTGTAGATCATTAGCTGAGGTGTCCTCATCACTAACTTGTGGGGATATGCTGTGTAACTAGAATAGATATCACCAAAGTCGCCGAAGTTGCTATATTACCAAGATTGACATATCATCGAGGTTGCTCTTTTGCCGAGGTTACTATATTGCCAAGGTTGCCATATGTTAATCATCTGAGGGTCATAATTTTATCCCCGAATATATGCCTCCTACTCTCTAGTTTAAAGAATAGTTAAATGTAGCAAGTATAGAAGATGAGCTTAAGGCCGTAGACACATGGCATCACCTAAAAGGAAAGGACAAGTCATGCATTTGACATCGAATCATCACATCAGAAGAATAGGAGATCATAGTAACCACCAAACTACAATTTGATAATAATTGAAGTCGGACTTAAGGAGCTATTTGCAATTCTCAAGGTGTGGTAATTAATGCACCACTGAGAAAAATTATTTAAAATAGTTTGCTATCACCACGTGTAGCATTTCCTTTGAATTGATTTGAAATTTTTTGGAGATTGGGAACCACTGTTATTCCCCATAAATGGAGGATTTGTCGCTTGCATTCCTTTTCTACTACCTTCTAAATATAGTTTCCTTCTCAGAAACCTTTTAAAGTCTTCCAAAGAACCTAAGAACTTGCTAGCAGGTTAGGGCATTTTCTTGCATCTTCCTCCTCTTATTCACTTGTGCTGTATTTCTTTGTTTCTCTTTCGTTGAAATGGAAAGAGTTAAGAAAAGAGCCATGCTACAGGAGCCTTCCGATTCCTCTGCTACATTTAAGTCCCCAGTAGTCCTTCTAAAACCCATTAATTCTAGTTTTGCCCCTAGAAAATACCATTCCATCTTGGAATCGAAGGACCTTAGCAAGATTAGAGTCCAGTATGGTATTCATTCTGAGTTTGATTTGGAAATATTCAATCCTTCCAATAGAATCTATAATCCTCTGCTAGGTTAGTTGGCTATATATGAAGAATTCTTCCAAGTTGACCTTAGGCTTTCTCTCCCTCCTTTTATAGTTGAACTTTTTCTTATTTTTGGAATGTCTTTAGGTTCAGTAGTTCCCAATTCTTTCTGCTTTATCATTGGTTTCCTAGTTGCTTACTTCTTCAATGATATAAAACCTTTCGTAGATCTTTTTCAAGCATTTTACACTTTTAAAAAACATCCCTAAGAAGATTGGTGGTATGTTCGCACCCAAAAGGGGCTTAAAGCCTCGATCAAAGGTGCTCCTTCCTCTGTACACAGCTGGAAGGAGCACTTTTTGTATGTTTCTTTCTCTGGGGTGAAAGATTGGGGTTTTGCCACTTAGGGCAAATACAATGCATTTGAGCTTCAACCTCCTAAACTAAATGACAATGACAAAAAATGTTTTAAATTATTGAGAAGGTTTGAGATCCCAAACGTCTCAAACTTGATTGCCGAGGAGCTTTTGTATAATGTCGGACTTAGTCCAACTAACCCTCAAGGTGAAGACTCATTCTATTAGTTTTATACTTCTTTTTCTATAGAACTCATATTTTCTAATCCTATTGTTTGTTTATAGAAATGAGACTAGAAGAATTGAAAGCCCTTATGTTGCCCAAGGATGGCCACCCAAGAGGGGAGGTGAATTGGGTGTTTAAAAATTTAAACTCTAATTAAACTGAATTTTAATATAGTGTGCTTGGTGAAATAATGTGAAAAATAAGTATAGAATGAGAGTAATGTAAACAACACAATGACAAGCACAAGAGACCAAGCTTTTATAGTGGTTCGGTGCCAAACTCGGCACCTACGTCCACTCCTTAAGTAAACAACTTGAGAGTTCAACTATAATCACTCAATTGATTATAGTTCGATTATTTTTTTTAGGCTCATAATCCAATCCGGTTGGTTTTGATCTAGGCTCACCAACTATAACCTTTACAATGATTATTTTTTTGGGCTAACAATTAATCTCGATTGGATTTGACCTAGGCTCACCAATCAAATCTTTACAACGTCCAACTTTAGGCTTAGACCAACCCCAAGTTTCTTACCCCAAGAAACTTGTAAACAAATAAAATACAATCATAATATTTAAAGAAGTTTAGAAAGAAAAACTCAATGAAACCCAAAAAGAAGAATTTGCAAGATGGAAGACTTGATTGCTTTGCTCTTCTTCTTAAATGCTTGAAAAAAGTTGGTGAAGCTCTTCAATACTTGTATCTTAACTTCTATCAATCTTAGGATGATTGGAAGGATAAGGAATATTCAGAAGAATAGATCCTTCACTTCACTTAATAGCTCTCACAATGAATACACTTGTTGTAGACTTGAAAGCTCTTGAATATAAGTTGCAAAAGTCCTTCTTGAAGTTCTTAAATATTCCTTATATATTCCAAGACTTTTCCATTACTTTAAAATCTTTGAAGAAGGCCCATTTAATTTCCTAGCCATTGGATACGAAAATCTAGCCATTGGAAAAATGTTGGGATTGAAAAAGTATAGTTCTGAGAAAAACTAGTCATTATAGTGACTTAGTCAACTAACCTTCTTAACTTAGTTGACTAAGTCCCCTACACCTCAACTTTAGCCTTTTCTGCGCAATCCAATTTCTATAATGAACATGCTATAGCCAACATGCACCTCAGGATTTTGAATGGCTAGGAGATCAAGTTATGGTGTAGTCAAACTATAACACCCTCAAGATGAACTATCGATGCACCTCAGGTCAAAGAACTAGACACACCACCGCAGCTTCGAGCCAGTCATCGACGAGAAGGTAGGCTTTCTTATGACTGCTCGAGGTGGTCACACTCAGTATCCTCATTCTCTAACGAGTACTTGTACTCTTGATTCGATGTCTCTACACCATAGACTTAAGACTCATCTACTATAAAGAAGCAATTGTACACAAACCTTTCGAATCAATCACCATCCTCATGATGATCCTACGATCAGGAGCATTTTATGAGTTAATAATGAAAATTCTTGTCTTGAATTTTCAACTCTTAAAAATAAGAATTATCATTACCATTAACTCAAGGGATGTATCACAGACACTAAATACATATTTATGTTAGAAAATAATTTATTTTATTATTTATAGTCAAAATTATAATTTTGCCCCTTAAAGTATATTACAAGTGTCAAGCAATTCTGGCTTCTGGAGCACACATATCTAACAAACTCCCACTTGACATAAAACTAATTGGCTACAAATCTAAGTCACATCTTCTCAAGGTGGGTTTCAATCTTCTGTTGGTCCAACGACTTTATAAGTGGGTCTGTCGCATTATCTGCAGAGTCGACTCTCTTGACCTCGACGTAATCCTTCTTGAGGTAATCGTGGATGAGGTGGTATCGTCGCTCGATGTGCTTAGATTTTTGGTGAGACCTCAACTCCTTAACAAGGACTATGGTGCTATTGTTATCATAGTATACAGGAATGGCATCTGATGGTATCACGATCTCTACAGTAAACTTTTTGTACTAGAATGCCTCCTTCGCAGCTTCTGATGCAGTGATGTATTCTGCTTCCATGATGGAATCCGCTATCATTGTTTGCTTGAAACTCTTCCAACTGACAGCACCACCATTACACACAAATAGACTCCCAGATGTCGACTTTCGATCATCTACATCAGACATAAAATCTGAGTCTGTAAATTTCTGGACCTGAAGTTCTCCATTACCAAAGACCAACAACGTATCCTTAGTTCTTCTAAAGTACTTAAGAATACATTTCACAGAAGTTCAGTGTTCTTCACCTGAATTTGATTGATATCTGCTCATGACACTCACAACATGGGCTATATCAGGTCATGTACATAACATGGCATACATGAGGCTCCCTATTACTGAAGCATAAGGGATCTTGCTCATGCGTTCTATTTTCTCAGGTGTGCTAGGGCACATCTTCTTGGAAAGATGAATGCCATGTCTGAAGGATACCAAACTCCTCTTAGAGTTTTCCATTCTAAACTTCTTTAGCACTTCCTCTATGTACATATTCTGTGAAAGTCCTAGCATCCTATTTGGTCTATCTCTATAGACCTTAATTCTTAGAATAAAAGATGTTTCTTCTAGGTCTTTCATAGAGAATTCTTTAGATAACCATATTTTAACTGTGGTCAACATGGGAATGTCATTCTCAATAAGGAGGATATCATCCACGTATAATACGAGGAAGACAACAGCACTCCCTATGATCTTTTTGAAGATACATGGTTCCTCCTCGTTCTCGATGAGTCCAAATAATTTGATTACATCATTGAAATGAGTATTCCAGCTCCGAGATGCTTGCTTATGTCCATATATGGATCTTTGCAGCTTGCATACCTTGTGATCAGCATCATTGGATGTGAAACCTAGAGGCTATTCCATATAGATATCTTCCTCAAGATATCCATTTAAGAATGCCATTTTCACGTCCATTTGCTATATTTCATAATCAAAAGAGGCTGCAATAGCAAGCAATATGTGGATGGATTTTAGCATAGCTACTGGTAGAAAGATATCCTGATAGTCAATGCCTTCACACTGACTATAACCTTTTGCCACTAATATAGCTTTGAATGTCTCCACATTTCCATCTACACCAATCTTTCTCTTGTAAATCCATTTACACCCAATAGATACTATACCTTCTAATGGATCTACCAAGGTCCAGACTTAGTTTGAGTGCATCAAGTCAATTTCTGACTTCATTGCCTCTAACCATTTCTCGAAGTCGATATCCGATATTGCCTCGTTATAGGTTTTGGGATCATCACCATGAACCCCATTACCTATAAGGAATATTTTCTCTATTTTCTTTGAAATAGTACCTAAGTATCCCTCAGGAGGATAGAAAATCCTTTTCGATCTATGAGGTGGAGGAGGTAGTGATTGTATTGGCTCAACCTAATTTGGTTCCATTTGGTCCTTAACTCGTTGCTCTTGTGAGACTTTCTCATCGAGCTTGATCTGCTTTTCAATGCCGCTATCTTGAATAAACTATTTTTCAAGAAAGATGGCATGTTGACTCACAATCACATTATGATCTTCTAAAATATAGAAATAATATCCTAATGACTCCTTAGAATATCCTATAAATCAAGCTCTAAAGGACCTAAAGTCTAATTTGTCCGTTTGTTGTCTTTTGACATGAGCCGGACAATCCCAAATTCTGAGATGACTCAGACTTGGTTTGTTACCATGCTATATCTCATATGGTGTGGTAGGAATGATTTTAGAAGGAAACCCTATTCAATAAGATAAATTGCAAGTTAACAAACTGAATGTCCCCAAAAAAAATCAGGAAGGTCTATGAAGCTCATCATGGATCAGACCATATCTAATAGGGTCTGGTTCCTTCGTTCTGAAATCCCGTTGAGTTGAGGTATTTTAGATGGAGTCCATTGAGAGACTATGCCATTTTTCTTGAGATAGTCTAAGAATTTTCGACTAAGGTATTCACCTCCTCAATCTGATCAAAGAACCTTAATGGATTCTCCAGTTTGCTTTTCTACTATATGTCTGAATTCCTTGAACTTTTCAAAAGCTTCAGACTTGTGTCTCATAAGATACACATACCCATACCTAGATAAATCATTGACAAAGATTTTGAAGTAAACAAAGTTGCCTTTAGTTGGCACATCAAATGGGCCACACACATCAGTATGTACTAAGGCAAGAAGATCCATGGTCCTTTCCTCATGTCCTACAAAAGGGAGCTTAGTTATTTTGCCATGAAGATAAGATTCACAAATTGGATATGACTCGAAAGTCAAGGGACTCAATAGCCTAATTTTTTCCAATTTGTTAACCCTATCTTCTGCTATATGATCTAGTCTCAGGTGCCATAGATACCTATCATTTGGACTATCCCTAGATCGTTTCATGGCATTCACATTTTGCTCAATATTAAAAATAGACACATCAATATGTAACTGGTAAAGACTGTTAATAACAAAATCACTTGCAATTTTATTTCTTTCATAATGAATGTTACAATAGTCCTTAAGAAGACTAATTATATAGCCTTCTAGTGCTATGCATGAAATAGAAATCAAATTTCTGCTTGCTGCAGGCACATAATAACAGTCTTTTAATACTAAGTCTAAACCAGATGATAGTCGAAGAGGGTATGTTCCCATGATCATGGTAGCAATTCTTGCTCCATTTTCAATGCATAGGATCATGTCGCTATCTCTCAGCCTCCTGCTATCCTCAAGATCCTGCATAGAAGTGCACAAATAAGCACTAAAACCAGAGTCGAGCATCCAACTGGATGTAGAAGAAATCGTAAGATTAGACTCAATAATGAGCATACCTCCAGAAGGACGTACCTCTTTATTCTTTAGGGTGGTCAGGTAAGTAGGGCAGTTCCGCTTTTAGTGGCCGTCATTGTTGCAATGGAAATATTTTCTTTTGTCAGCGGCCTTCTTCTTCAGCTCTGCCTTTTTTTCCTTTCCTCCTTCCACCTTCTACTTTTTCATATACTTCTTCTTCTTTTCAAAAGACTTTCTCTTGGAAGAAGTCCATTCTATAGCAAGCACTGAGCCTTTAGAACCTTTCATAGAAAGCTCAGTAGTAACCAGCATGTTCATAAGTTCGGCTAGGGAATTTTGAAGTTTATGCATATGGTAGTTCATGATGAACTATCCATATGCATTAGTCAAGAATTATAGAATTATATCATTCTGCAGATCCAGGTCCAACTTCACTCCGAGCTTCTTAAGCTCTTCCAAATTCTTGATCATTATCAGACAATGATCTTGTACTGACTGCCCATCACATATTTTAGCCTTGAAAAGTCGTTTAGTGACTTGATACTTGGCTGCGCGACTCTGTTCACCAAACATCTCTTGTAGGTGAGCCAACATTTGATGGATAGTCCTGATATCTTCATGTTAGCGCTGGAGCTCATCAGACATCGAGCCCAACATGTAATATCTGGCCTTATTATCTTCATCTATCCATTTTTCAAGAGATGCTCTCTGTTCAGCAGGATGGATGAGCTGGTAAGGTGGGAGGGTCCTGGTCCAATACATGAGGTTAACTTCTCAGAATCCTAAAATAATTTTGTAGTTTCCTGAAGCCAATCTTGTAATTGGGTCCGGTCAGTCTATGTGTGTCCAGGATACGTGCTAATGGGTTGGACGCAGATATTTTCCTATAGAGAGTCAAAGATTCTAGTTAGATATTGTAATTATGACTTGACCAATTTATTTAGAAATTTTATTTTTAAACAAATTAGCTCCCACTATTTTCTTGGATCCCTACACTCCCTCTGTAGAGATGCAAAAATCTCCATGATTAATGATTTCTAGTGGGTGGTGCGGTCTCACCAACTGACTCATCACCTCACCTAACAGTTATTGATGATGGGTTAGCCAATGAGTGAACAACTCTTGTTCAATGATTCTCTAATCATGGTGCACCCAAACTTGATCTCTAATTCATGAATCTCACCGTATCCGAAATATTGATCCACTCCTTAGTTAAGTCAGACCCACCATTTGCATAGATTGGATTTCTAATTGAGTCTCTCACCGTATCCAAAATATTGAGCCCAATCTCATCCTTCCAGCCTATAGCATCCAATGCCTAATAGACATGGTTGCATCTTTCTGATGCAACTGAACCACTGTATAACCAATCCGAGAACAATCAACCCCGGGAAGGGCCCGCACATCTACAATGGTGGAAGATCTTAGACTTAATCTTTTCTTAGGAAGAATTGATTCAGGTCTCATTAAACTAGACTTGACATAGTCATAACAATTATGACTAACCTAGTGGCATGGGTTAGCTCGGATTATTGACCACCTCAGATCAGGACTGAGCCAACAAATATGGTCAGATAAGTAAGATCGGTGGAAGGGATATGCCATTAACTCGATAAGAATGCATTCAAGGTCGAGTAGCTTCCAATTAAAAATCAGTCAGTCATATCTACCAGACTTACCTTAGATACCAAATTATTGAGCCAGAACCAATCGGATTAGCCTATAATCCAGACTCTAACCACTGAGCCTAATTAGGTCTTAGCTAGATCGATTACTCACGTGACTCGATCTTAACCCAGACTTAATCCTATTAAGCTGGTCAATTTAAGCATTGTTGATCCCATCTAACTAACTCTTGATTCGGTTTGATCAACTGCTTAGACCTAATTGAGCTACCCAAGTTCGAACCCAATTTTATGAATATATCTTAGATCTGAAATTCTCAATTTTAGACCTAACATATATTTCATAATCTTAATTCTTAATTAAGTTTAAGATTCACAAACAAAATATGTAAATAAAATCCTAAGGTTTCAGGATCTAGGGTTTTGCAGAAAGTAAGTTCTTGATTTTCGATTAAGGACGAACACGCAGCACCCCTACACATCATAAGAATATCCCATCGAATGAGAGGAGAGGGCCTTTAAACCCTTCTTCATTCTTATGACCGGATGGCCAAGGGGAACGCCTTAATCAGGAAATATATAATACTACAAAACTAGTTTTAGATCTATATCATATATCTCATATACAAATTAGATCTAATCATTAAACATATTTTGCATACATCTCATGTATCATATCATGCATATTTTCAGATCTAAATTATCTCATAATAATCTAAAAAATTAGATTTAAATTGATCTAGATCAAAATAAATTCTAATCTAGATAATTATGTAGAACTATTCTACAACTAGTCTAAACATGCATTCAATCATATCTCATATGATGTTCCAAAAATTAAATAATTTTTATTTATTATTTTTTAGATATTATTATAATAATTTATAATATCAAAAAATAGTAAATAAATAGATCTAAAATTATAACTTAATCAAATTAAATTATGAACATGCAAGACTATGTATAGAACTAATTCTATTTTACAACTAGTCATGCATATTTTAAACTTAGATCCAAATTATTTAATTTTTAATTTTTTTAATTTTAGATCTAATCACATCTCATGTGACATCTAAAATCACCTTAATTTTTAGATTAAAAATAAATTTAAATTAGATCTAAATAATTTATTAGAACCTAGCTCTGATACCAATTGAAGAAAAAATCCTGATTTCTCGGATCAGGTTCGTTCTGATCTAATTGGATCAAGAGAGATATTTCAAAAATTTTTATTTTGAATCTAGATCAGATCTGAGATATTTTATATTTGATTTTATAGATCTAAAAAAATAAAATAAAAGTAAATTTAATTTAATTTAATTTTGTATCTTTTATTGGATAATCAGATTATTCTGTGATGATCCTGCTGATTGATTGAGGTTCTAGATCTAACTACGCAAGTGCCTGACCTCTATCGACATCCACTAAAGCTGAATCTATAGATCTTCTCCTTTTTTATCACCTCTTCAAATATTAGATCTAGATCTAATTTGGAGGATCTTCAAAACTCCTTTTGAAGATCTGGAATCGTCTCTTGCAGCAATGCCGCCTTCTTCCTTTCTCGTCACCTTTCTCTTGCCTGGATCGCACCAAACTGGAGCCCAAATCTCCTTGGGCGTGGAGAGGAGATAGAGAGTCAGAAGATGGCATGGAGGAGGAAGAGGGATGGCCTTGTGGCATTGGCTATTAGAGATTTTTTTTAAGGCTTGGCATAGACAGGGTTTTTATAGACCCTGCTGCGCTATGCAGTGCCACATCATCCCAGCCAATCACATTGCTTCATGCAATCAGATCTAAATCTGATTGATAAGATGACATCACCTGATCCAATCAGATGAGAGCCCTCTCAAATCATCCTTAAGTGGCACCAAGACTGGTCAAAGCTGAGTCTTAAGCACCTACCTAAGTTGATTCCAAGGAACCTAGAGTCCCATCTGTATGGAACTCCAGATGTCCCTATCCATGGGCGCACGCCTCCCTAGGTATGCACCCCCTCCTTTTCAATTTCTAGCAAGGGGACAAGCTCCTATCTACTCACCTACAGGTGCATGACACATGGGCAGATGTCTAAGTGTCAAAGGTCAACATTTGACCAAAGTCAAAAGATAAGAATTAGCAGGTGATGGAAAATGGCAGGTGTTGGAAAATGGCAGGTGTTGTCTCAAATTTACTTCATAAATTAAGATAATATTTTTCTGACTTGGACAAGCTCCAGTCAAACTAGGTAAAGATACCTGAGTGAGCATAAACATATTTGGCTAAGTTGAGATAACTTTTAATGATAGCAGAAGGAGAACATTAGGCTCAATCGTGTACTAGCATGATTTTCTTGAACCTAATTGAATTTAATTCAAATCAATTGAACTAAGTTAGTGCAATTGATGATATCCAGATCAAAACCCTTATTTGTGTGACCCAGTTAGATTTAGTTCTATATGATAATGGGATATATCGTGATCTCTATCATCGACATCATTGAAACACCTTCTAATGGATCAGAACTTTTCTAATTCAGACAACTAGAATGATCGATCATCCAAATCATTCTAATTGCTCCCAAAATCCACCAATGAACCCAGAAGTATATGGTGGCAATCCATCAAAATTGAAAACTAACCTCTCGATGTAGCTACCTGTGTGATTAAGTTCTTCTATCTTGAGCTCCAATCAGATTAGGGTTAAGGTGAACTCATCAAATCCTAATTTCTGTCATATGATTTAATCATTTGATTCAAGTCCGATGTGAAAAACTTAATAGAAATTCTTTCTATTATTTCACTCTGCCATGGCCATGGGCTTATGGACTTGATTCTCATGATCATCATAGGGCTGCTCCTCATCTACCGAGGTAGATAGATTCGCTCTTGGTACAATCCAATTCCTACAATGAATATGCTATAGCCAATATATACCTTCAGATTTCGAATGGCTAGGAGACCGAGTCATGGTGTAGTCAAACTATAACACCCTCAAGATGATCTATCGATACACCTCAGGTTAAAGAACCGACACACCACTGCAACTTCGAGCCAATCATCGACGAGAAGAGACACCGTAGACTCAAGACTCATCTACTATAGAGAAGCGATTGTACACCAACCTTACGGATCAATCACCATACTCATGATGATCCTACGGTCAAGAGCATTTTATGAGTTAATATTGAAAATTCTTATCTTAAATTTTTAACTCTTGAAAATAAGAATTATCATTACCATGAACTTAAGGAATGTATCACAGACACTAAATACATATTTATGATAGAAAATAATTCATTTTATTATTTATAATTAAAATTATAATTTTGCTCCTAAAAGTGTATTACAAGTGTCAGCCAATTCTGACTTCTGGGATATACATATCTAACAACCACACCTCCATCTATTGCTTCAAGAGAGATAAATTGAGATCTATCTCCCATCATGTGCCTCGAAGATCCGCTATCTAGATACCATCTTTTTTTAGTTCTCACGGATGCTAAGCATACTTATACACGAAATCAAGTAGATTTAGGTACCCAAGTTAACTTGTGTCCTTTAAGGTTAGCACAAATGGTTTCTTTTGAAATCCAAATTTATCTTATCTTTCATTGGTTTGTATTTAATTTTTTATTTGCATTCATTATGCATTCAAATGCTTTATGTCTAGTTTTGTTACATTTAAAACAAGTTATTATTTTTCTTTGATCTTGTGATCTATCAAACATATTCTTTGGAAATTTTTGTTTTCTTTGTGGATTGTATCCTAATTTGACTTTATCGACAACCATCTTTTGATTATCAATCAATGTTTGAAGATTTTTTGAACTAATCATGTATCTATCCATAATTGATCTTAGTCTTACTATTTCATCTTGCAAAGATACATTCCTTTCACTAGATTCATCTAATTTATTTTGTAGTTTTTTCATATCTTCTTCTACTTTAGCTTTGTCTTTGGTTAAGAGTTGGTTATATTTCTTTAGTTCTTTATTCTTATGTGATAGCTTCTTAAAATCATCAATTAAGTCATTAAAAGCATCATATAATTCTTCAAAAATAAAATCTAAACATGAAGTATCTTCATTTACCTCATTATCATTGTGTGCTATAAGACAAAGATTTGCCATTTTTTCTCTTTGATATTCTTCCTCACTTGAGGAAGAGTCCTCATCATTGCTCCATGTGGCTTTATATGCTTTCTTCTTTGTCCTCTTGGAGCTTTTCTTCAACATGAGATATTCCATCTAGAAGTGTCTGGATTTCTTGCACTCATAGCAAAGAGGTGGTTGTTTCTTTTCTTTTTTCTTCTCTTTCTCTTTGCTACCTTCTCCCTTATTGTATTTTCTTCTAGGCTCAAATTTCTTCCTCCTTTTCATGAACTTCTTGAATCTTCTTGGTATCATATTCATCTCCTCATCATCTTTTGAGTCTTCTTCAAAATCATTTTTTTCTTCATGGATGGCAGCAGCCTTAAGGGCTATGATTTTCTTTTTCCTCACCTCTTCTTCCTTCTCTTGGTTCATGTTTAGCTCATGGATCATAAGAGATCCAATGTGCTCTTTCAAAGCTAACTTGTTTAAGTCCTTTGCTTCTTGAATGCCAATCACTTTTGGCTTCCAATTCTTCGACAAGGATCTAAGAATTTTTTGCACAACATCACTATTAGAATAATCCTTTCCTAGACTCTTTAAACCATTTAATATATCAATGAATCTTGTGAACATTTTGGTGATAGTTTCATGTGATTCATTTTGAATAATTCATACTTGCATACCAACATGTTTATCTTGGATTCTTTGACTTGATTAGTACTCTCATGGGTAACTTCAAGTCTATCCCAAATTTTTTTAGCGAATGAATATGTTGATATCCTATTAAACTCATTTGCATCCAAAGCATAATATAACACATTCATTGCTTTGGCATTGAGTTGTACTTCTATTTTATCATGTTCATCCCAATCCTTTTTGGACTTTGGAATGGACATGCCATCAATTATGATTGTGGATGTATAGGAGCCTTTCATTATAACATTCCACATGTCATAGTCTTATGCTTGTATAAATATCCTCATTCATGCTTTTCAATAGGTATAATTGTTTTCATTAAAAAATGATGGTTTATTGGTTGATTGCCCTTCAACTAATGAATTTTCAATTGAATTTGCCATTAAATCTTTGGCTCTATGACCGTTAGGTCAACAATTAATATTAGAGCACCTACTTTGATACCACTTATTGCCCAAGGATGGCCATCCAAGAGGGAGGATGAATTGAATATTTAAAAATTTAAACTCTAATTAAACTAAATTTTAATGTAATATGCTTGATGAAATAATGTGAGAAACCAGTATAGAATGAGAGCAATGTAAACAACACAATGACAAGCATAAGAGACCAAGCATTTATAGTGGTTCGGTGCCAAACTCAGCACCCATGTCTACTCCTTAAGTAAATCACTTGAGAGTTCAACTATAATCACTCAATTGATTATAGTTTGATTATTTTTCTTGGGCTCACAATTCAATCTGGTTGGTTTCGACCAAGGCTCACCAACTATAACCTTTACAATGATTGTTTTTCCAAGCTAACAATCAACTTCGATTGGTTTTGACCTAGGCTCACCAATCAAACCTTTACAATATCCAACTTTAGGCTTGGACCAACCCTAAGTTTCTCACTCCAAGAAACTTGTAAACAAATAAAATACAATTACAATATTTAAAGTAGTTTAGAAAGAAAAACTCAATGAAGCTCAAAAAGAAGAGTTTGCAAAATGGAAGGCTTGATTGCTTTGCTCTTCTTCTTGAATGCTTGAAAAAAGTTGGTGAAGCTCTTCAATTCTTGTATCATAATTTCTCTTAATCTTAGGATAATTGGAAGGATAAAGAATATTTAGAAGAATAGATTCTTCACTTCACTTAATAGCTTTCACAATGAATGCACTTGGTGTAGGCTTGAAAGCTCTTGAATATATGTTGCAATAGTCCTCCTTGAAGTTCTTAAATGTTCCTTATATATTCCAAGACTTTTCCACCACTCTAAAACCCCTAAAGAAGCTCTATTTAATTTTCTATCCATTAGATATGAAAATCTAGCCATTGAAAGAAAGTTGGGGTTAAAAAAGTATAGTTCTAGAAAAAACTAGCTGTTACAGTGACTTGGTCGACTAACCTTCTTAACTTAGTCGACTAAGTCCCCTGCACCTCAATTTTAGCTTTTTCTATGCTTTCTGCCTTATGCAGTCTTCTGAGATGAACCTCTGAGACTCAGTCGACTAAGTCCCCTGGGTCCATAATTTTGGCTTTTCTATACTCTCTGTATTCTGCTGTCTTTTGATACTTAGTCGGCTAAGTCTCAGACTTCGTTGACTAAGTCTTCTGGGATCTAAATTTTTATTTTTCTATACTTTTTGCTTCTATTATTCTTTGATACTTAGTTGACTAACTCCTGGCTTAGTCGATTAAGATGCGTACCAAGCATACCATTTGATTTTTGACAGCCTTTCTTCTCTAATTTCTTTTGTAGGCTAGATTTATTTCCAAAATTTAATTTATCTCTCATTAACCATTCTTTCTAGGGTGTGTCAATTCTTGATTTTCTTCAAGAGCCTCTTGATTGGTGGTACTCTGTTTGATTGATAAAACTCACTTAAAGCATTATGAATACTTGGAATATAAAACTACACAACCTCAAAGTAATATTAGTAACTTAACAAATAATACTTAAATGCTTTTGTTATCATCAAAAATCAATTCAGAGATGAACACCTTAGAAAATTGACTCCAAGAAAATGGAAAACTCAGAGTTCAACTTTGGATGATGGTGTTGGAAAATGTATCCCAAAGTCAATCATCAGCCTATTGACGGTTGAGCTATATTATATCTATAATTAATTTTTTAATAAATAAAATATATTTTAATATTTTTCATCATAAAGTATTCATCTTCTAATGAACTTCATTATTGTAATAAAGTCCTTAGGACTATTTAGCTTCGACAAAGTGAGAATTTATCGATTAGTCCTTAAATCTGTTTATGACCAAATGATAGGTTGTTAATTAGGACGACAGCATCTATCGAGCATAGGTCCCTGTATGCCATATAGATTGGTTGTCCTCTTAACCAAGGAGTGTGGAGATACTGGTATGGCATACAGATGAGATGTATGGATACATCGTCATTGAATATGATCAACTTTAGAGCATTCTATTATCGAGAATGTCTTTGATGGGATATAGGTATAAGTATCTCTTAGACCTAAGATCACCTCAGTGACTTGCAAACAACTTACTATGCTTTGATATCAGACTAACTAAATTTCTAATTTAATAATGAAAGACTTCTGGGCATAATCAAGTACTTGCAAAGTCAGAGTGTAATCAAGATGGAATTGACCACTCCAAGAGTTAGAGAAAAATGTATAACTATATTTTAATATAGCAAAATCTTGGTCAGGATAATCCATCAGATCGATTTGATATTTTGAAATATAATGTGGACAACCTTATCAGAGTTGATAGTTGAACTCTGAGGTGTCCTATGAGCATTTTGGTCAAGGGGATGAATTATATGAAAATTATATCAGCATGGGTTCTAAGGATGTTGTTCTACATATTCGACCTATCCGACTGTCAGATACCATTGCTAGATAGTTACTTTGATTGGTACAAAAATTTATTCTTATGCTATCAGCTTAGACTTAAACCTATAAGGTCACATAATTAAAGCTCATAATTTGATCGCATGGTTGATCAATGATTAAAATTCGTTCAAAGGTTAAATGATCAATACGATTGGTGTTTAACCTAATGTAAGTATTGTAGGAGGATCAATTAGCAATTAGATTGCTAATTGGCTTAATTTGATTAAGCCAGAGGATTGACAATAAATTTAATTAAATATAATTTAATTAAATTTAGTTTGGACTTGATTAGATCAAGTTTAATTGGTTTATTGGATAAGCCAAGTACAAGAAAAAACTAGTCCTAGTTCAACTAGGACTTGGGTCAACTTAATTTCCTAATTTGATTAAAAAATTAAATTAAAATTAAATCTAATTTAATTTGATTTAATTATATTTTTAATTGGATTAGGTCCTAATTTAATTGAGTTGATTTACTTTCGATCTGATTTTGTTTAAGAAATCATTTATGACCAAGTCAAAACAGAAATCCTAGTATGACTTGGATTTGCTATCCTTGTGCCACCTTGGTCCCAACGCCCACCCTTCATGCCCCCTTTGATTTTGTATGAATTCTCTATGCCCAAGAGAAGCCCACCACATCTCAAAGTCCTCCTCTTTCTTTCTTATATGGTAAATTAAGTGTGGACCAAGTCAAACTAGGAATTAGTTTTGATTTCAAATTCTATGAGATCGAATTTTAGGAAACCAAAACTCTTCCTATAGTGCACCGATTCCACCCAAATTTTTTCTAGAATTTTCATGGCTTTTAGAGGGTATTTTGTATGATAAAACCTGATGGTCCATAATAGAAAAGAAGGAGGGGGCGCCCAAGAGTTGGGCACCCCAAATCATGCCTTAATTGGACCTTCCTTACTAGATATTTGACCTAGAGGAGTGGTCCATATCTCTCTATTAAAATAAATTTTGGGTTGATTTTTTTTATGGATTCTAGATATTTGAGAGGCCTTAGGCATGAGTAAATCAAGGAAAAAATTATCTAGGGTGTGAGAATTTTAAAGATACCAATTAGGTGTCTAGGTGAGAGAATAAAGAAGAAGAAGAGGGTCTTCTTCTAGGATTTTATTCTACACCTCTTCCTCCATTATTTGTGAGCTTTCAAGAGGAGTCTCAGCATCACATATTATCGTCCTTGACTTCTAAAAATTAGAGAGTCCAAGTTTCAAAGAAGGAAGATCCAAATCAATGGTCAAAGAAAGATCAGCGCAGTCCTAATAAACTATGCTGATTTTCGTACCGAATTTTTGATCAGCGTTCGTGGGCTCGTATGGACATTTCTTAAAGATCAGACATGTGGGCAGCATGCATCATCATCCTCAAGCCTGAATTAGCAAGTTAAAATATCTAACTTGCATAGAAAATAAAGATCTGATCTCTTATTATTTATATGGTTTTGATCTAGTATAGATTTGTATTGATATGATTAATACTTTTTTTTTCTTTATATTTTAAATTTTTGATTTAATGCCATGCAATAATCGTATAATAAAATCTTAGATCTAGAGATTCTCTATTTTTTAAAATAAATATTAATTTATTTAAGTCTTTCGCTGCCTGATCTTGAAAAAATTTCAAGATCTAGTCCTAAAATTCTAGATCTTTGGTATCAGAGCCTAGATTTTTTATTACATGATTATTTGAACATATTTAGATTATTTTTTAGATTAGATCTAATTTGTAATCTAATTATTAAATTTAAAATTAAAATTCTTGATCACACAAACTGCTATATGGTTGTCCTGCTATAAGGTTTATTCGTTACAATGGAAAGATTATCCTAATTTATGTTGATCTACTTCTAATCATAAATTTATTATATTTAATCTAATTTTATTTATGATTTAATAGATTTAAAATAGTTTTAGATTTAAAAATAAAATATTTAGATTGCACGGACTGCTATAAGGTTGTCCTGCTGTAAGATTTACCCCTTATAGTGAAAAGGCTATCCTAGTATGTGCTGATCTAAAATATTGATCATAAATTTTTTAATTAGATCTAAAAGATTTTATGATCTGATTAAAAATATTTTAATTTAATTTTAATCATCATAAATATGTTAGATTTGATCTAAGATAATTTATGATTGATTATAGTTGAAATTATTTTAATTACATGAACCAGTTTAGATTAGATCTAAAGTAGTTTCATGCTTATTGTATTTGCATAATTGATTATAAATCAAACATGCAACTTAGTTGATAGAATCATGTCGTAATAATATTTTATAAACATAAAAATCATTTTTAAAAAGTTGAATCCCAACTGTCAGTTCAAAACTTAATTAAGAATTAAGAAGTTGTTTGATTAGGATTTAGGATTATGAATTGAAGATCCTAAGACAAATCATAAGACATTGGATTAAATGGGTTAGTGGAGATTAGGTCCATTAATTGGATTAGACCTAGGGTTAGATTAAAGATTGGACTTAATTAGAGAATTGACTAAATCTAATTAATTATTGTCTTAGATTAGGTCAAGAATTTTCTAGATCAATTACAATAGTTGTAGTTGGTCAAATCCATATCTTTAACAAGACCCAAGATGGACTTGATTCTTGGCTACATGGTCTAGCACGAACTATTAGGTTGATCTAATTAAAACTAATTAAACCAGTTGGTGTCTAAGATAAATCAGACTGATGGTTTTTAATTGACAGCCTGCTTACTTGACCATTTCTGATGATGTCTAAGGCAAGCTTTGGCAGACCCTCCCACTGATCGAACTTACCTGGCCTCTTGGTGAAATTATATTTTGATCAAATCACTTGACTATTCAAGCTGACCCATGTCAGCTAGGTAAATCAGTTTCACTGATTTTGGTGCTCCTAGACTAGCCTATTAATGGTCTTCCTTAAGCTAACTTAGTGAAGTCAGTAAGAGGATCATGACAAGCTAGTTCATCTGACCTTTTTTCATCTTTAAATTAAATCTTCTAAAATTATTAGATCCCTAAAATGAGATAGTTATTATGATAACTAGATCATAGCCTCCCATTAAAGTGGGTGATAATGGGTCCATTAGTTGGATAATCATTGGAGGCCCAAAGGCCTGGTGTTTATCGATGGTTAGATTGGCCAACCAAAGTTAGGTCTAATCATTCATTGGTTTAATGGGTCAAGCATGGTCATGTTAATGGTTGGACCTAATTGGATCTTTTCAGTGGAGGCCAAAGCCTACTGATTAAGGATGGGGATAAAATTTAATTACTAAAAATTATTTGAAGAAATAATTAGCTATGAACCTACCCTTAGATGTACATGGGTTGGCCAACCAAAGTTGGGCTCGTGTGCAGTCTATGTAAATTCTAGTACCCACTAAGAAATTAGGATAATTCTTCAAATTAGAGGTAGAGGCTTTCAATTCAAATAAAATAGTGAGAGAATCTTTTGATTAAAATTCAAATCCTTAGATTTATTGAATCAATTACTAATTAGGTTATGATTTTTCATTATACAGATATGGCTACTTTTCTGTCACTTCGATCATTATTGGATAATGATAAGTTGGTGGAATCCAACTTCGATAATTGGTACCAAAAGTTAAAAATTATCCTGAAGCATGAATGAATTCAATATGTATTGACGAATCCTGCACCTGAGGAGCCAGCTATCAATGCACGTGGAATAGTCAGAGACACTTATCAAAAGTGGTTCAATGACCGAACCATGATGCGTTGCATTATGCTGGCTACTATAAGCGACGAGTTCGGTGGCAAATTTAAGATGGTTCGGCCAAATGACATGCTTCAAGTGTTGGAGGATTCTTTTGGCACATCCGATGATGTGGAGAGGTACAAGACTAGTTGTGCCATCTTCAATGCCAAGATGTAGGATGGTGCCTCTATCATTGATCATGTATTATACATGATCGAGCTGATAGAGCGATTGAGCAAGCTTGACTTTGTCTTGCATAAATAGCTTGGGAAAGATGTAATACTGAACTCATTGCCCAAGTTTTTTCTTCCATTCCTTACTCATTTTAGAATGACAAAGCCTGAAGTAGACTACCATGGATTATTGGGATTGCTTCAGAACTTTGAGAAGGATCACCAACTCCATAAGGAGTCGGTGAACATAGTGGGAGGTTCATCTTTTGATTCTCGACCCTTTAGGAAAGAAAAGAAGAACAAGAAGAAGAAAGCTAAGAAAGTGCAAGTTCAAGGTAGGACATCTGTGTAGGGCCAGACTAGGAAGATCAAGCCCGATAAGAGTCTAGCTGAATGCTTCTTTTGCAAGAAACGAGGGCACTGGGAAAGAAACTATCCTCAGTACATTGCCTCTCTGGACCTGAACAGGTAGAGAAAGAGGCAAGCAATTGCTGGGCAAGGTATTTATATGATAACTCCTTATAATTTCTCTATTTATGATATTACTGACTGGGTATTGGATACTGATAGCCCTTATCATATTTGTAATTCATTGCTGGGGTTGCAGGTCAGTAGAAGATTCGAGCAAGATGAAAGGTTCCTGAACGTTGGAGATGGAAGACCAGTTCTAGTTCTAGCGTTAAAAATTTTGAAACTTGTATTTGAGTCCCATACTATTGTTCTTAGTAATTATCATTTCTATCTCAGTTTCTTTATGAATGTTATTTCTATAGGCCTTCTGACCAAAAATGATTATTAAAATATTAATAAAGAAATAAGTTTGTAATATCATTATGAATGGTGTTACTATTTTCTATGGATATTTGAATAATGGTGTGTATATGCTATCATAACCTGTTAACAAAGTCTATTCAACTTGCAAGCATCCTGGATTAGATAGTGTGTCAGATATCTATTTATGGCACTATAGGCTAGGTCCTATAAACAAGAACAGGATAAACATGTTGACTCAAGAGAGAATCCTCAAAGTTAGTGATAGTGAATCACTTCCAACATGTGAGTCCTATCTTCTTGGTAAAATGATCAAGTCATCTTTTACTAGAAAAGACGAAAAAGCCACTGAGCTATTAGGTTTAGTACATACCGACGTGTGTGGACCAATGAGCATAAGTGTTAGAGGTGGATATTTCTACTTCATTACTTTCAAAAATGATCTATTCAGATATGAATATGTCTATCTGATGAAACACAAGTTGGATTCATTTAAAAATTTTAAATAATTCTGAAGTGAAGTAGAAAAATAAATTAGGAAGAGTATCAAAACTCTTCGATCTAACCGAGGAGAACAATATATTTTCTATGAGTTTCTCACATATCTAGGAGAGAATGGGATTCTCTCTTACTGGACTCCTTCAGGAACACCACAGCATAATGGTGTGTTTGAAAGAAAGAATCAAACTTTGTTAGACATGATCTAATCCATGATGGATTTTGCCAGCTTGTCGATATCCTTCTAGAGATATGCACTCGAATCAGCTTATTATCTGTTAAAAAGAATTTCAAGTAAGTCTGTAGTTAAGACTCCATATGAGATATGAATAGGATGTAAGCCAGCACTTTCAAACCTTAAAATTTGGAGGTGGTTGGTTTATGTTAAATGGTTAGTTACAGATAAACATGGACCTAGGTCTGATAAGTGCATATGTATAGGATATCTAAAAGAGACCAAAGAATACTATTTTTGTCATGTCGATGAATAAAAAGTGTTTGTCAGCTTTAAGGCAACCTTTTCAAAAAGGAGTTTCTTGGTGAAGGAGCTGTTGTCTTTAAGGTTGAACTTGATGAAGTTCAATAGGTAGAAAAACCGACACCTATAGCTGAACCTGAGTCGGATTTGATTAGATCAAATCTGAAGCTAAGTGTACCTACACCATTAAGAAGATTCGGTAGAGTATCACATCATCCAAATAGATACTATAATTTCTTGGTCTAGGATGGTGATCCCATCGAACTCGATATGAATGATGAGGATCTGATCACTTATATGGATGCTATGCAGAGATCCGATTCTAAAAAATGGCTTGAGGCCATGAAATCTGAAATGGAGTCCATGAAGGTCAATGATATATGAACATTGGTTGACCCACCTGAAGGGGTTAAATTCATTGGATGTAAATAGATCTTCAAAAGGAAAAGAGACGTAGATGAAAAGGTGGAGACATAGAAAGCCCATCTAGTTTCAATGGATATCGTCAATATTATGGTATTGACTATTATGAGACGTTCTCCCCTATGGCAATGCTAAAATTCATTCGGATAATGCTTTGATAGCTTCCCATTTGGACTATAAGATGTAGCAAATGGATGTGAAGACAGCTTTCCTAAATAGAGAACTGACCGAAGAGGTGTATATGATACAACCTGAGGGATTTACATCCATAAATGAGTCCAACATGTGCAAGCTTCAAAGATCTATTTATGGATTGAAGCAGGCATCTCAGAGTTGGAACATGCATTTTGATAAGGTGATCAAAATGTATGGCTTCACTAAGAATGGAGAAGAGCCCTGCATTTACAAATAGATAAATGGTCTAGCAGTAGTATTCCTTGTCTTGTACATGGATGATATTTTCTTAATCGGAAATGACATTCCCTCACTGTAGAAAATAAAAGTCTGGTTGTCATCATAGTTCTCCATGAAGGACTTGGATGAAGCATCCTACATCCTAGAGATGAAGATCTATAGGGATAGAGCTAAAAGGATGCTTGGGTTATCCTAGTCCACGTACATAGATACAGTGCTGAAGAGATTCAGCATAGAGAATTCCAAAAAGGACTATCTCTCGATAGGCCATGGAATTTCTCTCTCTAAAAAGGATTGTTCGACAACTCCTGAAGAGAGAGAGCGTATGAGTAGATTCTTATATGCTTCAGCAGTGGGATCTATCATGTACATCATGACATGTATGAGACCAAACATGGCATACTCACTTGAAGTAGTGAGTATATACTAATCTGACCCTAGAGAAAATCACTAGAAAGTGGTTAAAATCATCCTTAAGTATTTGAGAAATACTAAGGACCAATGGTTGGTTTATGATGAGTCAAATCTGAAACTTATGGAGTTTATAGACTCCAGCTTTCAATCTGACCATGTTGATAGTAGAAGCGTGTCAAGATATATCTTTACTCTAAATGGTGGAGCTATCTACTGAAAGAGTTTCAAGCAGCATACTATGGCAAACTCAATTTGTGAAGTAGAGTACATCACAGCATCAGATGCCACGAAAGAAGCTATGTGGCTGAGAAAGTTTATCAGCAAGCTCGAAGTAGCACCCTTCCTAGATGGTCCGGTCCTGCTCTACAATGACAGCATTGGTGCCATAGCTCAAGCGAAAGAACCAAAGGCACATCAGTGGATGAAACACATCTTGTGCCGCTTCCACCTGGTCTGGGAGATCATGGATCGAGGTGATGTCGATCTTCAGAAAATTGATGAAAAAAAGAATCTAGCCGACCCCTTCACTAAAGCCCTAGCGATAAAGGAGTTCGATAACTACAAGTCCAAGATGGATATTAGATACTATGCCGAGTGGCTTTAGGATAAGTGGGAGTTGTTAGAAAATGTATTCTAAAGCCAATCGTCAGTCTCTTGATGATTGACCTCATAGGTAATTCATACAATGTGGATAACCTTATCAGAGTTGAGGTGTCCTATGAGTATTTTGGTGAAGGGGATGAATTATATGAAAACTATGTCCGCATGAGTTTTAAGGATGTTATTCTATACATTCGACCTATCCGACCATCAGGTACTATTGCTAGATGGTTACTTTGATTGGTACAAAAATTTATTTCTATACTATCGGCTTAGGTTTGAACCTATGAGGTCACACACATTAGAGCTCATAGTCTGATTGGATAGTTGATCAATGATTAAGAATCATTCAAGGGTTAAATGATCAATACGATTGGTGTTTAACCCAGTGCAAGTGTTGTCGGAGGATCGATTAGCAATTAGATTGCTAATTGACTTAATTTTATTAAGCCAGAGGAATGAGATTAAGTCTAATTAAATATAATTTAATTAGATTTGGTTTGGATTTGATTGGATCAAGTCCAATTGATTTATTGGATAAGCCAAGTGCAAGAAAGAACTAGTCCAAGTTCAATTAGAACTTGGGTCAACTCAATTTTTTAATTTGATTAGAAAATTAAATTAAAATTAAATATAATTTAATATAATTTAATTAAAATCTTAATTAGATTAGGTTTTAATTTAATTAGGTTGATTTACTTCTAGTTTGATTTGGTTTAAGAAACCATATATAACCAAGTCAAAATAGGAATCCTAGTATAACTAGGATTCCCTATCCTTGCACCACCTTAGTCCCAACCCCCATCATTCACCCCCCCCTTTGATTTTGCATGAATTCTCCATGCCCCAGAGAAGCCCACCATGTCCCAAAGTCCTCCTCTTTCTTTCTTACATGGTAAATTAAGTATGGACCAAATCAAAGTAGGAATTGGTTTTTATTTCAAATTCTATGAGATAGAATTTTAGGAAACCAAAACTCTTCCTATAGTGCACCAATTCTATCCAGATCATTTTTAAGATTTTCATGGATTTTAGAGAGGTTTTTGTATGGAAAAACCTATGATCCACAATAGAAAAGAAGGAGGGGGCGCCCAAGAATTGTGCGCCCCAAGTCATGCCTTAATTGGACCTTCCTTACTAGATATTTGACCTAGAGGAGTGGTCCATATCTCTCTATTTAAAATAAATTTTAGGCTAATTTTTTGTGTTTTTTAGATATTTGAGAGGGCTCTTGGGTGTGGGAAAATTAGGGAAAAAATTATCTAGGGTGTGGGAATTTTAAAGATACCAATCAAGGTGTCTTGGTGAGAGAATAAAGAAGAAGAAGAGGGTCTTCATCTAGTGTTTTGTTCTACACCTCTTCCTCCATTATTTGTAAGCTTGTGAGAGGAGTCTCAGCATCACATATCATCTTCCTTAATTTTTGAAAATTGGAGAGTTCAAGTTTCGAAGAAGGAAGATCCAGATCAATCGTCAAAGAAGGATCAACACAGTTCTAGCAAACCATGCTGATTTTCGAATACCGAACTTCTGATCAGCATTCGTGGGCTCGTGTAGACATCTCTTAGAGGCTGGATGTGTGTGCAGCTTGCAACATCATCCTCAAGCCTGGATCAGTAAGTTAAAATATCTAACTTGCATAGATAACAAACATCTGATCTCCTATTACTTATATGATTTTGATCTAGTATAGATCTATGTTGATATGATCAACACTTCTTCTTTCTTTATGTTTTTAATTTTTGATATAATACCATACAATAATCATGTAATAGGATATTAGATCTAGGGATTTTTTATTTTTTAAAATAAATATTAATTTATTTAAGTCTTTCACTATCGGATCTTAAAAAAATTTTAAGATCTAGCCCTGAAATCCTAGATCTGGTTCCTTCAAGGGGGTCAGAATAAAGAAACCTCGGGATACCCTCCAAGTACTAAAGTTATCAATTGTCGGACCTCCTTCGATGGTGGTCACTCAAGCCACCCCACCAATAGCCTAGCAATCTCCTATCCGAGCTCCTATAGCACCGGCTCGGATAGTAACAAGAAATAAGGAAATAACAATAAAAATCCAGGAGCCCGCACTAGTCACTACCCCAACTCTTGAGGTGCTAGTTGAAGGACCGACTCCAACCTCTCTCCAAACATCAAATGCAAGTGATTTAATCTACCTCTATATATTTTCTAAGGTCATGAGTTTTATGCTCCCTAGGTCGGGCACTATCTCACTATTTTCCATAGCAAGTTGACTGTGACTATGGTTGACTCCACCAATGCCTACTCCAAGGCTGAGAGGTTTGTAGCCAAAGCTAAAGAGGCCGAGGCTGAATTCGAGTGCCTCTGAAAAGAAATTAAGAAACTCAAAAATGATCTCACTGTTGCCAAAGAGGTCTAGAAGCTAGCAGAATCAATGATGTCTACCACCCAAGTGCTCAAAAATGATGCCAAAGTTGCCAAGCAGACGATAGAGAGGAGGCACTTCAAATAGTTAAATCTACATGCTTGAAGGCTGAAGAAGAGCAAAAGAAGATAGAAATTGAGCTTCTAGAGGTCAATAATAAAATCACGGAGGCTAGTCAGGTTGCTGTTAAGGCCTTCCGTTCTTCTCCTAAGTTCTCCAAGAAGAATATCGAATTTTCTTTTGAGGCTTACTTCATTGGACAAGCCGTGGTCTGTGAGAAGATATCTACCCACTATCCTGAACTAGACCTCTCTATTTTAGATGTGAAAAGCTCAAATGAGGGTGCTACTGAAGCTATCGGCATAGAAGGGGTGTCGGCGGAACCAGCAATTGAGGGTGCACTAAAAATTGAGGTAGTCCCTTTGATCGAGCCTACTCCTATCAAACTTCATCTAAGGTTACTACCTTCTAATGTACCTTTTTTTTAAATACAAAACTTTCTTTAATGAATAAAAATACTTTTTATTGTTTGTGTTTGGTTGGCTAGTATTTACTGAAATATATATATCATTTTAACCTCATTAGTGCCCTGGGTTTGTATCCATTCTTATAGCTCTTTCGATGAAACCTCGGATGAGAACTTTAAAAGATGAACTTAAACACGCTCGAGAGGAAATTGCCGAAGTTAAAATAGAACTTTGGAGAACTAAGAAGAAACATAAAGATACTTTAGCTAAGATTAACCAATTAAGAAAGTCTTCAAGGAAAGCTTGCATGAAATATCTCAAAAGGAGGTGTGAGTTTATTGAAAAGCGAGATAAGCTTGCTAAGATAGTGAGTGAAGCAAGATGGAATAAAGCTGCAGAACTAGTCAAACTCCATCACGAAATATATAAGGTCCATGAAGACATCTCCCAACTGAAGTATGTTATAGCATCCACTCAAAGTGGACTAGATTCAACAAATAATAAGAATTTCAAACTTATGGAGTGGCTAGCATCGGCTTGAAGGGCTAATGGTTATCTCTTGATATCATTAAAGGAAGAGAAAAAGAAGGCAACAAACCTCCATATTAAACTTCTGGATAGTAAAGGAGTGAGAAGATCTATTGAAAATGGATTCAAAATAATGAAGCTTTAGCCAACAACATTCATCCCAAAGTAGATACCAGCCTTTTTAAGATATCAATTCTAAGGATTCTAACACATCTAGCATCGAAGTTTAACCAGTCGAAGAATCTCACGATGAGTCTACTATCGGTGGCCCAATGCTAGGGCATTTGGTGTGGATACTAGAGCCACCAGAAGCCGATGACATAATTTAGATTTAATTTGGATTGACGAAGCCATATCAGATTAACTCTACTTTAGTTATTTGGTTCCAGTTCTTTTGATTTAGTTAATTAGTTCTTTGATGCATTTAGTTTTGGATCCATAGGACCATACTTGGGTTTATATTGGGTTAAAGTCTTATTCGAAAAGAGACCATTATAAAGAAGCAAGCTTGGACCATATCATCTTTGGAGCCAACACTCTCCACATGTCTAGGAAGGAAATACACATGCCAGCTGTTAGATATGTGTGCCCTAGAAGCCAGATTGGCTGACACTTGTAATACACTTCTAAAAATAAAATTATAATTTTAACTATAAATAATAAAATAAATTATTTTCTATCATAGTGTATATTTAAAAGTATCTATGATACATCCCTTAAGTTAATGATAATGATAGTTCATATTTTTAAGAGTTGAAAATTTAAGACATGAATTTTCATTATTAACTCATAAAATGCTTTCGACCGTAGGATCATCATGAGGATGGTGATTGATCTGAAAGGTTGGTATATAATCGCTTCTTTTGGATAGATGAGTCTTGAGTCTATGGTGTAGAGATACCGAAGTGAGAGTATAGATACTCGTTAGAGAATAAGAGCACTGAGTGTGACCACCTCGAGCAGTCATGAGGAAGTCTACCTTCTCATCGATGACTGGCTCAAAGCTGTAGTAGTGTGTCTGGTTTTTTGACCTGAGGTGCATCGGTAGTTCACCTTGAGGGTGTTATAGTTTGACTACACCATAACTCGATCTCCTAGCCATTTCGAATTCCTGAGGTGTATGTTGGCTATAGCATGTTCATTGTAGGAATTGGATTGCATCCAAGAGGAATCTATCTACCTCGGTAGATGAGGAGCAGCCCTATGATGATCATGAGAATCAAGTCCATAAGCCCATGGCCATGGCAGAGTGAAATAATAGAAAGAGTTTCTATTTAGGATTTTTACATTGGACTTGAATCGAATGATTAGTTCATACGATGAAAATTAGGATTTGACGAGATCACCTTAACCCTATTTCGATCGGGGCTCAAGATAGAAGAACTTAATCACATAGGTAACTACATCGAAAGGTTTGCTTTTAGTTTTGATGGGTTGCCATCTTATGCTGCTAGGTGTCACTGGTGAATTTTGGGAGCAATTAGAATGATTTGGATGATCGATCATACTAGTTGTCTAAATCAGAAAAGTTTTGATCCATCGGAAGGTATTTCGATGATGTCGATGATAGAGATCACAACATATCCCATTACCACACAGAACTAAACCTAACTAGATCATATAAATAAGAATTTGGATCTAGATATCATCAATTAGATTAACCTAGTTCAAATGATTTGAATAAGATTTAATTAGGTTCAAGAAAATTGTGCTAACAGATGATTGAGCCTAATGTTCTCCTTCAACAATCATTAAAGCTTGTCTTGACTGAGCCAAATATGCTTGGACTCACTTAGGAACCTTTACTTAGTCTGACTAGAGCTTGTCTAGGTTAGAAAAGGATTGTCTTAATTTATGAGATAAATTTGAGACAACACCTACTATTTTCCATCACCTGCTAAATCTTATCTTCGGATATTGGTGAAATGTTAACCCTGAACACTCAGACATCTACCCATGTATCATGCACCCATAGGAGAGTACTTAGAGACTTGTCTCCTACTAAAAAGCAGATAAGAACGGGGTGCACACCTAGGGAGGCATGCGTCCCATGAGGATAAAAGATGGAGTCCCATATAGATGGGACTCCAGGTTGCGTCAGGGGATTAAACTATGTGGCCCCAAAAGTCTTGTTTGACCAGTCTTAGCACCACCTAAGGAGAGTTTTGAGGGTCTCTCATTTGATAGGATTAGAGATGTCATCCCACTAATCATATTTAGATCTGATTGCACAAAGGACTGTGATTGGCCAAGATGATGTGGCACTGCATGTCACAGTAGGGTCTATATAAATCCTGTCTACACCTAAAATTCAATTCTTCTACTTTAAGCCCATGCCATATAGCCCCTTCCTTCTTCTCCATGCCACCCTCGGGTCCTCTCTCTTCTCTCCATGCCCAAGGGTTTTTGGGCATGAACAAGATGCGATCCAAGCAAGTGAATGGCGCCAGGTAAGGTAGAAGGCAACACTACTGCAAGAGACAATGGTTGTTCTTCAAAAGCCATTTTGAAGACCTTCAAGATCAGATCTAGATCTAATTTTTTGAGAATTGATTGAGAAGAAGAAGATCTTTAGATCCTACCTGAGTGGATACCGATAGAGGGTAGGCACTTATGTGGCTACATCCAGAACCTCTGGCAAACATTGGGATCATCATAAGATAATTGGATTATCCAAAATAAAGGTATAATTAAGTTAGATTTAATTTTTATTTTTTTATTATTAGATCAATAAGATTAAATTTGAGGAGTCTTAGATCTGATTAGGATCTTAGAGAAAAAAGTTTTGAAATATTCCTCCTGATCTAATCAGATCTGAATGAACCTGATCCAAAAAATAAGTTTTTTCTTTCAACTGATATCAAAGCCAAGTTTCATAATTCATTAGATCTAATTTTAATTTATTTTTGATTTAATAATTAGATAATTTTAAATGTCACATTAGATATGATTAGATCTAAAATTAAAAAATTAAATAATCTAGATCTAAGATGTATGAGATGCATGACTAGACTCGGAATAGAATTATTCTATGTATAGTCTAGCATGATCATAATTTTAATTTAATTAATTATAATTTTTAGATCTATTTATTTATTATTTTTAATATTATAAATATTATAATTTAATCTAAAAAATAAAAAATAAATTTATTTAATTTATTCATATGAGATATGATAGATGCATGTTTAGACTAGTTATAGAATAGTTCTACAAAATTATCTTGAATAAATTTTAATTTGATATGATTAAATTTAAATCTTATTCTTTAGATATTTATGAGATAATTTAAATCTATAAACATGCATGATATGATACATGAGATGTGTGAAAAACATAATTTTAGTTAGATTAATTTTTATATATGTGATATATGATATAGATCTAACTAGTTTTGTAGATTTATCATATTTCTAATTAAGACATTTTCCTTGACCGTCGAGTCATAAGAATGAAGTAGGGATTAAAGGCCCTCTCCTCCCATTCGATGGGATGTTCTTATGGTGCATAGGGGTGCTGTGTATTCGATCTTAATCAAAAATCAAAAACTTATTTTTTACAAAATTCTAGATCCTGAAACTCTAGAATTTTATATACATATTTTATTTATGAATCCTAAACTTAATTAAGAATTAAGATTATAAAATATATTAGGTCTAAAATTGAGAATTTTTAGATCTAAGATATATTCATAAAATTGGGTTTGGGCATCGGTAGCTCAATTAGGTCTAGCTGTTGATTAAATCGAATCATGAGTTGGTTAGATGGGATCAAGAGTACTTAAGTTGACTAGCCTAATAGGATTAAGTCTGGGTCAAGGTCGAGTCACATGAGTGATCGATCAAGTTAAGACCTAATTAGGCTCAGTGGTTAGAGTTTGGATTATAAGCTAACCCAATTGGTACTGGCTTAATAATTTGGTGTCTAAGGTAAGTTTGGCAGATACGATGGACTAGTTTTTAATTGAGAGCTACTCAACTCAAATGCGTTCTTATCGAGTTAATGGCATATCCCTTCCACTAGTCTCACTTATCTAGCCATATATGTCGGCCCAGTCTTAATCTAAGATGGCTAATAATATGAGCTAACCCATACCACTAGGTTAGTCATAATGGTTATGGCTATGTCAAGTCAAGTTTAAAGGGACCTAAATCAAATTTTTCTAAGAAAAGATTAAGTCTAAGATCTTCCACCATTGTAGATGTGCGGGCCCTTCCTGGGTTGATTGTTCTCGACTAGTCACAGTGATTCAGTTGCACCAAGAAGACAAACCATGTCTATTAGGCATTGGATGCTATGGGCTGGAGGATGGATTGGGCTCAATATTCTAGATATGATGAGAGACCTAATTAGAAATCCAATCTATGCAAATGGTGAGTCTAACTTAACTAAGAAGTGGATCAATATTCTGGGCATAGTGAGATTAACGAATTAGAGACCAAGTCTGGGTGTACCATGATTAGGGAATCATTGGATAAAAGTTGTTCACTCATTGGCTAATCCATCATCAATAACTGTTAGGTGAGGTGATGAGTCAGTTGGTAGAACTACCACCCACTAGAAATCAATAATTGTGAAGATTTTTGCATCTCTATAGAAAAAGTATAGGGATCCGAGAAAATAGTGGAAGCTAATTTGTTTAAAAATCAAATCTTTAAATAAATTGATCAAGTCTTAACTATAAAATCTAACTAAAAACTTTGACACTCTACAGAAAAAAAAAATGTCTGCATCCAATCCACTAGCCTGTATCCTGGACACTCATAGACTGACTGAACCTAATTACAAAGATTGGCTCTAGAATTTTAAAATTATTTTGGATTTTAAGAAGTTGACTCATGTATTGGACCAGGATCCTCCTACCTTACCAGCTCGTCCATTCGTTGATTAGAGAGTGTCTCTTAATAAATGGATGGATGAAGATAATAAGGCCAGATACTACATATTGGGCTCGATGTTTGATGAGCTTCAATACCAACATGAAGATATTAAGACTGCCCACCAAATGATGGCTTACCTACAAGAGTTGTTTGGTGAACAGAGTCACGCAACTAAATATCATATCACTAAATGACTATTTAAGGCTAAAATGCATGATGGACAGTCAGTCCAAAATCATTGTCTGATGATGATCAAGGACTTGGGAGCTTGAGAAGCTCAGAGTGAAGTTAGACCAAGATCTGTAGAATGATATAATTCTGCAATCCTTGACTGATGCGTATGGGCAGTTCATCATGAACTACCATATGCATAAACTTCAGAATACTCTGATTGAGCTTATGAATATACTGATTACTGCTGAGCTTTTTATGAAAGATTCTAAAGGCTTAGTACTTGCTATGGAATGGACTTCTTTCAAGAGAAAGTTTTTTGGAAAGAAGAAGAAATCCATGAAAAAATAAAAGATGGAAGGTAGAAAGAAAAAGAAGGTAGAGCTGAAGAAGAAAGCCACTGATAAAGAAAAGTATTTTCATTATAATACTGATGGCCACTGAAAGTGGAACTGCCCTACATACCTGGCCATCCTAAAGAATAAGAAGGAGACAGGTCCTTCTTGAGGTATGCTCGTTATTGATTCTAATCTTATGATTTCTTCTGCATCCAATTCGATGCTTGACTCTAGTTGTAGTGCTCATTTGTGTACTTTCATGCAGGATCTTGAGGATAGCAAGAGGCTGAGAGATGATGAGATGATCCTATGCAACGAAAATGAAGCAAGGATTGCTGCTGTGGCCATGGGAACCGATCCTCTTTGACTACCGTCTGGCTTAGATTTAGTACTTAGGGATTGTTATTATGTGCCTGCTGCAAGCAGAAATTTGATTTCTATTTCATGTTTAGCATAAGAAGTTTATGTAATTAGTTTTCTTAAGAACCATTGTAATATTCTTTATAAAACAAATAAAATTGTAAGTGATTTTCTTATTAATAGTCTATACCAGTTGCATATTGATGTATCTATCTTTAATATCGAGCAAAATGTGAATGCCGTAAGATCAAAATGACCTAGGGATAGTCCAAATGATAGGTATTTATGGCACCTAAGGCAAGGTCATATAGCAGAAGATAAGATTAACAAATTGAAGAAAATTGGACTATTGAGTTCGTTGGCTTTTAAGTCATATCCAATTTATGAATCATGTCTTCATGGCAAAATGACTAAGCTTCCTTTTGTAAGACATGAGAAAAGCACCACGGAACTAGTTGCCCTAGTACATACTGATGTGTGTGGCCTATTTGATGTGCTGACTAGAGGCAACTTTGACTACTTCATAATCTTTATCGATGATTTATCTCGGTATGGGTATGTGTATCTTATGAGACACAAGACTGAAGTCTTTGAAAAGTTTAAGAAATTCAAACATGAAGTCGAAAAGTAAACTGGAAAATCCATTAAGATTCTTCGATCAGATCAAGGAGGTGAATACCTTAGTCAGAAATTCCTGGACTATCTCAAGAAAAATGGTATGGTCTCTCAATGGACTCCACCTCGAATACCTCAACTCAATGGGGTTTCAAAACGAAGGAATCGAAACCTATTAGATATAGTCCGATCCATGATGAGCTTCACAGACCTTCCTGATGTTTCTTTAGGGGAAACATTCAGTTTGTTAACTTCTAATATTATCTTACTGAATAGAGTTCCCTCTAAAATCATTCCTACCACATCGTATGAGATATGGCATGGTAAGAAATCAAGTCCGAGTCATCTCAAAATTTGGGATTGTTCGGCTCATGTCAAAAGACAACAAGCAGACAAGTTAGATTATAGATCCTTTAGAGCTCGATTCATAGGATATCTTAAAGAACCATTAGAATATTATTTCTATATTTCCAGAAGATCCATAATGTGATTGTGAGTCAGACATGCCATCTTTCTTGAAAAATAGTTTATTCAAGATAGGGCATTGGAAAGCAGATTAAGCTTGATGAGAAAGTCTCACAAGTAGCAATGAGCTAAGGAGATCCAATTGGAACCAAATCAGGTTGAGCCAATAAGAATCACTACCTCCTTCCACCTCGTAGATCGAAAAAAAGTTTTCCATCCTCCTGAGAAGATACTTAGGTACTTATTTCAGAGGAAGTAGAGAAAATGTTCCTCGTAGGTAATGGTGGTTCATGGTGATGATCCCAAAACCTATAATGAGGCGATATCAGATATCGACTCCGAGAAATGGTTAGAGGCAATGCAGTCAGAAATTGACTCGATGCACTCAAACCAAGTCTGGACCTTGGTAGATCCATCCAGGAAGGTATAGTACCTATTGGGTGTAAATGGATCTTCAAGAGAAAGAATTGGTGCAGATGGGAATGTAGGAGACATTCAAAGCTAGACTAGTGGCAAAAGGTTATAGTCAATGCGAAGGCAATTGACTATCAGGATACCTCTTTTCATAGGTAGCTATGCTAAAATCCATTATCCACACATTGCTTGTTGTTGCAGCCTATTTTGATTATAAAATATGGCAAATGGATGTGAAAACGGCATTCTTAAATGGATATCTTGAGGAAGATATCTATATGGAACAGCCACTAGGTTTCACATCCAGTGATATGTTGATCATAAAGGTATTGCAAAGCTGCAAAGGTCCATATATGGACTTAAGCAAGCATCTCGGAGCTGGAACACTCATTTTCAATGATGTGATCAAATTATTTGGTTTCATCAAGAACGAGAAAGAACCATGTGTTTTAAAAAAGGTTAGTGAGAGCGCTATTGTCTTCCTCATACTTGTATGTGGATGATATCCTTCCTTATTGGGAATGATATTTTCATGTTGACCATAAGTTAAAATATGGTTATCTAAAGAATTCTCCATGAAAGATCCTAGGAGAAGCATCCTTTATTCTAGGAATTAAGGTCTATAGGGATAGACCGAATAGGATGCTAGGACTTTCACAGAAGATGTACATAGAGGAAGTACTAAAGAGGTTTAGTATGGAAAAACTCTAAGAGGGGATTAATACCCTTCAGACATGGTATTCATCTTTCCAAGAAGATGTGCCCCAGCACACCTGAGGAAATAGAACGCATGAGCAAGATCCCTTATGCTTCTGCAATAGGGAGCCTCATGTATGCCATGCTTATGTACACGACCTGATATAGCCCATGCTGTGAGTGTCACGAGCAGATATCAGTCAAATCCAGGTGAAGAACACTTAGACTTCTGTGAAATGTATCCTTAAGTACTTAAGAAGAACTAAGGATATGATTGTTGGTCTTTTCGTAATGGAGAACTCCAAGTCCAAGGGATACACAGACTCGGATTTCATGTCCGATATAGATGATCGAAAGTCGACATCTAAGAATCTGTTTGTGTGCAATGGTGGTGCTGTCAGTTGGAAGAGTTCCAAGCAGATAGTGATAGCAGATTCCACCATGGAAGTAGAATATATCGCTGCATCAGAAAGCTGCAAAGAAGGAGCATTTTGGTATAAGAAGTTTGTCATAGAAATCGGAGTAATGCCATCAGGATGCCATTCCTCTTTACTGTGACAACTAATGACGTGCCATAGCCCTTGCTAAGGAGCCGAGGTCTTACAAAAATCCAAGCACATCAAGAGCGGCGATACCACCTCATCCGTGATTACCTCGAGAAGGATTACGTCGAGGTCAAGAGAGTCGACTCCGCAGACAATGTGGCAGACCCACTTACAAAGCCGTTGGGCCAGCAGAAGATCGAAGCCCACCTTGAGAAGATGGGACTTAGATTTATAGCCAATTGGCTTTAGGTCAAGTGGGAGATTGTTAGATATATGTGCCCTAGAAGCCAGAATTGGCTGACACTTGTAATACACTTCTAGGGGCAAAATTATAATTTTGACTATAATCAATAAAATGGGTTATTTTCTATCACATATGTGTATTTAGTGTCTGTGATACATCCTTTGAGTTAATGGTAATGATAATTCATATTTTCAAGAGTTGAAAATTTAAGACATGAATAATCATTATTAACTCATAAAATGCTCCGACCATAGGATCATCACGAGGATGGTGATTGATCCGGAAGGTTGGTGTACAATCGCTTCTCTTTAGTAGATGAGTCTTGAGTCTACGGTGTGGAGACACCGAGCGAGAGTACAGGTACTCGTTAGAGAACGAGGGCACTGAGCGTGACCACCTCGAGTAGTCATTAGGAAGTCTACCTTCTCGTCAATGACTGACTCGATGCTGCAGTAGGTGTGTCTGGTTCTTTGACCTGAGGTGCATCGGCAGTTCACCTTGAGGGTGTTATAGTTTGACTACACCATAACTCGGTCTCCTAGCCATTCGGAATCCTGAGGTGTATGTTGGCTATAGCATGTTCATTGTAGGAATTGGATTGCACCAAGATGGAATCTATCTACCTCTCGATAGATAGAGGAGCAGCCCTATGATGATCATGAGAATCAAGTCCATAAGCCCATGGCCATGGTAGAGTGAAATAATAGAAAGAGTTTTTATTTAGGGTTTTCACATTGGACTTGAATCGAAATGATTAATTCATATGATAGAAACTTAGGGTTTGACGAGTTCACCTTAACCCTAATCTGATCGGAGGCTCAAGATAGAAGAACTTAATCACACAGATAACTGCATCGAGATATTCGCTTTCAATTCTGATGGATTGCCACTATATGCTTCTAGGTGCCACTAGTGAATTTTGGGAGCAATTAGAATGATTTGGATGATCGATCATACTAGTTGTCTGAATTAGAAAAGTTCTAATCCATCGGAAGATATTTTGATGATATCGATGATAGAGATCATGATATTTTTCATTATGATATGGTACTGAACCTAACTGGATCACACAAACAAGGGTCTAGATTTGGATGTCATCAATTGGACTAATCCAATTCAATTGATTTGAATAAGATTCAATTAGGTTCAAGGAAATCATGCTAGCACATGATTAAGCCTAATGTTCTCCTTTAACAATCATTAAAGCTTATCTCAACTAAGCCAAATGTCTTTGGGCTCACCCAGAAACCTTTACTTGGTCTGATTGGAGCTTGTCCAGGTCAGAAAGGATTGTCTTAATTTATGAGATAAATTTAAAATAACACCTGCCATTTTTGGTCACCTACTAAATCTTATTTTCAGACATTGGTAAAATATTGACCCTGGACACTTAGACATTTGTCCATGTGTCATGCACCCATAGGAGAGTACCTTGGGACTTGTCACCCTGCTAAAATGCTGATAGGAAGAGGTCACATGCCTAGGGAGGCATGCGCCTCATGAGGATAAAGATGGAGTCCCATACAAATGGGACTCCAGGGTTGCTTCAGCGGATTAAACTCTGTGGCGCCAAAAAGTCTTGTTTGACCCAGTCTTGGCACCACCTTAGGAGGATTTTGAGGGTCCAAAAAGTCTTGTTTGACCCAGTCTTGGCACCACCTTAGGAGGATTTTGAGGGTCACTCATTTGATTGGATCAGATGATATTATCCCACCAATCAGATTTAAATCTGATTACACAAAGGGTCATGATTGGTCAGGATGATGTGGCACTGCATGGCGCAGCAAGATCTATATAAACCCTATCTACACTTAGAATTTAATGCTTCTGCCTTTAGCCCATGCCACAAAGTCTCTCATCATCCTTCTCCATGCCACCCTGTAATCCTCTCTCTCCTCTCCACATCGAAGGGCTTTTGGACACGAACAAGATGCGATCCAAGAAAGTGAGAGGCGCCAGGAAAGGAAGAAGGCAGCACTGCTGCAAGAGACAATTGGGCTTTTAAAAGGCATGGCAGACCGAGAGCTTGAGTGTTGCTGGGCTGTGGCTTACTATTTTTGAGAGAGCCTGAGACGCAGAGAGCATAGAGAAGGGCGCTAGCGACAGCAGGAGCAGGGGCTTCGGACAGATAGCTAGGCAACGGACTGCGATCGTTTCAGGAGGTCTCCAAAAGAGAGTTTATTCAGGATAACTTTTTGTTGAGAGAATTATATACGTGAGTTGAGAGTGGATAATCTCCTCTTGTATCTCTTCCTTTTTCATAGTGAAGTTTTGCATGCCCCATGGAGGTGAGCCTTTAGGCTGGTCTACGTACTTGATTGCTTTCTTATTTTATTTTCTTTTTTCTTTCTGTCGCAATCCGCTGGTACTAGATCCTTAATAGAGCCCAATCTACCTCTTTCTCTCTCTCTCTCTATATATACATATATTCAAAATTTAGCAGACAATTGTAACTCAAAACACCAAACCAAACTGATATGCAAACATACCTCATAATTAATTTGTTCCTGTTGTTGAAGCCCAAAAACATCACCATATAATGGACGTCCGGTCTGTCAAACAAAAAGCAACAGGTGATATCAGAAAGGAAAAGATAAGCAACAGTTTACATCATTTACAACCAGGAAAATGCCAATCAAGAGTAAGTGAACCCACATCATCAACAGGAGGTTTAGCCCAACCTCTGGGGTGATAACCGAAGCTGGCACCAGGAGGAATTGGAGAATTTATACCAGGTATTTTCAGATGTAGATAAGAAGGTGGAGGGCCATATCTCTGGACAAAATTAAATGCTGTCAGTTCATTTTGAAAATACAAGGCATGGAAAACTAATAAAGCCAATATCAGAGTCGAGCAACTGACCTGCATGTTAATAAGCCATGGAGGCGAGGCACCTTCAGGCATGCCTAGAGCTTCTTTGAGTTCTTGAGACAACACACGTGGTTTCATTTCCCTCAGCTTGACCTGTCAAGTTGCAAAGGAGGCCAAGAAGCTGTTAAAATTTTCCAACCAGAATGGAAATATTATCAGAATTTCAGAAACAGCAAATCCATGTTGTGGGAAAACAATAGAAATCCACAACATTTCTGCACAGGAGTGATTTCAGAAGAACATGTAAGCATGATATCAGAGATTTTAAGGCATTATTGAATAACTCATTATTACATTAAAAATTGATTACAACTGCAAATAAGCTTATACAAGGTTCGCCATCTTGGTACCAGACCTAATATTGGTACCATCTAATTGTAGTGTCGGTAAGCGGTATGGTTCAGTAAGGTTTCATATACCAAGTGTTGGTACGGTACAGTCCCATGTATCATTTTGGTATCAGTATGATACAGCAAATCTATTCATATATGCATAAACACCTACAAAACTTTACTTCAAGTAACTATAGCTGAAAATCTAGAATTATGGAGATAGAAACTAGTACTTCAATTTGTTTCAAACACAATCAAACAAAACCAACCCTGTTTCTTTTGACACAGTCCTAAACAGGGCATAAACATGTGATTATTTTGGCATTTGTGTAAGCTTTGATAAGAGTTTAAAATGTTGCTTTCAAGAGTTTAAAATGTTCCTTTCAAGCATCTCATAAAATTATGGAATTTGCTTGATTTTGATTTTGCAAGAGATTCAGCAATGATGAAAACTATCCATAAACTGAAGTTCCAGAACTCAAAATAGTCTAGGTTTACAAAAAAGTAACATCAACCACCTTTGAGCCATCATATTGCTCAGCAGCATCACCTTTTCAATCTGATCATAAAAGTCAAATAAACCAGCTCAATCATCAGGTACAATATGATGATGTAGTGATAAGCTCAAAGCAATCTAATTGACCAGTTTCTTACTAGTCCATGCAAACATCCTGGTCGATCTTGTCCAAGCAATCATTGGCCTAAATTATTTTGCTTTGCTAATTTGACCAGATCCAAGATTCTTCTTGCAGCATACTGAACACTCAAAAAGTGAGATTTATAATTTCATACAAAACCCCAAGAAGGGGAAGGTGAAATGACGTATGACAAATTCTCTCAGGATAATCTTACATAATAACACATCTAGATCCTGACAATAGTTAAAAAAAGTGATTTTTGGCCC
>QRFJ01001717.1:67436-247075 GCA_006176705.1 Cocos nucifera
AAAAAATAAAAATTAAATAAATTTAAAATTATATTTAATCAAATTAACAACATGATCATACTAGACTATATATAAAACTATTCTATTCCCAATCTAGTCATGCATCTCATACATATTAGATCTAAATGATTTAATTTTAATTTTTTAATTTTAGATCTAATCACATCTAATGTGATATCTAAAATTTTTTAATATTAAAAAAAATAAAAATAAAAATATATCTAAAATAGATCCGAAGAACTACAACCTAGCTCTGATACCAGTTGAAGGAAAAACTTATTTTCCCGGCACAGGATTGTTCATATCTGATTGGATCTGAAAAAATATTTCAAAATTTTTTTCTAAAATCCTAAATAAACCTGAGACTTCTCAAATTTGATCATAGATATCTGATATTAAAAGTCAAAAAATAAAATTAAATCAAATTTAATTTTAAGTACCTGATTTAGTAATCTAATTATCCTATGATGATCCTATGATTCCTAAGGTTCTGAAAAAAGCCACGCACGTGCCTAGCCTCTACCAATATCCACTCGGATAGGATCTAAACATCTTCTTCTCATGAATCTATCCTCCAAAAATTAGATCTGAATTTAATTTAAAAAGCCTTCAAAATGACTTCTGAGAGCAGCCTGTTCATCTCACGAACACCATCGCATAGATTCTGAATTTTGTGCCAAAAATCTTGGACCTTCAACTCAGATTTATGCCTAACTTTTTAGTCATCTAGAAGAGAGAGAGAGAGAGAGAGGATATAGGGGATGTGGATATCAGAGGGAAGGCTCCTTTGGGTGTGGAAAAAGTAAATTACATTGAGGCAATTTCGTGAGAAGAGTTCTTATACAAGACATAGTGCAATAAAGAGATCCTTTTTGACCAAAAACCTTATTAATTTGACTATTGGGACTCTTGGACCTGATCTCCATGAAAAACCCTAAATCTCATCTAGTTTTGATGCTAAAAATCCATCTGGAAGGTGGTGGCATGAAAGGATAAGGAAGAGTCCATGTGCATCTTGGACTCTTCCCTCAAGAGTTTGATCCAAATCAAAATCCATCAAAACCTAGTCTAGGCACCTCCAAAAATCATAAAATTTTGCACACCCAAAGTATAACTCATGCCCTATGACATAGCTAAAAATTAGGGTAAAATAATTTCTAGAGAAATTTTTAAAATTCTCTGATCATGTGACCATCAATTCTCTCAATTAGGTCAACTATTGACCCTAGTCCAATTACACTAGGAATAAATTTAATTTTCATAATTAATCTGATCTAAACTTATTTCAGTTAGATGAAAATAAACTCATTCAAGATACAAAAATGAGTTAAATCAAATTTGACTTGGTTGTGATGAATCAGAAAGATTACAGAAGGAGAAAGTCAGGCTCAATCGTGTGCTAGCACGATTACCTTGAACCTGATTGGATCTAATCCAAATCAATCAAACTAGGTTAGCTCAATTGATGATATCTAGACCCAAACCCTGATTTGTGTGACCTAGTTAGATTCAATTTCATATGTTAATGAGACATGTCATGATCTCCATCATCGATATCATTGAAACATCTTTCGATGGACCAGAACTTTTCTAATTCATACAATTAGAATGATCGATCATCAAAATCATTCTAATTGCTCTCAAAATCTACTAGTGACACCTAGTAGTAAATGGTGGCAACCTATCAAAATTGAAAGTGAGCCTCTCAGTGTAGCTACCTGTGTGATTGGGTTCTTCTATCTTGAGCCCCGATAGGATTAGGGTTAAGGTGAACTCGTCAAACCCAATATCCATCATACGAATTAATCATTCAATTTGAGTCCTATGCAAAATCCTTATAGAAACCCTTTCTATCATCTTCACTCTACCATGGCCATGGGCTTATGGACTCAATTCTCATGATCATCATAGGGCTACTCCTCATCTACCAAGGTAGATAAATTCCTTATTGGTGCAATCCAATTCCTACAATGAATGTACTATAGCCAACATACACCTTAGAATTGTGAATGGCTAGGAGATCGAGTTATGGTATAGTCAAACTACAACATCCTCAAGATGAATTATTGATCCACCTTAGGTCAAAGAACCAGACACACTACTGCAACATCGAGCCAGTCATTGATGAGAAGGTAGACTTCCTTATGAATGCTCGAGGTGGTCACGCTCAGTGCCCTCATTCTCTAACGAGTATCTGTACTCTTGCTCCGATGTCTCCACACCATAGACTCAAAACTCATCTACTCAAAGAAAGTGATCGTACACCAACCTTTCGGATTAATCATCATCCTTGTGATGATCCTACGGTCGGAAATAGTTTATGAGTTAATTATGAAAATTCATGTCTTAAATTTTTAACTATTTAAAAATATGAATTGTCATTACCATTAACTTAAAGGATGTGTCACATACACTTTAAATACATACTATGAGAAAAAATAATCTTTTTATTAATTTATAGTCAAAATTATAAAATTACCCTCAAAAGTGTATTATAAGTGTTAGCCAATCTGACTTCTAGGGCACACATCTAACACTGAGCAGAGTATAGACAACTATACTATCCATCCTAAAAATAATGTGCCAAGGCTGGACATGATTTGTTGTTGATGAACGGAAGGAAGATTGATCTTTTCTTTTTTTTAGGTTATCCAACATTAATTTGGTATCAGAACCAGATTGATTAAGGCTTTAGTTTAAATTCTGTAATTTAAATTTTTGCAAGTTAAATTTTTATATTTAAAATTTTATAATTTACTTTTCAACATTTTAATTTTTTTCTTACTATATAGTATTCTTGCATCCTAGACTTGCATGACCACTAAATTAGGTATCCAATACCAATATCCTACTTTCCCACTTAGTACCAATATGGATCCTAAAACAACAGCCATCATTAATGCCCTGACTAAAAAATTTGATGACATGAAAGATTTTATGAAAACTATGAGTGAAAGAATAGCAGTATTAGAAGAAGCTAGGCAAAGATAACCTAAACCTGAGTCTCCCTAACTGTCTATAGGATAGAGAAGAAAAAATCTATACCTAGATCGACATATAGCAGCACACCCATACTATAACTAGTTCAACCAGGATGAGCATGTCCTTAGGAATATGATGATCGAAATCCTAAGTTTTGATGGTTATCTAGATCTAAGAGAGTACCTAGATTGAGAATCGAGCATGGACCACTATTTTGGATGGTATGAAATGTCTGAAGCAAGGAGAGTTAGGTTTGCTAGGATAAAATTGGTTAGGCAAGCCTAGCTTTATTGAAAAAGTATTAATCATCTTCTCAACTAAAGAAGACAAGATCCGATAGAAACCTAGGATGAAATGAAGGAGAAACTCTAAGAAAAATACCTCCCCATCTCCTACCAACAAAGACTTTTAGATTAGTGGCAGAGACTTACTCAAGAAAATAGATCACACTGAGTATATCACAAGATTTGATGAGTACCTCATGAAATGTGGAGTAATCAAAGATAGGATCATTACCTTGTCTAGATTTAGAGTTGGATTACGAGAGGATATCTAGCATAAGCTCTTTTTGCAAGATGTAACCATGTTAGAACAAGCTTATCAACTTGCCCTAAACTTTGAGAGATTCTCTAGGTATTCAACTATCCGTCATCTTGAATCTAGCTGAATAACCCCTTTTGAATCGAGATCCAATACTAACCAGGCTCCTAATAATGGACCTCCACATACAAATCCTACTATAAGAAAAGAAGATAAAGGAAAAAAAGTTATAAGAGAGTTATCTAAGAAAAGTAGTTCTCGATCCCATTGTTTCAAGTGCAATGGTTATGGTCATTTTGCTGCACAATGCCCCAACTAATCTTTATTTATGGAAGAATTAAAAGAGAAAACTCTAGAAAATATTAATGAAAAAGTTTATGATGCTGATCCAGACTTAGCCGAGCAGTTTGAGAGTACTGAGGACATCCTAGGTTTTCTTGCACTGGAGTCAGACCTTAGGCTCAGAGTTGTTAGGTATGTTCTAGCACCGACTAAGAAAAGTGAAGACTAACGTAGAACCTCTATTTTTCATACCTTCATAAAATTTATTGACAAAATTTGTAAGATGATCAATTATAGTGGTAGCTATATCAATGCCATCTCCATCAATACTATTAAGCAATTAGGATTAGCTCCTGTAGATCATCCCAGTCTATACCATGTGTCTTAGATAGATTCTTCATCTATTTTCATCAAACTTAGATGCCATGTTTCTATCTAGCTCCATTCTTATCAGGATCATGTTTGGTGCGATATCTTACCCATGGAAGTCGAAAGTATCATATTAGGTTGGCCTTGGCTGTTTGATAATGATGTTATGATTTATGGCCTAACCAACTCCTATAGTTTCACTCATAAGGATAAGAAGATCATAATTAATTCTTCCCTACCTAAGGCTACCAATAGAAAGATAGGTGATGGACTGAAAGAAAACATCAAAAAGAAAAGCCTCCATCTAATAGGTGCTATGCAATTAGAGATGACGATGAGTAAAGAATCACCAGTTTGGATGCTTGCTACGAGAGAAGTTCATGAAGATCCTAAGATAGATCATCCCAAGAAAGTAGTCAGCCTTTTTAGTGAATTCCATGATGTCTTTTTTGAGGATCTTCTAAATCACTTACAGCCCATGAGAAACATTCAGCATGCCATTGATTTGGTATCTAGATCTATCCTACCCAATTTGCCCCATTATAGGTCGAACCCCATTGAGCATGCTGAGCTACAAAGGCAAGTTGGAGAGTCGATGAAAAAGAGATTTATGAGAGAAAGTTTAAGTCCTTGTATGGTTCCTGCACTATTGACTCCAAAAAAAGATGGTACATGGAGGATGTGTATAGATAGTCATGTCATTAATAAGATCACATTAAGTACCATTTCTCCATCCCTAGGTTAGATGACATACTAGATATGATGGTTGGAGCCACTATTTTGTCTAAGATTGATCTAAAAAATGGTCACTATCAAGTAGGAATTAGACCAAGAGATAAGTGAAAAACTACTTTTAAGACAAAAGATGGTTTATATGAGTGGATGGTGATGCCATTTGGGTTATCCAATGCCCCTAGTACTTTCATGAGATTGATGACCTAAGTACTATGATCATTTATAGGAGAGTTTGTAGTCGTGTACTTTGATGACATTTTGATCTATAGTCAAACTAGGGAGGATCATTTAGATCATCTCTGAAAAGTGTGCCAAGTTCTTAACATAGAAAGCCTATATGCCAATCCTAAGAAATATGCTTTCATGATGGACCATGTCATCTTCTTAGATTTTATTGTTACCCCTGATAGTGTGTCTGCCAATCCTGAAAAGATTAGAGCAATAATTGAGTGGCCGATATCCAAGAGTGTGCATGATATGCGGAGTTTTCATGGATTAGCAATCTTTTATCATAGGTTTATAAAAGAATTTAGCACCATAGCCGCTTCCATCACTGACTACATTAGAAAGAAAGATTTTGAATGGACTAAGGCAACCAATAGAGCCTTCCTAGACATTAAGAATAAAATGACCCATGCCCCAATCTTATATCTACCTAAATTTTTCAAGATTTTTGAAGTAGTATGTAATGCGTCAGGAGTTGGAATTGGTGGTGTCCTTAGTCAAGAAGGTCATCTGGTAGCATACTTTAGCAAGAAACTTAACGATTCTAAACTCAAGTATTCTACTTATGATAAGAAATTTTATGCGGTAGTTCAAGCCCTATGATACTGAAGACATTACCTACTACTACAAGAATTTATTTTGTACTCAGACCATGAAGCCTTTCGATTCTTGAATTTCCAAAAGAAACTGAATCATAGATATGGTAGGTGGGTCGAGTTTTTGCAAGCCTATACTTTTATTTTGAAAGACCATGCGGGTGTAGAGAATCACACCGCTGATGCCCTGAGTCATCGTCATACTTTGTTGTCCACTGTTAGTGTAAAGATTGTTCGTTTTGATAAGATTAAAGAAGATTATGAAGAGTGTCCAGATTTTGGTAGCATACTTACCACTTTATGAAAAGAACCATCTAGAGAATATAGTGAATATATCCTTCAGGATGGTTACTTATTTGGAGGAGATAGGTTGTGTTCCCCGTACGTCTTTAAGAGTTTTTCTAGTTTGGGAACTACATGCTGGAGGATTAGCTGGATACTTTGGTAGGAATAAAATCATAGAGTTGGTAGAAGTTTAGTTCTTTTGGCCAAGCTTGAAAAGAGACATTGCTTGAATTGTTGCCTAGTGTAGAACATGTGCCGTGGCCAAGTAGAGCAAACAGAACATCGACCTATACACACCCTTGCCTGTACCAGACTATCCTTGGAAAGATGTTAGTATAGAATTTATTTTAGGCTTACCGAAGACAGTCAGGAAGCATAATTCTATTATAGTGGTTGTAGATAGGTTTTCAAAAATGACCCATTTTTGCCCTATTGCCAAATGTTTGATGCATCAAAAGTTGCAAGAATATATTTTAATGAGATTATTAAATTGCACAGATTGCTCAAAACCATGGTGTCTGATAGGGATGTTAGATTTATGAGCTACTTTTGAAAAATCCTATGGTACTTTCTAGACACAAAATTAAAATTTTCTTTTGCCTTTCACCTACAAACTGATGGTCAGACCAAAGTGGTCAATAGGAGTCTTGAAAATTTGTTATGTTGCTTGATTGAGGAGCATATGGGTAACTGGGATCTTTTATTGTCTCGAGCTAAATTTGCATATAATAGTTATGTTAATAGGTCCATTGGCATAAGTTCTTTTGAAAGTAGTTCATGGATATCACCCTAGAAAACCAATAGACCTCATCTCACTGCCCATGCATGCTAGAATTTTTGAATCCATAGAGTCATTTATACAACATGTCAAGAGTCTACATAAAGAGATCAATAAAAAAATTAGTATTAGTAATAAAGTTTATAAACAGAATGCAGATTCTCATTGATGTGTCCCAGAGTTTGTGGAAGGAGACTATGTAATGGTTTGAATGAGGCCTAAATGGTTCCCACCAGAAACCATCAAGTAGTTACATGCTCGAGGAGCAGGTCCACTTAAGATTTTAAAGAATATCAGACAAAATGCGTATGTTGTGGACTTACTTTCTAATTTTGGGATAAGCTCTACTTTTAATGTTATAGATCTCATCGCCTATAAAGAGCCAACTTCGATACCTAGTGAGCCATTTAAGCTTGAACCAACCTTTGAGAGAGAGCCTATTCCTGAGTGTCCACCAGCCAAAATATCAAAGCATGATCAGATTGAGAGAATTTTGGACAAGCAGATCATCTCCATCCACAGTTGAGGCTATCAGCAGTACTTAGTTAGATGGTGAGGTCAACTAGAGTTCGAAGATACTTGGATCACTCGAGAAGAGCTGCAGCATATTGATCTTGATTTGCTCAAGCATCATCAGAGCATAATTGACCTCTACTCGATAGGGTCGAGTTCTCTCCACCCCGATAAAATTAGTGTAGACATCAGAGCAACCAAAAGCTAGTGACATAATTTAGATTCAATTTGGATTGAAGAAGCCATAATAGATTAACTCTACTTCAATTATTTAGTTTTAGTTCTTTTGATTTAGTCAATTAGTTCTTTGATATATTTAGTTTTGGATCCATAGGACCATCCTTTGGTTTATATTGGATTAAAGCCTTATTTGGAAAGAGACCATCATAAAGAAGCAAGCTTGGACCATGTCATCTTTGGAGCCACCACTTTCCACATGCCCAAGGAAGAAATATACACGCAAGCATGTGCCATGCCCAAGGATCCTCTTGCCAAGTTATGCCAAGCATCAAACATCCACATGGAATTTCTTTTCTTCACTAGGATTTCTTAAGAGTTTTTGATTTCTTACTTATTTTGTTGAAAGACTGATTTCTTTCCCATGATTCTATAAAAGATAAATATGATATATTATTATATTTAAAAATTAGACATAATATTTTACTTCCTAGGATTCTATATAAATCCATGTATCATTCATGAATGAGACAATGAATGCATAAATGATTTTACCCACAAATACTTGCATCAATCGCTCCGAGAGGGAGAGGGTGTGAGATACAAAATTGCCTCACTAGGGGAGGATTTGAGGCCCACCTTCTTTCTATTTCTTTATCCTTTGTTTCATTGAGATCTAGTGTTCCTACAACCCAAAATCATCTTTACCATCTACCTACACAAACTTATTCTACCAAGAAAAGATCCGTCTCCTACAAGATTTTTATCTATCATGCTGAGAGAGGAAGAGTAATCTATTATTCTATAGATCAAATATTGATAAAGACCTTTATTTCTTCTCAACTGATCTTTGATTTTTTACTTTCTTTTTTCATATTCGATGTTGGTAAAGACCTAGTTTTTTTATCGATAGATCTGCTTGGTTAAAAGAATAAGAGCTCTAATCAGAGTAGTTTGTTAACTACCACGATCGAAATTCTTCTTATCTTTTTAGATTTTCTTGCAGGCTTAATTTTTTGCTATCTTTTATTTCATTCATATTTTTTTTTTACATTTATTCATGAGCATGTTTAATTTTTGCTATCTATTTATTTGCTTTATTATCACTAATTATTTACTGATCTCTAAAGTAGCACTCATATGTATTATTTAGATTGATCTTGCTTTGGTCCTGTGTCAATCAATCATGCCTCCTAAGTAGAGTATAGGCAACTATACTGTCTGTCCTAAAAAAAATATGCTATGACTAGACGTGATTTATTATTGACGAACGAAAGAAAGCTTGATCTTTTCTTTTTTCTAGGTTGTCCCACATCAGCATTTCTCATTATTACTAGAAAATTGTAATTAGATATAAGGTAATTGAAATAAAAATTTTTATTGTACCTTTCTTATATGAATTTCTTTACTTCCATGTAACTCTAGCTTGAAACCTATTTATGCTTGGATCATTAGCACATGTGATTGTGTCGACGAGTCATTAGAGTTGAATTATAGGATTTTTACATTCTCTCTCTTTGGAGGTCCTCATTGATTAGCCTCTGCTTATCAATCGATTAGTGTCTTCAAGGGTGTTGGTTTGTTGAAGGGCAAACTTAGCCTTTAGGGGTCCTATAGTGGTTAGCCCCTGCTTCTCGATCAATTAGGATCTTCGAGCATTGGTTCATTGATAAATGAACTCAATATTTAGGGGTCCTAAAGTGGTTAGCCCTCACTTCCTAACTACTGAGGTCTTTAGGCATTGGTTGGCTGAAGAATAAACTTAGCCTCTAGGGGTCCAAAAATGGTTAGCCCCTACTTCTCAATTAATTAGGGTCTTCGGGCGTTGGTTCGTTGAAGAGTGAACTTAGCCTTCGGGCATTCTAAAGTGGTCAACCCCCTCCTAACTGCCAAGGCCTTCGGGCATTGGTTTGTTGAAGAATGAACTCAACCTCTGAGGGTCCTAAAGTGGTTAGCCTCTGCTTCTTGATTAATTAGGATCTTTAGGCATTGGTTCACTAGAGAGTGAACTCGATCTTCGAATGCCCTAAAGTGGTTGGCCTTGCTTCCTAACTACTAAGGCCTTCAATATTTGAAAAATAATTATGTTCTATAAAAAATCATCTAAATAGAAATTTTATTATATAAATGAATGACGTTAGTACATTACTGATAATATTTTCATAAATTCTCTAAATTTCATGGGCAAGGGAGAAGTGCTCCATCTAGTTGTATCAAGAGGTAGGTTTTAGATCGAATGACCTTTTCTACTAAGTATGGACCTTCTCAATTAGGACATAACTTATCTTGGTCTATAGGTTGAGATACCTTAGTGCTCTTCATGACGAGGTCATTCTTCATGGGGAGGTGATCGTGGAGGGATAGCTCTAATTCTATGGATGAAGTGGTCCAACCTCCTCCTTCGAACCATGTCTTCAATCTCATCCTGAAGCTGGATGCAATCCTCAGTATTGTGACCGTAATCATAATGATAGAGATAGTATTTGCATCGATCATAACCCCTAGCCTTCATTATAGGTGGTCTAGGCAAATGTTATTTTATCTCCATTAGAATTGAGCCTTGGAAGCATTCAAAGGAGTATAATTTATGAATCTATTTGGCGGGGGTTGAGATCATGGCGATGAACATTGTTGGTGAGGTGGGTTTTGTTAAATGAGTGCCTTAGAAGCCAGATTGACTGACACTTATAATATATTCTAAGGGCATAATTATAGTTTTAACTTATAATTAGTAAAATGGGTTATTCTTTCAATTACATTTATGTTTTAAGTGTTTGTGATACATCCTTTGAGTTAATGGGTATGATTACATATATTCTCAAGAGTTGAGAATTTAAGATATGTATTGTCATTATTAACTCATAAATTGAAAGATGGTGATCAAATTGAAAGATTGGTATACCATCGCTTTCTTAGAATAGATGAGTCTTGAATCTATGGTATGGAGACACCAAAGCGAGAGTACAGGTTCTTGTTAGGAACAAGAATACTGAGTGTGACTAATTCGAGCAATCATAAGAAAGTCTATCTTCTCGTTGATGATTAGTTCAATACTGTAGTTGTGTATTTGGTTCTTTGACCTGAGATGCATCGGCAATCCACCTTAAGGATATTATTATTTGACCATACCATAACTCGATATCCTAGCCATCTGAAATCCTAAGGTGTATGTTGGCTATAGCATGTTCAATATAGGAATTGAATCATACCAAGATGGGATCTATCTATCTCAGTAGAGGAGAAGTGTCCTATGATGATCATGAGATTGAGTTTTAAAGCCCATGGCCATGGCAGTGTGAAATAATAGAAAAAAATTTCTATTAGAGTTTCACATTAGACTCAAATCGAATGATTCAATCATATGATAGGTGTAGGATCTGACGAGTTCATCTTAACCTAGATCCTATTGGGACTCATGATAGAAGAACTGAATCACATGATGGCTATACTAAGAGGTTCATTTTTAGTTTTGATAGATTGCCACCATATACTGCTAGGTGTTACTAGTGGATTTTGGAATCAATGAGAATTATCTCGATGATTGATAATTCTAATTGAACCCAAAATCCATACTTATTTTGAACAAGTTAAATAGAGTTTGAAATAGTTTAAACTTATGGAAGTTGTTTTCTATGCCAACCACCCTTATTTTGATAAGGTGGTGCATGCTCTTGTGGGATTTTGTGCGACAAAAACCCATGGGCTTCTAAGTCTCCAACCTCGGGGTGGAGTTGGAGAGCGGTGTCAAGGTGGAGTACTAGACTTTTGAGAGCCTCTCCCTTGATTGTTCGAGGTCAGAAGTGAGGTACTACTTTTATTTTTCTTGGTTGGTGGTTCTGAAAGGCCCCCATGCTTCTTGAAAGCTTCATCAACATGGGCATATTTTGTAGCCTGTTCCAGCATCTACGAGAAATCATGCGGATACTTCATCTCTAGGGAATAAAGAAGGTTATTCCTCTAAAGTCTTCCCTAAAAAGCCATCACCATGATTGATTGATCTAAGTCACAAACTTCAAGTATAGTTGCATTAAAATTAGCCGTATACTCCTAGATCGACTTGTTCTCCTTCTATTTGATATGAACTAGGGAGGAGGATAGCCAACATTGCCTTTTGCTTGTTGCAAAGTGGGTGACAAACAACTGGCTTATCTGATCAAAGGATTGGATAGAACTGGGTTTCAGACTAGAATACTAATCTCGAGCCACTTTTCTTAATATAGATGGGAAAGCTTGGCACAGGATTGCATTGCCGGTACCTTGCCGCAATAGGAGAGTTTTAAAGCCATCCAGATGATCAATCAGGTCCATCGACCCATCATAGGTCTCCATCTGAGGCATCTTGAAACCCACAGGTAAGGCTCATGCAAGATTTCCTCAATGAAAGGATGATCAATATAGAGACCAAGAATATCAGCTAGCCTCGCATTTTGGTTCTGCAAGTCCTCAATCTTGTGGTTCATCTATTGAAACTTATGATCCACATCACCATCGTGGATGGTAGAATTCTTAGCATGATGCACCGATGATCATACCAAGGTCGAATCTCTCCTAGAGCAGGCGGTAGGTGAGTACCTCCTATGTCCAGGTCTCCATGGCTGACTCTGTCAAGTCTGCCTATCCCATCTAGGCTTTGCCATGGAGATCTAGGTCGATGGTGCAAGTGGGAAGGTTGTGCCAATTCTAGTTGTACTATAAAAAAATTGACTATTAGCGATGGCTAAGTGTCATCGCTAATAAGGGATTTGCCATCACTAATGCTATTAGTGATAGCAAGCCATCGATAAAAGTCCATCTCATAAATCCTTATCACTAATTACCATTATTAGCAATGGCAAAACTTCCATCGCTAATAAATTAATTAGCAATGGTAATAGCGATGGAGGATACCATCACTAATACTTTTTTATTTTATTTTTATAACTAAAATTTTAAAATACTATTAGCAATGGTACATCCTTTATTAATTCCATCTCTAATATTTTTTTATTTTATTTTTTTTAATTTAAATTTTAAAAAACTATTAGTGATAATATTTTCTATCTCTATGCCATCACTAATACTTATTTTATTTTATTTGTTTAAATTTAAATTTAAAAAATTATTAGCAGTAGTAGATGCGATCGCTAATATCATCATTAATAAAAAATTTTTATTTTTTTAAAAAAAATATAATTAAATTCTTTAGTGGCACACAAAAAGGATCGATCTAGGGGACAACCCTTTTATTAGGGGATAACCTATGGGTCGACCCCTGTTGTCCTGCCATCCAAAAATAGAAATAGGATGTTTCTATTCTACCGTAGGAGACGACCCATGGGTCAAACCCTACGACAAAAATTTCCATAATGGCAAATTTTTTGGTCCATTTTTAGCGCATTAAATACCTAATAAATACTTTCCAATACCTCTAAATGGCTACTACTCATTCTCGAACATTGATTAAAGAGAAAAAAAGCATTTCAAAGGAAAAAAACTCAAGAAAAATTAAGATAATAAGGATTAAAAAGATTTTTCAGCTCCAAGTCAAAGAAGCCTTTATTCGAACCTTCACCTTCTCTTAAAAGCAGATTCAACTCTTCATTCCATCTAAGGGTGTTCTCAAAGGCTTCTTCCATTTTAGGTAAAGTATATTTAATGATCTATTGGGCTCATTGAGGAGCTAATTTTTATTTGTTATTGTAAACCATCTTTTCCTTACTTGCTGTTTTGAGTTTAAGTTTTGGAGGGTTCCAAAACTTGGGAAGGTTAATCCAAATCTTGAATTAGAGTATATAAGATTATTTTAAAGTATTTAGAACCTCTTTCAGGATAATTTGCCAAAAGTTTAGATAATACAAAACTGTTGAAAAAAAACTTTTCTATGTATTCAAATAAAAATTAATATAGGAGAGACAAGAATAATCAGGATGTTCTAAGTATTGATAGTTTAATCTTTTTTTTTTCAGTCAATTCCTTCTATCCTCCAACTAATCCCTATACTTCAACTTCACAAATATTTTGGAAACATAATTACATATAACTATATATGTATATAACACACTTGACATACATGCATACATACTATATAAATACATGTCTAGAGACAACATATTCTAAAAATATATAAGTTTAATATATAAATAAAAATTAAAAATAATATAAAGAATATAATATTAAACATGATCAAGTTCACCTGGATAGAGTAGTAGAGAAGGTTCATTACAATCAAAGGCCCTGCAAGCCACATCTACCTCATCACCTCGGTGAGGATCCCGCTTCCCACCCAATTAAGACTCTAATAACGGACACAATAAAAGAAAATGCAAAAAGAAATATAAAAAAAGTAATGAAAATAAAGAGAATGTTGGAAAACTAAAAGAGAAGACCTTTTCCCACATAGATTGTTCAATTTTTTTTTTGCTTTTTTTCTTCTTTTTCTTTTCATTTCATTCTCTTTGTTGGATTGATATATGTAGAAAGGATTGCACTTGAGGTGGAAGCACCTTCAAGAAGGACTCGAGAAGGGTTCCAAGCAAAAAAGAAAGAAGAAAAGAAAAAACCAGGAGACATGTGTAAAGGAAAGCACCTACGGGAGACTGGGGGGAGGCAGACCCGGGACTCAGGGAGGTGGAAGGCAGTCGAGGGCTTACGGCCAAAAGCTTAAGGAGGTGGGAGGCAGCAGGGGGCTTACGGTCGAAAGCTCACAATTGGGGTAGCTATCGGAGAGGTGGGGTCAGAGTGGCTGGCTCGGGGCCATAATGTAGGATGCACCGATCGGGTCAGGAAAGCTACGAGCGAGGTGGGATAGGGATAGCAAGCTCGAGGTGGCCGCATAGAAGGCACCAATGGGCTCGAGTGAGGAGGGGTCGGGGCCGTGGGGTTGAGGTTGCATGGTGTTGGAGGAACAAGGTCGGGAGGGAGGAAAGGGGGTTTGAGGGGGGTTTGGGCACTGGCAAGAGGGTGGCCATGGGCATGGAGGGATACAGCCTTGAGGCTATGAGACGTTGGAGGGACGGGGTGGGAAGGAAGGAAAGGAGGGTTATGGGGGTTTGGGTGTTGAGAAATATGCAGGGTTTTATGCATGAATTTAAAAGTTTTTTTGAAATATAACATAGCGAAAGTTGTAAATTAAACTATTTAATCTATAAATGCATGTAATCAAATTACTAAATTCTATAACTAGGACTTATAACATGTCATAATGCATTCTTAAATCAGAAAATAAAAAGCTTTGGTATTGATCAAATCAATACCCTAGATCTAGAATGATTCTAGATCTAAATCCTAGATCGCATCTAGGTGAGAGAAGAGATCAAATCTTTTACCTTAGCATGGGTTACGAACTTCGTGGTTGATTTTTGTTATTGCCTTTGGAGCTGCACACACGTCCAATCTCTATAGGTGATCTACATGAGGCTGCAACAAAATCGAAGGTTCATCGAACGAAGATCCACTCGAAGTGCTAGCTTCTCATGGATCCCTCCGGATGGTTAATTTGAAAGAAATTCTTTAGATCTCTTGAACACTCCAAGAGATGAAGAATAAGGAGGAGGAAGAAGAGATTCTTCTCTCTTATTTTTCTCAAAAATAAAATCAGAAGAAAAACATTAAAAACAGAGAAGAACCTTTCTTCTCTATAATTCTTCTTTCACCAAGACAAACCCTAGCTTTATCCTAAAGAAGAACTTGCACCCCAACATGAGGAGACCTTCTCCTCACCAGTTTATCATGCCTCTTCTCTCTCATTTTTTGAGGAACAATTCACTCAAAATTAGAGAAAAAAGGTTTACAAAGAAAAACTTAGAGAAGATAATCTTCTCTCTTGCTTTCTTCTCAACAAGACATGAACACTTCATATCCTAAAGAAACATTTTTTCTTCCAAGGATCTTGGTATCACAACCACCCATGACCACTCCTTATTTCACTATAAAAATTTCATGCATTTCTCTAAATTTTTGACACCCACCACCTATCAAATAGGAGGCACCCCCTTAACCAAATAAGACTAGGTCAAAAGACCTAGTCAAAGATTGATTCTATGGCTGCATCCAACCCTTGGACATTTCCTTATTTTTTTATGTGAATCATTCATGCAAAAAGCCATAGAGGGGGCATAGAATCACTAGGATAACTAACACCCACACCTCCTAAAATATAGGTGCCCATATGAGACTCCTTCCTTAGGTTAAATTCCTAACAAGGAATAAGTCAAATGGAGAAAGTTTAGGGGGCATGCAACTCTTGGATGCCTCCAAAAATTTTGGGTGTGCCTCCTTAGTTTCCATGAATAAAATAGGCAAACAAAAATGGGTGAACAAAGAAATAGGGGTGTGGGAAAAATAACAAAAGAGGAAGAGAAAGAGTTGTAGTTTTTAAGGACTCTATCATATAGAATCCAAGCTCAACTACTTAACAAATTTGACCAATTCAAGTTTATTCCAAAATCACCAGATATTGGGATGTGAGACCTTCTCTTAAGCATGGAAAACATCATGTAAAAATTAGGAATTAATGTGGGGTGTGGGCTTTTCTTAGGTGCAAGGAAAGTGAGAGAGTCCCAGTCCAACTGGGACTCCCCCTATTTGAGTAGGTCAAAATAAGTTTGAACCTAATTTAAATCTTATTTAAATCAAATTAAATACAATCCAATTAAGGATGATCCTAGTCCAACTAGGAGTCTAATTAAATCTAATTTAAATCCTAAGTCAATTTAGAATTGGGTGCACTCAAGTCCTAGTCTAACAAGGACTTATTCTTTCTTGCAATTGGCTTATCCAATAAATTAATTAAATTTAATCTAATTAAGTTTAAACTTATTTTAATTAAATTTAATTTAATTAGACTTAATCTTAGTCTAATTTTTTAATCAGATTGAGTCAATTAGCAATCTAATTGCTAATCAATCCTCCTACAAAACTTGCATTAGATCAAACATCAATCGCATTGAATGTTTGACATTAGAATGATTCTCAATCATTGATTAACCATCTGATTAGGTTACAACCTCTTATGTATATGACCCTATAGTTTCAAACCTAAGTCAGTAGTATAGAAACTAATTCCTGTATTAATAAAAGTTACCATCTAGCAATGATTTTCGATGTCCAAATAGGTCGAATGTATGCAAAGCAACATTCTTAGAATCCTGACCCATGGTTACCATATAATTTATCTCTTTAACCAATAATGTTCAAGATGACTTCGAGGATGCTATCAACACTCATACAAATCATCTCTATTGTATCTCAAAATTTTGCAAATTTCGTAACTCCTCACGAGGATTACCCAGGCCTAGGTTTTGCTAAATTAAAATACAATGAGACATTCTCTTCCTGAAGCTAATCAGGAGTGGTCAATCCCATCTTGACTCACACACTGACTTCACAAGCACTTGACTATACCCAAAAATGATCCAAACCTATATTAAAAATACAGACAGTCTGGCATCAAAATACAGTGAGTTGCTTGCAAGTTACTATGGTGATCTTAGGTCAGAGAGCCACTTATATCCAATGGTCTTAATTAGCTACTCTTGACAGTAGAATACTACATTGGTCACGTTTAGTATAGATATACTCCTACATCTCATCTGGATGCCATACCAGTGTCTCCACACCACTTAGTTATAAGGACAACCAACGCATATGGCATACAGTGACCTACATTCGATAAGTTATTATCCTTATTAATAACTTATCATTTGATTGTGAACAGTTTAAGAATCATCTAATAAATTTTTCTTTATTGATTGATTGTGATTCTAAGAATTTCATCATAATTTAAGAGTTCATTTAAGAAAGATAGAACTTCTATGATGAACTACCCAAATAACTATTATTATTAGATAATTTATATACTAATTTCAATCATCTATGACTTAGATGATTGACTTGAGGACACATTTCCCAACATTGGGCACCAATAAGAGAGCAGCCACAGGTGCGAAGGGATGCGGGCTCGGGGTTGCTAGACACCCAAGGGACGAAGAGGGGAGGGACGAAAGGAGGTCCGTGGGGTTTGGGCACCAGCAGGAGGAAAATCATGGGAAGAGTGAAAATTTAGTGAAGTATTAGCGATGACAAATTGGCCATCGCTAATACCATCTATAGAAGTATTCGTGATGGTGACTTCATTGGTAAAAATAGAGAGCCATCGCTAATACTAATAAATTTAAAAAATATATTTTTTAAAATTTCTTAAATAATTTTTTTAAATTATTAGTGGTGGCAAATAGAGCCATCATTAATTAACTAATTTAATTATAGTTATGACCAAAATTTTTAGAAAAATTTTAAATTTATTAGCGATGGCTTTAGCCATCGCTAATAGTTAGCAATGCATCGCTAATACCTTATTAGCGATGGCAAAAATGTCATCGCTAAATGTTGTCACTAATTTTATTTTTTTTATTTTTTTTAAAATATAATATAATTTAAATATTTAAAATATATCTTCATCGTTCGTTATCTAAATAATTATCATTAGAGTATCATCATAAAAAATAACCTCGATCCGATAGCTCTACCTATATCGGTCAATAAAATTTAATTTTGATGGCAATGAATGATCGTGTGATGATCTAATAGATAAAGACCATCGATGGATCTGAAAACTTACAATAATGATCTCGATAATATTTATAGAATACTATCAAAATTTTACTTCAATCAAATATCATTATCATGGTCAATTTAGTATAGAATGATTTTAACCGTTAAATAAAAAATGACTGATCAAAAGGCCAAATGATGTTTGATTAAGGCAATTTTTTAGATAAATAATTTGTGCTACTACTTTAATCATTGGTATGGTAGTGATCATAAAATTCAAACTGCACATATATGAACTATCCATGTTTAGCAAATCTTACTAAAGCATAAGTATAATTACTTAAGGACTTTAAGAATGAGTATCAAGATATATATAATTTTGGATCATTCATATAAGTATGGTTTGAATTTTATGATCACCATTGTACAGACAATCAAAGTAGTAACAAAAATTATTTATCTAAAAAATTATTTTATAATCGGATGTCATTTGACCTTTCGATCACTAATTTTTATTTAACGGCCCAAGTTATTTCATGCTAACTTAACCATGATAATGATGTCCGATTGAAGTAAAATTTTAATAGTATACTATAAATATCATTGAGATCATTATTACAAGTTTTTCGATCAATCAGTGATCTCTATCGATCAGATCATCATATAATCGTTCATGATTGTCGAGGTAATCTTTTATGATGATACTCTAACCATAATTATTTAGATAATGAATGATAAAGATAGGCTTTAAATTTTAAAATTATATCATATTTAAAAAAAAATAAAAATTAGTGATGGCATTTTTGTCATCACTAATACATATTAGTGATGGATTTCTGACTATTAGCGATGGAAAAGCCATCGCTAATAAATTTAAATTTTTTTAAAAAAATTTAATTTTAATTATAATTAAATTAATTAATTATCGATGGCTATTAGTGATAACTTAATTTACCATCACTAATAATTTTAAAAAGAATTATTAAAAAAATATTTTTAAAATTATTAATATTAGCAATGGCTTTTTTCATCATTAATAACATAATTCCATCACTAATAATCCTACGATCAAATTTAAAAAAATAAAATTACTTTTTATTAGCAATGGTAAAATACCATCACTAATAATTATTTATCATCTTAAATGAAAATAAAATTTAATTAAAAAATAAAATTACTTAGTATTAGTGATGGCTATTTGCTGCCTCTAATATTATCGCTAATACCTATAGCGATGGCATAGCTGTCTCCACTATCATCACTAATAACTATAAGTGATGGCTAAACTTCCATCGCTAAAACTGTTGGTAAAAATAATTATTAACGACAGCAACATTACCATCGCTAGTTCTGTCACTAATATTCATTATTAGTGATGACAAAAATGCCATCACTAATGTCCGTCGCAATACTCTATTTTCTTGTAGTGTTGCCATATAGTCTTGATTGATGTTGCCAACAATCAAATTTAATCGACCAATGATGCAAGTTGGTCCTGAGTAACCGACTGCATCGGCAGAGAAGATGGTGGCAGGGCTGGTGGTTATGATGTCGTTGTATGATTTTCATCAGCATCCCTGACTACACGAGAAGTAGTAGATTGCATCGATCACCTAGAAGTGGTTCTTTTTGGAGGCATGATGCACAATAATGCTCTTTCTCAATAATAGATGATGAAAAGTCAAACCCTTTCTTTAATCTGTTGCTACTGGAATCCAACTCTTCATTAGAGAAGCTGGAGTTGAATGAACATCCTTTGAGCAGGAAACCTACAAAAGAAGTCCTGATTGGAGGTAGCTTAGGTGGGAACCCTCTAATGCTCAAGTCAGATTCAGAGAAATAAGAAGATAGAGTGTTAAGCATATTAGGATTTGTGTACCTTCAAGGATCCCTCTTCTTTGCCTTTTATAGATGATGGTGATAATTGGATCAACTCGATGACGTTTCACTCTTCTTCAATTTTGGTATATCATGGTGTGTTTTTAGGCTAAGATTCTTGAGATGCAATAGTTATCCCTTCCTTATTTGTTTGTAATCAGCTAGATAGAGTTGCAATTGAAATGAAATAGAACTCTAGAGTTGTAGTCGAATTTGAGTGGGACTCTATTCTAAGAGTTCTATATATGCACATGAAAGGAGTCAAAGATGATGAAGTAGATCCAGATTAGATGCCGAGATAGAGGTCGGCCAAGTTAGGGGTTCGATTGCAATAAGAGATCGGCAGGAATAATGGCTCCATAAGAACAATAGTTCAACGGGAATAAGATTAGTTCGGCAAGCATAGGGGTTTGGCAGGAATAGGAGCTTGGCAATTACCATCTATTCCCGTGCCCTATGCCAAGCTCAAAGATCTCATTAGTGCACGTAAGCTGAAGTGTAGCTCAGGGAACTCCTTAGTTGACATGCTTATCAGAGATCATATTGAAGTACTTTAGAATAAAGTATTCCGAAAGAATCCATCATAAGTTTTTTGGTCGAGCTTAATTTCAGAAAAATCCTTACATTTCTCCTGATGACTTGCACTTCAGAAGAATCCTCCTTTTCGAACAAGCTAGTAGGTCTTGAGTAAGATAGTGGATCATCATCTGAGGTAGTAGATCTTTAGCTGAGGTAGTCTTCATCACTAACATATGGGGATATGCTGTGTAACTGGAATAGATGCCACCGAAGTTGCTATATTACTGAGGATGACATATCATTGAGGTTGCCCTTTTGCTGAGGTTGCCACATGTCAGTCATCTGAGGTTGCCACATGTCAGTCATCTGAGGGTCACAATTTTATCCCCCAATAGGTGGTAATTTAATGGCTAGTAATTTAACAACACTTAGGGGGAAAAAATGGGTGCTTTCAAAAAAAAGAAAGATTACTAGAGGTTAAAAAATAGGTTACAAATAGAAACCTTTTAACAATCTTAGTTTTTATTATTGAAAAAAAATTGATGTTTGATGCATAGGATTCAGGTATATTTTATTTTTGATGTGTTATGCTATTTTGTTTCAATATTTGCATGTCATTTGTCAAAATAACTTTTCTTTTTTGTAGGTGACAATTATGGAGAATAGCTGCACATCAAAGATCCTATCTATTGCATAGAGGCATTATTTTCATATATATATATATAAAATGATGAATGTTTGGACTGAATTGTTGTAATTCACTTATATCTAAGTCTCTTAATCACAATTCTTTTATCATCCAATTCTTTTAAAAAATTGATTCTTTTGGATTTTCTGTAACTGTGTTCTATAACTTATGCATGTGTTTTTTATAAAAAAATATTTTCCTATATTTCTTATTGATTTCTATTCCTTGCACTCTATTACTAAATAGTTTTCTTCTAAATTTTAATTTTCTACTAATGACTAATTTCATAGCTACCTATAATTGCAGAGATGGAGGTAGTTAAAATTTCATCAAAGTCATGTTGAAAAAATTACCTCTAGACTAGCTCTTTTAAGACTGATTTATGGAATTGAGGTGGGAGGTGATGAAGGGTATCTAAGATGTTTTGTTGACATCATGTTAGCATAGGGGAAGGACTCATCTAAGGTGACTAGGATATAAGCGATCTAGTAGAGACCAAATTAAATCTGAATAGTTCACTACTGAATTTGCAATTAGAAAATTGGAGTATGTCCAATTTTAAAATTGAAGATTTTAAATTTGAAGATAAAGAATATTTAGGTATTTGTATGAGAGATTTCATAATTCTCATGATGATCTTGATGCTGAGTATAGGCAACTACAACAGGACCATCATTTATCAATTGAGAGATATAAAAAACTAATGGTTGACTATGATGATCTCTAGAAGCAAATAAGGATCCAAAATGTTCCAACCTAACTCAAGATAATTTGTAGGTGAAAACAATCTGTAGTAGAGTTTGATCATCTTTCTGGATTTTGGGCTTTAATCTGTGTAAGGAAGAAGGAACTCATTCTTTGAAGTAAATAGATATTGAAAAACGTTCCAGCTTGACTTAAGATCATCCATAGGTGAAAATAGTATGTAGTAGGGTTTGATCATCTTTTGTTTCTCGAGCTTCAATATATGTAAGAAAGAAGGAACTCATCCCTTTCTTATATATTATAGCTATATAATTCTTAAAATTAATGGATCATATCCCTATTGTTGCTGCTTTTTGGGGAAAAAAGGTTTTGCCTTCAATAGTTTTACGCACACATAGTGTGTAGTTGAAAATAGTGCATAGTAGGATTTGATCTTCTTTTTGTATTTTGGTTTTTAATCAATGTAAGAAAAAAGGTACTCATCCTTCCATACATATTTTTTTTCTCCACACTAAAGAAAAATAGACCTAATTTAGAGGCACATAAGCAGAATATGATGAGAAGAATAGATATTACTGCACGACAAAAGAGTAGGAGATCAACGAGAAGAAGTGATTGTTTGGTTAATAATATTAGGGAACGTGAAGTTCTGCATGGAGATATGTGCCTCATGCTTGGTAGCAAAAGATACCTAGATGGTGGTGCATGTGGAAAGGTCTCAATCCTAGAACAGACCAATGGGTTTTAATTATGCCAAATACAAACAATATGATTTCAAATACTATGGTTGGAGAAGATGCTACAAATGATATTTCTTTTGAAATGGTTGAAAAGAATGTTGGGCCAATAATAGCTGAAGGTATATCTTTTAATATAGAAAACTATTGAAAATATATTTCATTTCTTTTGATTTTTATATTGATGGTATTTGTGATGTTGAAATTTTTTATTAGTCAAGTACCAGCATAAGAAAATTATAATATTCTAGACCAGCAAAATAATAAATTAAAAGATTTATGTATGTGTATATGTGGCATAGTAATTTATTGATGGTATATTTGAGCTACTTAATTTTAATTATAAACTACTTTGAATTAAACTTACCTTGCCAAAATTTGTTGAAGCTATTTGAGCGCAAATTATGACTATCTGCCTTGCGAGTCTTGAAAATTTTCTAAGTCTGAAAATTAGCACTTTTATGGAGGGCTACATAAAATATGTATTTTCTTGAAATCAAAATTAATGATAATTGATCTTTAGGTGTTAGTGATTTATAAAATAATTTTTAATGAATGTTGAGACTCTTTAACCTAATTATTTTGAAGGAAAAAGTTTTAAAAGTTTTAGGTTTGAAAAAATTTGAACTAAAACCCAAGTTTTGATATCTTATTCTTAAGGATTTTAATTTTTTTGATATTTTTATTGACACCAAATAGAGAAGTATTTCTTTATTTATATTTATGTTTTAAAGTTAATAAAAAGTAAAATAAATGAAGACATTAACTTAAGTAAATATAAATAAGAAGAGTATTAAGCAAACCACCTAGAATGAGTGATACTTTGAGAAAAGTAATTTCTAAAATTTAGAAAAAGGGATCGATACTTCTCCAAAAGATGTCGATACTATCTTAGAAATATAGAGAGATAGTTTCAGAAAGATCTGTAGTGGCACAAGAAGGGGTCGACCTGCCCCTAATAGGTGTCGACATATTTTTTCTGAGGGGTCGACCTAGGGGATGACCTACATTGAGAAAAGAGGTTGATCTAGGGGCTGACCTGTGTGGGGTATCGACACATTATTTAGAGGTGTCGACCCTAATCATGAAAATTTTTGAGAGTAGGTTTTAACCAAGAGGATTTTAGATTGTAATTTTTAAAATAATTTTTTAAGAAATAAATGAGAAACTTGGGGACATAAACTAAGAGTTCAGAATTCATCAGAGCAATACTTGTTAAGTAGAGAATTGGGTGGAAACTCTAGGGTGTGACACCTAGTAAGGTTCTTTATAGTTTATGTTTTTCCAAACCTCAAAACCACCGGCTCTTTTACTATTATGTAGTTCCTAAGTTCTTCAAAGAAGTTAAAGAAGGGAAGAGAGCTGAGAGGGGTCTGCTTTTAGCTTGATATTAAGAAACATTAGTTGGGAAATAAAGAATTTGGTGGTAATCAAGGTGTGTGGAAGAAGGAAAGTGTTGAGGTTGAGCAAAAAAACCTGTGCAGCAAATTTCTTAACATTTAAGGTGTTGGTGCTAGAGGAAGGGATCTAATTTGATTTCTTATTCTTAAAGGAGCGCTCAGCAGAATTCCCTCTTAGCCTCCACTTCTTCTTCTCCAATCAGTTTTGCAAGAATGCCGCCTAGGAAAGCATCAATGAGGCAATATACTACCTCCATAGCTAGATCTCATCTAGATCTGCCCACTCCAACTCCTCTGATACCCTAGGCTCCTCCACCAATAGTAGTGGTGGATGTGGAGTAGTTCAACCTATTGATCCAATAGGTTAAGAGCCTCACAGAAGCAGTGCAGGCTATGCAGCAGCTCTCGACATCAATTTAGTTGGAGAGAACCTAGTCGAAGTACTAGGATTCGGTGCTCGAATGACCCACCTGGACCAGTCGTCCGATGACCCTTAGAACGAGAAAGTAGAGGGCGAAAAGCTCTTGTTCAGATCATAATTCCACTCCTAGAGAATCCCTACCTCTGTTATGTCAGAAGATCTTTGAGATCCATGACCAGGAGGATCTAGCTCAAAGGTTCCAAAAAATGAATCGATAGATTGAGGAACTCCGCTATGCTCTCCCCACCAACAACGATGATATCTGCTCCAACCCTCCTTTCTCCTAGAGAATCATGCAGGTGTCAGTCCCGTTGAATTTCAAGCTTCCTCATTTGAGAGCTACGATGGGACCACTGATCAGATCAACCATCTGAAGGCCTTTCGGATCATGATGCTGCTCCATGGCACGCTCAATGCCATCCTATGCCGAGCGTTCCCATCTACTCTAAAGAAAGCGGTGAGAAATTGATACTCAGCACTAAAGCTGGGTACGATCTTCTTCGTCGACCAAATGAGTCATCAATTTGTGGCTTATTTCATCAGCAGCCGACATCCAAGGTGAGGTTTAGACTCCCTCATCAACATCAAGCAGAAAGAAGGAGAGTCCATCCGAGCTTACGTTAGTGTTGACCCTTGGATTGATTTTGATGATAAAAAAAAGCATTTGAGTATAATTTGTTAAGTTACTAATATTGCTTTTAAGGATGTGTAGTTTAAATTCCAAGCATTTACAATGCTCTAAGTGACTTTCATTAATCAAATGGAGTATCATCAATCAAGAAGCTCTTGATGAAAATCAAGATTTGATACATCCTAAAAAGAATAGTTAATGAGAGATAAATCAAGTTTAAGAAGCAAGTCTAACTTACAAAAGAAATTGAAGAAGAAAGGCTATCAAAATCAAAATGGCATGCTTGGCATGCATCTTAGTCGACTAAGATTAGGAGTTAGTCAATTATGTATCTAAGAACAGAAAAAATAGAAAGTATAGAAAAATAAAAATTCTAGACTCAGAAGACTGTAGAAGACAGAAAGCACAGAAAAGACTGAAGTTGAGATGCAAGATACTTTGTCGTCTAAGTCAAGAAGGTTAGTCGACTAAGTCACTATAATGGTTAGTTTTTTTTAGAACTACACTTTTTCTATCCTAACTTTTTTCCCAATGGCTAGATTTTCATACCCAATGGCTAGGGCATTAAATAAGGCTTCTTCAGAGATTTTAGAGTGGTAGAAAAGTCTTGGAATATATAAGAGATATTTAAGAACTTCAAGGAGAACTTTTTGGACCCCACATTCAAGAGCCTTCAAGCCTACACCAAGTTTATTTATTGAGAGTGCTATTAAGTGAAGTAAAGGATCTATTCTTCTGAATATTTCATGTCCTTCCAATCATCCTAAAGTTGAGAGAAGTCAAGATACAAGCGTTGAAGAGCTTCATCAATTTTTTTCAAGCATTTAAGAAGAAGAGCAAAGCAAACAAGCCTTTCATTGACAAACTCTTCTTTTAGGCTTCGTTGAGTTTTTCTTTCTAAACCTCTTTAATCATTGTATCTTATTTGTTTACAAGTTTCTTAGGATAAGAAACTTGGGGTTGGTCCAAGCCTAGTGTTGGACATTGTAAAAGTTTGATTGGGGAGCCTAGGTCAAAATCAATCGGAGTTGATTGTTAGTTTGAAAAAATAATCATTGTAAAGGTTGTAGTTGGTGAGCCTAGGTCAAAACCAACTGGGTTGGATTGTGAGCTCAAGAAAATAATCGAACTATAATCAATTAAGTGATTGTAGTTGAACTCTTAAGTGGTTTACTTGAAGAGTGGATGTAGATGCCAAGTTTGGCATCGAACCACTATAAAAGTTTGATTTTTTGTGCTTGTTATTATGTGATTTATATTGCTCACATTCTATACTTATGTTTCACATTATTTCACCAAGTATACTATACTAAAATTTAGTTTAATTAAAGTTTAAATTTTTAAACACCCAATTCATGCTCTCTCTTGGGTGGCCATCCTTGGACAACAAGTGATACCAAAGCGGATGCTCTAATATTAGTTGTTGACCTAATGGTCATAGAGCCAAAGATTTAATGGTAAACCCAATTGGAAATTCATTGGTTGAAGGGCAATCAACCAATAGACTACCGCTGTTCAATGAAAATAATTATACCTATTGGAAAGCAAGAATAAAGATATTTATTCAAGCATAAGACTATGATATGTAGAATGTCATAGTGAATGACCTTTATACACCTATAATCATAATTGATGACATGTCCATTCCAAAGCCCGAAAAGATTGGGACGAACATGACAAAAGAGAAGCAGAACTTAATGCCAAAGCAATGAATGTATTATATTATGCTTTGGATGTAAATGAGTTGTTGGGGTTGAACCCACTCTTGCCGATGTTGGACTTGGTGTCTTGTCTCAAGACGAGCCAGACTTCCTCCAACCGAACTCCCTCCAGTCGAACTTCCTCTAATCGGACTCCCTTCGATCGAACTCCTTCTAGCCAGACTCCTTCGAGCCAAACTTCTCCAATTGAACTCCTTCCAACCAGACTCCTTCGAGCCAAACTTCTTCAATCAAACTCCTTCCAGCCAGACTCCTCCAGTCGAACTTCTTTCGAACTCCCTCCAGTAGCCCAACATGCTCCTTCCAATCGAACTTCTCTCTATCTATGGAAGGACCTTGGCACCAATTCTTGATACAACAAATATCAGTTAACACTTAGATAATCTCGGAGACATCTGAACTTCAACCATTAAATTTCAACAGACTAGCATGTCATGATAATGGATAGTACCCTCAGTAACAAACTCGATGTGGCCTCGAATAGCACACTACCAGGTAGTTACGATTGTCACTATCAGTTTGTTACAGACTTTGCCCATATAAGAGATCCTCCAGATATATTTTCTCTCTAAGCTAAAAACTCTATTTCAATTTCTCTGAGCACTCTATTTCTATTGGTCAAAAGAGCTGACTTGATCATCGGAGGGTCCTACTAGAGCCACCACTCCTGACTCCGATCAGAATTTTATTTTGTAAGTCACCAATGATGATCTCATCTTCTCTAACTCCAGCTTAGTCCGGCATCAACCAAATTCTGCACCAATTGGATTGACGCTAGAGAAAGGGTCCAGAGCCCTTGTTCTAAAAAGAGTGCTTAGTCAAATTTGTCTATTCTCTTCTTTTAATCTTTCAAGGTCCATCTCCATTTGATCTTTCTCAATCTCAGGGATGCCTCCAAAAAAAGTGACCACCCAGTGATCCACTACCTCCGCTGTCAGATCTGAGTTAGATCTACCTGCTGCTCCAGCAACATCGCCAGCACTGCAACCTCCACCATCGATAGCTATGGTGGATCTAGAGCAGTTCAACCTGCTAATGTAGCAGGTTCAAAGCCTCACCGAAATGGTGCAGGCCATATAACAACCTTCGGTAGCAGCCTAGCCAAAAAACCTCCTGTCAAAATTTTGGGAACCAGCTCAAAGAAGGCATACATGGGTAAGTAGATCCATTACTCCTAGAAAGCAAAAAAAGATAGCAGAAGATTCCTATTTGGATCATGACTCCTCTCCAAAAGAGACCATCCCCATCTACAATTGAAAGTCCTCTGACGTGGATCGGTAGATAGGTTTGGAAGAGGAGCTCTGCCATGCCGTAGAATATGGACCGATGGATAGAGGAGCTCTATCATGTTGCCCCGATCCACCACGATGACATCTGCACCAATCCCTCTTTCTCTATCTAGATCATGCAGGAGCCTATCCCATCGAACTTCAAGCTTTCTCAATTCGAGAGCTATGATAGGATCTCAGATCTGATCGACCACTTGGAGGCTTTCTGAATAATGATACTGCTCCATGGTGCGCCAAACACTATCTTGTGTCAAGCCTTCTCATCTATTCTGAAGGGAGCAGCAAGAAATTGGTACTCAGCTCTGAAGTCGGGTATGATCTTCTTCTTCGACCAAATGAGCCATCAATTTGCGGCTTATTTTATCAGCAACCGACGTTTCAGATGAGGTTCAGACTCCCACATCAACATCAAGCAGAAGCAAGAAGAGTCTATTTAGGCTTATATCAACCACTTCAACACCACTATCCTAGAGGTCTGAAATTTGGATCAATCCATTACCATGGCCACATTAAAAGATGATCTTCAGAAGAATGATCTTTTATCCTTCTTGAAAAGAAAGTATCCTAGGAATTTTGTTGATAGGCTGGCTAGGGCAGATGGTTATGCCTAGGTAGAAGAGATGTTTAAAGCTAAGGATGATGAAGCCACAAGAGAGTGGTAGGTGGATGAATCTATTAAGCCCACACTTGAAAAAAAGTCGAGTGAAGCTCGATCGTGCTCCTAGACCCCTCCTTGAGCTCGTCGATAGAAAAGTCTAAACTAGAGGACCTGACAAAACTCTCCTTCCAGAAGATTTAACAACTATGCTCCCTTGAATACCTCGAAGACTCCAATGTTGATGGAGATAAAAGAGTAGCTAACAAGGTTGGAGAGGATGTGGACTCATTCGACTAAGTGCAACCCCAACAAGAACTACCTCTACCATTGTGACCATGATCATGATACTGAAGAATGCATCTACCTTCATGATGAGATTGAGGCATTGATTAGGAGTCGGCTAGACTGATTCATCAGGCATCGATTAGAGAGGAGAGAAGATCATCCAAGAGTCCCGCTATAGCTTGAATCATCTCGACGGGATGAGCCATAGGGAGATCGACCCCCATTGGTTATCATAAACACTATCTTTGAGGGACTTTGGCAGGAGGAGGCCAGTGGATCTGGGGGATTGGCTAAAAGATGGAGGACTGAAAAATCCATTGCTTTCACTAATGAAGATGTATATGAAGTTCAGTTTCCGCACAATGATGTGGTTGTAGTTTCTTTAAATATTGCAACTATGATGTATGCCGCATCCTTATCGATAATAAAAATTTGATAGATGTCTTATTGATAGGAATGTGATGTTGTCGTTAAGATATCATGTTTATCAGTTTAATCTAACTTTTTAAAATAATTAAAAATACGTAGATAGCAGTGAGTCGGGTTGAATCCATAGGGAAGATAGTATTTTTTGATTTGAAATCTTTGATTTTTTAAAAGAAAAGAAAAAGAAAAGAGTTTTGAAATTAAAAGTGAAGTCGAAAAGCAAAAATTAAAGGGTGCAAAAATTTAAACTTGGTACTAAGATCTACTAGATAGATCTTAGCATCTACTTGCAATAAAATAAAGAGCAATAATTAAAGTATAGAAATTAAATTATAATAAAAATAAAGAGCATGAAATTAAATAGCATAAAATAAATATTATATTAATTAAAAAGGTTCATAATAAAAAAATAAAATAAAATAGGCTGATCTCTGATTTTGTATTGGTATTGGCAGAAAGATGGTGCAGAAGCCCAGCTCTTCTTCTCGACACTCATTGCTTTGAAGCAGCCATTAGTCCAGAGCCTAGCTTCACCCTATACCAAAGCTTCATCTTGATCGAAGATGTTGATTTCTGAAAGCCTGGGGTCCTTTTTATAGAGCTAGGAGGGCTAGAGAGTTTTCTTTTGGGCAATGTGGGACTGAGGAGCTCTTTAATTATCAAAATATGGAAAAATCTAAGTAAAAATTTGATTAAAAGGAGTTCTAGATGAATTCTATTGCTCTAGATGAAATCAAATCTTTGATAAAAATCCAATGAACCAAAAATCATCAAAATCGGATGTGTATCAGCCCAAATCAGGTCAGATTAAATTCTAGACATCCGATCGTGCATTGATGGAGGAAATCTGATCGCTGATCGTGCATTGGGAGTCTTGATCACCACCAAAAGCATTTTGGATCGTTGGATCATCTCCTGGATCAAGCATTGCCATTAGATGGTGATCCGCATGAAGTCTGAAGCTGAATCAAATCCAAAAATAACCATAGCTGTTTGATCTTGACTGCAAGCTACCGCTATTAGATATATGTGCCCTAGAAGCCAGAATTGGCTGACACTTGTAATACACTTCTAGGAGCAAAATTATAATTTTGACTATAATTAATGAAATGGGTTATTTTCTATCACACATGTGTATTTAGTGTCTGTGATACATCCTTTGAGTTAATGGTAATGATAATTCATATTTTCAAGAGTTGAAAATTTAAGACATGAATAATCATTATTAACTCATAAACAGCTCGCGAACATAGGATCATCACGAGGATGGTGATTGATCCGGAAGGTTGGTGTACGATCGCTTCTCTTTAGTAGATGAGTCTTGAGTCTACGGTATGGAGACACCGGAGCGAAAGTACAGGTACTCGTTAGAGAACAAGGGCACTGAGCGTGACCACCTCGAGTAGTCATTAGGGAGTCTACCTTCTCGTCAATGACTGACTCGATGCTGCAGTAGTGTGTCTGGTTCTTTGACCTGAGATGCATCGGCAGTTCACCTTGAGGGTGTTATAGTTTGACTACACCATTACTCGGTCTCCTAGCCATATGGAACCCTGAGGTGTATGTTGGCTATAGCACGTTCATTGTAGGAACTGGATTGCATCAAGATGGGATCTATCTACCTCGGTGGTAGAGGAGCAGCCCTATGATAATCATGAGAATCAAGTCCTGAAGCCCATGGCCATGGCAGAGTGAAATAATAGAAAGAGTTTCTTATTAGGTTTTCACATTGGACTCGAATCGAATGATTATATTCATATGACAGAGACTAGGGTTTGACAAGTTTACCTTAACCCTAATCTGATCGGGGCTCAAAGAAGAAAACTTAATCACATAGGTAGCTACACAAAGGTTCGCATTCAGCTCTGATGGGTTGCCACCATATACTGCTAGGTGTCACTGGTGGATTTTGGGAGCAATTAGAATGATTTAGATGATCGATCATTCTAGCTATTCGATCAGAAGAGTTCTGATCTATCGAAAGGATTTCGATGATGTCTATGATAGAGATCATGACATATCCCATTACCATACAGAACTGAAACCTAACTGGTCACACAAACAAGGGTTTGAATCTGGTGATCATCAATTGAACTGATCTAGTTCAATTGATCTGAATGAGATTCAATTAGGTTCAAAGAAATCGTGCTAGCACTCGATTGAACCTAACGTTCTTCTTTTACTATCATAAATAAGTTGTCCTGACTGAGCCAAAGGAGTTTATGCTCAATCAGAGGCCTTCATGTGGTCTGACTGGAGGTTGTCCAAGTCAGAATAGGTTGTCTTATTTGTAAGACATTACCTACCATTTTTGGTCACCTGCCATTTCTTGTTCTTTGACTTTGGTCAACAGTCTACCTTTGACTGGTCAAATGTTGACCATTGATCCTTTGACTTTTGACCACATGTCATGCACCTATTGGAGAGCTGGTGGGGGTCTGTCCCCCTGCCAGAACCTGGCAAGGAGAAGGGCGCACGCCAAGGGTGGCGTGAGCCCAAGTAGGAGGCGCCTAGGAGTCCTTGTTGGACAAGGACTCCATCTCCTTTTTGGATTCCGATTAGAGTTCTTCTAAGAACCAACTTTGACTGGTCTTAGGTGCCCTCTAAGGAGGAATCCAGGGGTCTCTATTCCCACCAATCAGATTTAGATCTGATTTCACAAAGGATTGGTGATTGGTTGGGAGGAAGAGGAGTTGGATCATAAGAGGTCTATAAATAAGACCCTGCGCCCAACCCTAATGCTAATAAATTCAATTGAGAAACCCCACGCCCCAAGGCTGCCTCTCCCCTCCTTCTCCATGCCATAGCTTCTTCTCCCCTTGCTCTCCACGTCCAAAAGGTGTTTTGGACTTAGGTTGGTGCGATTCAGATCAAGGAAAGGCAATCAAAAGCAAGAAGGCTGTGCTGCTGCAAAAGGACGACTGTAGATCTTCAAAAGAGTTTTGAAGATCCTCTAGATCAGATCTAGATCTGATTTTTGGAGGTGTGATAGAGAAGAAGAGAATCTCTAAATCCAACCCAAGTGGATACTGGTAGAGGCCAGGCGCTTGGGTGGCTAAGATCCAGAACCTTCCGCTGCAATCAGGATCATCTACAGGGTAATAGGATTACCCAAATCAGGTAAATTAAATTTGATTTAATTTATCTTGTTTTATTTTATTTATTAAAATAATAAGAATCAGATATGAAACATATCAAGATCTGATTGAGATCAAGAGAAAAAATTTTGAAATATATCTCTTGATCTGATCAGATCTGGACGAACCTGGACCGGGAAATCAGGATTTCCCTTCAACTGGTATCAGAGCCAGGTTCTAAAATTGTTTAGATCTGATTTTAATTTTATTTTAATTAGAAAATAAAGTGATTTCAGATGTCACATGAGATGTGATCAGATCTGAAATCAGAAAAATTAAAATTAAATGATTTGGATCTAAGAACATGAAGATATGCATGACTAGTTCTAGAATAGAATAGTTCTATAGAATAGTTTTGCATGTCTTTGATTTAATCTGATTAAATCATATTTTAGATCTTCTTATTTACTATTTTCTGATATTATAAGTGTTATAATAACATCTGATAAACAGCAAATAAAAATTATTTAATTTTAAATATCATATGAGATATGATTGATGCATGTCTAGACTAGTTGTAGAATAGTTCTACATAATTATCTAGATTAGAATTTATTTTGATTAGATCAATTTAAATCTAATTTTTCAGATTATTATGTGATAATTTAGATCTGAAAACATGCATGATTATGATACATGAGATGTATGCAAAATATGCCATGATTAGATCTACTTTATATATGAGATATATGATATAGATCTGATATTATTTTGTAGCATTGAATGTTCCTGATTAAGGCGTTCCTCTTGGCCGTCCGGTCATAAGAATGAAGAAGGGTTTAAATGCCCTCTCTTTCCGTTCGATGGGGTGTTCTTATGACGTGTAGGGGTGCTGCGTGTTCGTCCTTAATCAGAAACCCAAAACTTACTTTCTGCAAAACCCTAGATCCTGAAATCCAAGGATTTATTGTGCATATTTTGTTTATGAACCCAACTTAATTAAGAATTAAGTTTATGAAATATTAATTAGGTCTAAAATTGAGAATTTCAGATCTAAGATATATTCATAATACTGGGTTCGGGCTTGGGTAGCTCAATTAGATCTAAGCGGTTGATCAAATCGAATCAAGAGTTGGTTAGATGGGATCAACAATGCTTAAATTGACCAGCCTAATAGGATTAAGTCTGGGTCAAGATCGAGTCACGATCAAGCAAGATCTAATTAGACTCAGAGGTTAGAGTCTGGATTGTAGGCTAAACCAATTAGTTCTGACTCAACAATTTAGTGTCTAAGGTAAGTTTGGCATAGACGACCGACTGGTTTAATTTGGAAGTACGCGACCGTGAATGCGTTCTTTGTGCGAGTTAACGGCATATTCCTTCCACTGGTCTCACTTACCTGGCCATATCTGTTGACACAGTTCTGATCTGAGGTGGTCAATAATTCAAGCTGACCCATGCCACTAGGTTAGTCATAATTGTTATGACTAAGCCAAGTCTAGTTTAATGAGACCAGAATCAATTCTCCCTAAGAAAAGATTAAGTCCGAGGTCTTCCACCATTGTAGATATGCGGGCCCTTCCCGGGGTTGATTGTTCTCGGCTGGATACAGTGGCTCAGTTGCACCGGGAAGACGCAACCATGTCTATTAGGCATTGGATGCTATGGGCTGGAGGATGAGTTGGGCTCAATATTCCGGATATGGTGAGAGACCAATTAGGAACCGCGTCTATGCAAATGGTGGGTCTGACTTAACTAAGGAATGGATCAATATTCCGGATACGGTGAGATTCATGAATTAGAGACAAGTTTGGGTGCCACCATGATTAGAGAATCATTGAACAAGAGTTGTTCACTCATTGGCTAACCCATCACCAAATAACTGTTAGGTGAGGTGATGAGTCAGTTGGTGAGACCGCACCACCCACTAGAAATCATCAATCGTGGAGATTTTCGCATCTCTACAGAGGGAGTGTAGGGATCCAAGAAAATAGTGGGAGCTAATTTGTTTAAAAATAAAATCCTTAAACGAATTGGTCCAGTCAAATTAAAGTATCTAACTAGAATCTTTGACTCTCTACAGGAAAATATCTGCGTCCAACCCACTGGCATGTATCCTAGACACACATAGACTGATTGGACCCAATTATAAAGATTGGCTCAGGAACTACAAAATTGTTTTGGGTTCAGAGAAGTTAACACATGTTTTGGACCAGGACCCTCCCACCTTACCAGCTCGTCCATCCACTGAACAGAGAGCGTCTCTGAAAAAATGGATTGACGAAGATAATAAGGCCAGATACTACATGTTGGGCTCGATGTCTGATGAGCTCCAGCGCCAACATGAAGATATCGGGACTGCTCGCCAAATGTTGGCTCACCTGCAGGAGATGTTTGGTGAACAGAGTCGCGCAGCCAAATATCAAGTCGCAAAATGACTTTTTAAGACTAAGATGCGTGATGGGCAGTCAGTCCAAGATCACTGTCTGACAATGATCAAGGACATGGAAGAGCTTGAGAAGCTTGGTGTGAAGTTGGACTTGGATCTGCAGAACGATATTATTCTGCAATCCTTGACTGATGCATATGGGCAATTCATCATGAATTACCACATGCATAAACTTCAAAATTCCTTGGCCGAGTTGATGAATATGCTGGTTACCGCTGAGCTTTCTATGAAAGGTTCTAAAGGCTCAGTTCTTGCTATGAAACGGACTTCTTCCAAAAGAAAGTCTTATGGAAAGAAAAAGAAGTCTATGAAAAAGCAAAAGGTGGAAGGATCAAAGAAGAAGAAGGCAGAATCGAAGAAGAAGGTCGATGGCAAAGGAAAGTGTTTCCATTGCAACAGCGACGGCCATTGGAAGCGGAACTGCCCTACTTACCTGGCCACCCTAAAGAACAAGAAGGAAGGTCCTTCTGGAGGTATGCTCGTTATTGAGTCTAACCTTACGGTTTCTTCTGCATCCAGTTGGGTGCTTGACTCTGGTTTTAGTGCTCATCTGTGCACTTCTATGCAGGGTCTTGAGGATAGCAGGAGGCTGAGGGATGGAGACATGATCCTACGCATCGGTAATGGAGCAAGAGTTGCTGCAGTAGCCGTGGGAACATACCTCTGCGATACCATCTGGTTTAGACTTAGTTTTAAAAAGGCCTGTTATTATGGTTGCCTCAGCTAGCAGGAATTTGATTATCTGTTCATGCTTAGCACAAAAAGGTTTATGTGATCACCTTCTTTAAGGACCATTGTAACATCTTTAATGAAAGACATAAAATTGCAAATTGTTTTCTTGTTAATGGTCTTTATTAGTTGCTATATTGATGACACTTTTTAACTATAGAGCAAAACATGAATGCGAAACGACCTAGGGATTAGTCCAAACGAACAGATATCTATGGCAACCTGAGATTAGGTCATTAGCAGAAGATAGGATTAACAAATTGGAGAAAAAATGGGCTTTGAGTCCATTGATTTTGATCTATCCAACTGTGAATCTTGTTTCAAGGGCAAATAACTAAACTCCCTTTTGTGAACATGGGGAGAGGCCACAGATCTCCCTTGCCCTAGTACATACTGATGTGTGAGGCCATTCGATGTGCTTGGCTAGAGGCATTTTTGGTCTACTTCATTTCTACTTTACGATGATTCTATCTTAGGTATGGTATGTGTATCTTATGGACATAATCTGAAGCTTTTGAAAGTTCAAAGGAATTTAGACATGAAGTCAGAAAACAAACTAGAACAATCCATTAAGGTTCTTCGATCAGATCGAGGAGGTGAATACCTTTAGCCGAGAATTCCTACTAATCCTTAAGGAAAATGGCCTATAGTCTCTTAATGGCTCACCAGGCAACACTCAACTCAACGGGGGTTTCAGAATGGGAGAAATTGGGGACTCTATGGATATGGTTCGATCATGATGACTTCACAGACCTCCCCTGATTTCCTTTGGGGAACTCATTGTTAACTTCAATTTATCTACTGAATGGTTCCCTCAAAACCGTTCCTACCACACCGTATGAATATGGACACGGTAAGAAAACCAAGTCTGATCATCTCAGAATTTGGGGTTGTCCGGCTTATGTCAAAAAGACAACAAGCGGACAAGTTAGAGTTTAGGTCCTTTAGAGCTCGATTCTAAGGATTATCCTAAAGAGTCATTAGGATAACTATTTCTACATTCCAGAAGCCACAAATGTGATTGTGAAGTCGACATCATCTTTTCTATGAAAAATAGTTTATTCAAGTAGTGGCATTGGAAGCAGCATCAAGCTTGATGAAAGTCTCACAAGCCGAAAGAGCAAGGAGCAAGTGGAACCAAATTCAGGTTGAGCCAAATAAGAAACACTACCTCCTCCACCTCGTAGATCGGAAAGAGTTTCCATCCCCCTGAAAAGTACTTAGGTATTCGTTCAGAGACGTAGAGAAAAAATGTTCCTCATTAGGTAATGGTTGCTCATGGTGATGATCCCAACCTACAACGAGTCGATATCAGAATATCGACTCCGACGAAATGGCTTGAGGCAATGAAGTCAGAAATGACTCGATGCACTCAAACAATCTGGACCTTGGTAGATTCACCAAAAGGAATAACAAAGGTTATAGTACTTTGGGTTGTAAAGGGATCTTCAGAGAAAAATTGTGCAGATCGGAATCGTGGAGACCATTCAAGCTAAGATTTGGTTGGGCAAAAGGTTATTAGTCAACGTGAAGCATTGAAACTATCAGGATACCTTTTCCCAGGTAGCTCTATGCTATAAATCCATGCCGCACATGCTTCTGTTTGCAGCCTATTTCATTATGAAATTGGCAAATGGACGGCAAAAATGTATTCCTAATGGCATATCTTGAGAAGATATCTATATGGGAACAGCCGCTAGGTTTCACATCCACGTGATACTGATCACAAGTTTTGCAGCTGCAAATGTCCATATATGGACTTTTAAAGACAGCATCTCGAGCTGGAACACTGTTCAATATTGTGATCAAAAAGTTTGGTTTCATCAAAAATGAAGAGGAATCATGTGTTTTCAAAAAGATCAGTGGGAGCGCTACTGTCTTCCTCGTACTGTACATGGATGATATCCTTCTTATTGAGAATAATATTTCCATGTTGACCATAGTTAAAATATGGTTATCTAAAGAATTCTCCATGAAAGACCTAGGAGAAGCATCCTTTATTCTAGGAATTAAGGTCTATAGAGATAGATCGAATAGGATGCTAGGTCTTTCACAGAAGATGTACATAGAGGAAGTGCTAAAGAGGTTTAGCATGGAAAACTCCAAGAGGGGATTGGTACCCTTCAGACATGGCATTCATCTCTCCAAGAAAATGTATCCCAACACACCTGAAGGAGATTGAACGCATGAGCAAGATCCCTTATGCTTCAGCAATAGGGAGCCTCATGTATGTCATGTTATGTTACACGACCTGATATAGCCCATGCTGTGAGTGTCATGAGTAGATATCAGTCAAATCCAGGTGAAGAACACTGGACTTCTATAAAATGTATCCTTAAGTACTTGAGAAGAACTAAGGATATGATTGTTGGTTTTTGGTAATGGAGGAACTCAATGTCCAAGGATATATAGACTTTAGACTTTTATGTCTAATATAGATGATCGAAAGTCGACATCTAGAAGTCTGTTTGTGTAATGGTGGTGCTGTCAGCTTGGAAGAGTTTCAAGCAGATAGTAATAGCAGATTCCATCATGAAAGTAAAGTACATCGTTGCATTAGAAGCTACGAAAGGAGGCATTATGGTACAAGAAGTTCGCCGCAGATATCGAAGTGATGCCATCAGATGCCATTCCTCTATACTGTGATAATAATGGTACCATAGAATTTGTTAAGGAAAGCTAAGGTCTTACTAGAAATCCAAGCACATCGAGTGACGATACCATCCTCATCCGCGATTACCTTGAGAAAGGTTACGTCAAGGTTAAGAGAGTCAACTCCATAGATAATGTGGCAGACCAACTTACAAAGTCATTGGGCCTGTAGAAGATCGAAGCCCACCTTGAGAAGATGGGACTTAGACTTTGTAGCCAATTGACTTTAGGTCAAGTGAGATGATTTGTTAGATATGTGTATCCTAGAAAGCTAGAATTGGCTGACACTTGTAATACACTTCTAAGAACAAAATTATAATTTTGAACTATATATTAATGAAAATTGGTTATTTTCTATTATAGTGTGTATTTGAAAGTGTCTGTGATACATCCTTTGAGTTAATGGTAATGATAGTTCATATTTTTAAGAGTTAAAAATTTAAGACATGAATAATTTCATTATTAACTCATAAAATGCTTTCGACCGTAGGATCATCATGAGAATGGTGATTGATCCAGAAGGTTGGTGTACATGATCACTTCTCTTTGAAGTAGATGAAGTCTTGAGTCTATGGTGTAGAGATATCGGTGTGAGAAGTATAGATACTTATTAGAGAATGAGTGCACTGAGCGTGACCACCTTGAGCAGTTATGAGGAAGTCTACCTTCTCGTCAATGACTGGCTCGAAGTTGTAGTAGTGTGTCTGGTTCATTGACTTTAAGGTGCATCAACAATTCACCTTCAGGCTATTGTAGTTTTACTACACCATTAACTCGATCTCCTAGCCATTCGAAATCATGAGGTGTATGTTGGCTATAGCATGTTCATTGTAGGAACTTGGATTGCATACCAAGATGGGGATCTATCTACCTCAGTAGATAGAGGAGTAGCCCTATGATGATCATGAGAATCAAGTCCATAAAGCCCATGGCCATGGCAGAGTGAAATAATAGAAAGAGTTCTATTTAGAATTTTCACATTGGACATCGAATCGAAATGATTAATTCATATGACAGAGAAATTAGGGTTTGACGAGTTCACCTTAACCCTAATCTGAATTGGGGCTCAAGATAGAAGGAACTTAATCACACAGGTAACTGCACCGAGAGGTTCGCATTCAGCTCTTGATGGGTTGCCACCATATGCTACTAGGTGTCACTTGGTGGATTTTGGAAGCAATTAGAATGATTTAGATGATCGATCATACTAGTTGTCTCGAATCAGAAGAAAGTTCTGATCCATCGGAAGGTGTTTTGATGATGTCGATGATAGAGATCATGACATATCCCATTACCATACAGAACTAAACCTAACTGAGTCACACAAACAAGGGTTTGAATCTGGATGATCATCAATTGGACTGAATCTAGTTCAATTGATCTTGAATAAGATTCAATTAGGTTCAAGAAAATCATGCTAGCACACGATTGAGCCTAATGTTCTTCCTTTAACTAATCACAAATAAGCTTGTCCTCAACTGAGCCAAATGTGTTTGTGGCTCAACTCAGAACCTTTACTATAGTCTGACTTGGAGCTTATCCAAGTCAGAAAAGGGTTGTCTTATTTGTAAGACATTACCTGCCATTTTTGGTCACCTGCCATTTCTTGTTCTTTGACTTTGGTCAAAAGTCTACCTTTGACTGGTCAAATGTTAGACCATTGATCCTTTGACTTTTGACCATATGTCATGCACCCATTGGAGAGAACTGGTGGGGACTTGTCCCGCTGCCAGAAAAGTAGGCAAGGAGAAGGGGGTGCACGCCAAGGGAGGCATGCAGCCCCAAGTAGGAGGCGCCTATGGAGTCCCATTGTTGGACAAGGGACTCCAGTCTCCTTTTTGGGAATTAAATTAGGTGGTGCCAAGAGTTCTTCTAAGAACCCAATCTTGACACCACCTAAGGAGAGTCTTTGAGGCACCCTCTAAGGATTGGAATCCAGATGATCTCTATTCCCACCAATTAGATTTAGATCTGATTGCATAAAGGATTGTGATTGGCCAGGATGATGTGGCAAGCTTGGCGCAGTAGGATCTATATAAATCCTGTCTGCACCTAGAATTCAAGGATTCTACCTTTAGCCCATGCCCATAGCACCTTGATAGCTAATGCAATGTTATCATTGAAGACACCCCATTTATTAGTTTAATCCGACCTTCTTAAAATAATTAAAAATACATAGCCATAGCAGTGAGTCAGGTCGAATCCACAGAGTAGGTAGTACTTTTAGATTTGAAATCTTTAATTTTCTTAAAAAAAAGAAAAAGATTTGAAAATAAAATTTGAAGTCAAAAATTAAAAATTAAAATTGGTGCAGAAATTAAATTATGCAGAAAAGTAAACTTGGTACTAAGATCTACTAATTAGATCTTAGCATCTACTTGCGTAAAATAAAGAAAAAAGTAATAATTAAAATACAAAAATTAAATTACAATAAAAATAAAAAGCAAAATTACGAAGTGCAAAAAAAAAATCTTTAAAAGAAATTTTGAATTTAATTTAAAACCATCCAGAATTTAAAAAGAAAATAAAATAAAATAGAATAGCTGATCTTTGATCTTGGATTGGCATGGATGGAAAGATGGTGTAGAAGCCCAGGATTTCCTCTCAGCATCCAGTTGCCTCGAAGCTTCGATTAACCTAGAGTCTAGCTTCAGGCGCTTCGCTGTACCAAAGCTTCACCATGATCGGTGATGTTGATTTCTAGAGGCCTGAGGTCCATTTTTTATAGAGCTAGGAGGGTTGGAGGATTCATTTTTTTCTAGGCAATATGGGACTAATAAGCTCTTTGTACATCATCAAAATCATGGTAAATTAAATAAAAATTAGATTTAAAAGGAGTCAGTTTGGATGAATTCTATTGCTCTGGATGAAATCTGGCCGTTGAAGAAATCCAACGGATAAAAAGTCATCTGAAATTGGATGTGTATCAGCCTAGATCAGGTCGGATTAAATTATGAATGTCCGATCATGCGTTGAAAAAATCTAGCCGCTAATCATGCATCGGGAGTCCTGATACCCATCGGGAGCTCTCGGGTGATCCCCTGATCGAGATCTGGTGATCGTGTGAACCTGAGAAATCGAGAAATAACCATAGCTGTTCGATCTTCCGCTTCAACCGCAGCCATCCGATTCGCACAATTACTGTTCCCATGGACCGCGTGGACCGGCCGCACTGCACACACCATAGCCAATCAGTGCTCCTATCGTTGAGTGAAAATACCAAAATTGTCTTATGAGCCGTGATAAATTTCTGTAGAGACCCTTTAAGGGTCTAGGTCCACCACGTGTTGCACTCTGATTCGCCAGGATTTCTGCTGAGCTGGCGGTCCACGCCTGGATCATGGATCGGTTGATGGCTTTTATGGCTGAGTCTAGCTTTGACGGCTTGGCTTGGCTTGGTGGCTTTGCGGAGCCGGCTGAGCCATTTTCCTTTTTTAATTTAATTTTTTTTCTTTTATATTTAAAAATTCATATCTTTTCCATTTTAGCTCCGTTTTACTTAAAATTTATTTTGTTGTGATCAAAAAAATGAGCTCTTTCTATTGATAATAAAATTTTATTTTTTAATTTTATTATTTTTTAATTAATTTTTTAATTAATAAAAATATAAATTTTTAAAAATTATATATAAATTGATTATTAATTCTTAAAAATTAATATAAATTAATTAATAAATTAATACTTTTTATTGGTGAATTTATGATGCTTATCACACCCCCCAACTTAAGCTTTGCTCGTCCTCGAGTAAAGAAAGAATTTAGTTTTAAATATCTTTTAACTTTAGAGTTTCGAATTTTATCTAAGCAATTTTCAAAATGGCCATTGATATTCAGTAGAGCTTAAGTGAGACATATCATTGGGGTATTAATACTTATCAATAGAAAAATTAAGTAAAGAATATTAAATTTTTTTAAACTTTTTCTAAATTATCCTACCTTTATCTCTGATTTGTCTAAACTTTCATATAGACAAGGTGTATTGCTACTTTCGCATCCTTCAATTTATTAATTTTTATTTTCACATTGTCCACTTTTTGATGTGAATATCATTGCTTACTTAGGCAATAGGACTCGGTTACTCGATGGGAAATCATTTTTTTTTTTAACGTTGTACCACTATTGAATGTCTTAACCTCTTAAGCTTTCTATTTGATCCATATAGTGATCCTTGGACCAATGACTCCCAAACCAGTTGGCTTTAGAGCACTAGGTATAGAATATCCCTCGAACTTACTAGCTCGAATCAAATAGGCTACGAGTTAAGACTAGCTTTACAATGAGCTTCTTTGTCCTTTTCACCTTTTGACGTGAAACTCAATGCTTGCTTAGGCAAAGAGGCCCGATTACTTAATGAAAAGTACTTAAAAACTATTTTATTAAAATAAATTTTTTATATGAAGAAATGTATAGTTACCCTACACAAATCCATAAAAAATAGATTTTTCTTTGATGCTAGTAGAAATAATTAGAAATGCTCAAAAGAAAAATTTTTTATATTCTAGGCTTAACTCTTTATTGGATTTTCTTAATATCTGATTCCTCAATATCTCACAGATTCTCTGATCTATGTATCAATTTTCTTTTAAAAATGCTTAGTTTAATTTAATTCTTCAGTATAATTAGGTTTCTAAATACTAAATACTAACTTTTCTTGAGGACTTAAGATTTTAAAATTTTTAATTTTCTCCCCTCTAACTTAATCGACATTGTCCTCAATGGAGAAGAAAAAATAAAGGGTGTAATAAAGAACATGAAAGAATACACCTGACTTAGTATATTTTTGGTTCAGTACATGCCTTTGAAAATTTGAGCTCTCCCTCCAACTTATTCAAATTATCTTAAAAAATCAATTGAAAAGATAAATTAAACTAAAGAAAACTAAATATTGGGTTACCTTCCCAACAAGCGCTAAGTTTACCGTCTTCAGCTAGACATAATGCAGCTTATTATCCTGTATCGAATACTGGATTGACCAATTTCAATGGTTTTGGATTGTCAATCTTAAAAAGTTAATTTATAATCCCATTATTGATATATTCATTATTAATTAGGAGAACATAATTTGTGACCCCATTCTTAGACCCATGTTTATTAAGAATTTCTTCTATTTGTTCTTCTAAAATGCTTACGAATGGAGTTTTAGGAGTTAAGTTTGATTCAATGGGTGTTGGAATGGTGACTAAAGATGGTTTTAATTCTGGAGGTAAATTAATGTGATCTTGCTTAAACAACTCCATTGACTCTTCATTACATGCCTCTTGATTTTTGTAAAAAGAACCAGCTTCTAGGATTGAAGGAAATAGGACATTAGGTTTATAAGTCTTAGGCAAATCATCTATTCTCTTTTTTTCTATGTCTATCTCATTTAAACTGGAACCAGCATCAGTACTAGTTTTTGGCTCAGATTCTTCTATGTGGTTAGTCTCAGTACTAACCTGTTCCTCTAAATTTTTATTTTGGCTAGCATCAATACTAGCTTCTCTCATCTGATCTTGGTATGGGTCCATAAGAATCCTATAGCTTTTAAGTTTAGGAATTGCTTTGACATTCTCAGATTGGGGATTCTTAAGTGACATGTTAAATTGATAACTTAGTCCAGATGGTTGGTGGACAATACGTGGGTTGTTTGAAATTGGTAGGCTCGATAGTTAATCTAGTTCTCTCCTCGTGTTAGCCTCAACTAATTATCCTATTTGAACTTCTAGCCTGACGATAGATTGCTGTTGAGTCAGAATCAATTATTGAAGTTGGTTAAATCTATCGTCAGCTAGATTAGTCTGTTGAGAAAGTGGGTATGATAGCTGGTTGTTATATGATGACTGGGTAAACTGACTAGGCTGACCATTATTATAGGCATGGTTTTGGTATTGGGGCCTGTTTTGATAGTTTTGGATAGGTAAAATTTGGATCTGAGCCTGAGTCTGTTGGGATGTCCAAGAAAAATTATAGTTACTCCAATATTGGTTATATGAATTTAAAAGAAGATTATTAACAGGCTTGGAGTAGCCTTGAGTAGCTTGAACTTATTCTTGGATAAAATGTGAAAATTGTGCAACATGATGAACTGGACTAGGTGATGTAAATTATGCAGAAGATTGTTGACCTAGGATTAGAAGTTGATCTAATTTCTGAGCAAGAAGATCAACTTTATCTAATTTTTGGACTATTAGGTTCAGATCAGCCATTTGATTATCAGGTTTAATATGAATCAATCATTCAGTTAAGTTCAACTAAATCAAAAAAAGCGATTTCCTACTACATGTATTAGTGTAACCCAAATGTATTATTCAAAAATTTTTTAGATTTTTTTTAGAATTTATATATATATATATATATTATTTTATTATATTATTATTTTTTATTTTTTTTAATTATTTTATTTATTATTTTTAATTTAATTTAATTATCATTTTTAATATTTTTTTAGTTAGTTTAATTTAATTTTTATTTTATTTTATTTTATGTTTAGAGGAGAAAGGAGAAGAAAGAAAGAAAAGTTCTAAAGAAGAGGTCCTAAGGAGTCCTAGAACTAAGAAGAGAGAGAAGAATTAAGTTTAATTAGGTTTGATGTTGCTTAGCAATCAAGTTGGTCAATCAATCTTGATTAAGGGTTATCCTAAATCTAGATAGCTCCTAACTGCCAAGGTCACCTTCAAGCCCTCCAAGTGCAAGATCAGCCAATCAACTGGCCAGATAAGTATAAGATTGGTGGAAGTCCCTTCGTTGCTTGCCTTAGACACAAATTATGCTTGGTCAGATAAGCAAACATAATCAATTAGAAACCATCTTCCTTCCGACCCAGTCATCTCTGAATCACTTTCCTAGACACCAGTCAAATTGACTAACCCTAACCTAGTTCAACTCTTAGGATTTCTTATCCTATTGAGCTCGAGTTTCTAAGGCCGATATCTAATTGATTTTAAAATTAAAGGCTTAGATCAATACAGGATGCTGATTGGTTGTTTGTGGGCTAAGGAAGGGTGATCAAATCTCACCTTATCTTATTTAATTAAGTACTGCCCTTAATTTAATTTAATATGATATACAAAAAAAAAGAATTTCAATTGGGTTCTATGCAATTTAAACTAGATGCATGCAACTAATTGAATTCTGAAAGGCTTACCTTGCCTCCAATAATTACCAAAAAAAATAAAACTAATATGATGCATGCTCTAAATAATTAGAATTTTTAATCTTATTATGAGAGTTTTAATTAGATTTAAATGAATATTTTTTAAATTAATTTAAAAATAAAGTAAATAAATAAATAAATAAAAAAGAGGACTAGAGTTAGGATTGATCTCACCAAGATTAGATGCTTTCTTCCTTTTTCCTTTTTCCTTTTTCTTTTTTTCTACAAAATAAATAAATAAAAAGTTAGTAAGCAATATTTAAAAAAAAATATTTATAATTAATTTTAAAAAAAAATCAAAGAAATCAAAGAAAAAAATAACATTTACTCCTTCCTCGGCAATGACGCCAAAAACTTGGTGCATTTGCCAAAATTATTTTTAATTTATTTAAAATAAATTAAAAAATTAAAATAAAAAATCAAAAATAATCTTCGATAATGGTGCCAAAAACTTGATAGGAATGTGATGTTGTCGTTAAGACACCGTATTTATCAGTTTAATCTAACTTCTTAAAATAATTAAAAATACGTAGATAGTAGTGAGTTGGATCGAATCCATAGAAAAGGTGGTGCTTTTAGATTTAAAATCTTTGATTTTTTAAAAGGAAAGGAAAAGAAAAGAGTTTTGAAATTAAAAGTGAAGTCGGAAAGCAAAAATTAAAGGATGTAGAAATTTAAACTTGGTACTAAGATCTACTAGTTAGATCTTAGCATCTACTTGTAATAAAATAAAGAGTAATAATTAAAGTATAGAAATTAAATTATAATAAAAATAAAGAGCATGAAATTAAAGAGCATAAAAATAAATATTGCATTAATTAAAAAGATTTATAATAAAAAAATAAAATAAAATAGGCTGATCTCTGATTTTGGATTGGCATTGGCAGAAAGATGCTGTAGAAGCCCAGCTCTTCTTCTTGGCACTTATTGCTTTAAAGCAGCCATTAACCTAGAGCCTAGCTTCACCCTGCACCAAGGCTTCATCTTGATCGAAGATGTTGATTTCTGGAGGCCTAGGATCCTTTTTATAGAGCTAGGAGGGCTGGAGAGTTTTCCTCTGGACAATGTGGGACTAAGGAGCTCTTTAATCATCAAAATATGGAGAAATTTAAGTAAAAATTAAATTAAAAGGAGTTTTGGATGAATTCTATTACTCTGGATGAAATTTGGCCATTGATAGAAATCCAACGGACCAAAAATCATCAAAATCGGATGTGTATCAGCCCATATCAGGTCAGATTAAATTCTAACCATCCGATCATGCATTGATGGAGGAAATCTAGCCACTGATTGCATGTCGAGAGTTCTTATCACCATCAGGAGCATTCTAGACCATCGGATCATCCCTTGGATCGAGCGCTACCATTGAATGGCGATCCGCGTGAAGTCTGAAGCTGAATCAAATCCAAAAATAACCACAATCGTTTGATCTTGACCGCAAGCTACCGCAGCCATCCGATCGCATAATTACTATTCTCATGAACCGTGTGGACTGATTTTAGCACACACAGCAGTTAATCAGCACTCCTATCATCGAGTGAAAAGACCAAAATATCCTATGAGCCGTGATAGATTTCCTATGAACCCTTTAAGGGTTTAGGTCCACCTCATGTCACGCCGTGATTCGCCAGTTTCTGCTGAGCTAGCGGTCCATGCCTGGATCATGGACTGGCTGATAGCTTCTGCGGTTAAGTCAACTTTGACGGCTTGGCTTGACTTGGTGACTTGGCTTGCGAAGCCGACTGAGCCATTTTTTATTTTTTTATTAATTTTTTTATCTTTATAAATTCATATCTTCTTCATTTTAGCTTCATTTTGCTCAAAACTTATTTTATTGTGATAAAAAAAATGAGCTCTTTCTATTAACTATAAAATTTTATTTTTTAATTTTATTATTTTTTAATTAATTTTTAATTAATTTTTTAATTAATAAAAATATGAATTTTTTAAAAATTATATATAAATTAATCATTAATTTTTAAAAATTAATATAAATTAATTAATAAATTAATATTTTTATTGGTGAATTTATGGTGCTTATCACTTATTTTATGATACTTTCTTTAAAATATCTATACCTAATAACCGGCTCGGACCAATGAGTATCCCATTGGTAGGCTTCACTGGCAATACTATGCCAGTTGAAGGAATAATAACATTAACTATGGCTATAGGGCAATATCTGAGACAGTCCAGGGCACAAGTAGATTTTTTGGTAGTGAAAGCTCCATCTACCTACAATACAATTTTTGGTCAATCCGGTCTAAATGCACTTCGAGTAGTAGTATCGATCTACTATTTAAAGATAAAGTTTTCAATGAGTTACAGAATCGAAGAGGTCAAAGAAGATCAAGTCTTGGCAAGACATTGCTACTCAATCACTTTGCAAAGGGATGAACAATTAGACCCTTACCTGGTTGATGGGCTAGATGTCCGAGATGATCTTACTGGAGAACCATGGAAGATCTTATCTCGGTCCTTTTGAATGATGGAAATAAAGAGCACATGATGCAGATCAGCTCCAATCTGAGAGAAGAGGTACGAGAGCAACTTGTTGGATTCTTGTGAAGAAATGTGGATATTTTTACTTAGATCCCTGCGGACATGCCCAGAATTGATGCAACTATGATCCCAAGCATTGACCAGTAAAAGAAAAGATGTGTAGCTATGCTTCGAAGAGACAGAAGATAATAGTAGAAGAAGTTGACAAGCTCCTCAAAGTCAGGTTCATCCAGAAAGTCAACTATCCGGATTGAGTCTCCAATATGGTCCTCATCAAGAAGGCAAATGGTAAATGAAGAATATGCATAGACTTCAAGAAGCTGAACAAAGCCTATCCAAAAGATAGCTACCCCTTGTCTAGAATTGTTCAACTGGTGGATGCAACTTCAGGCCATGAACTCCTCACTTTCATGGATGCCTTCTTTGACTATAACCAAATTCGGATGGCATCAGAAAATGAGAAGAAGACTGCTTTTATTACTGACCATGGTCTTTATTATTATAGGGTTATGCCCTTTGGGCTTAAAAATGCAGGTGCAACTTATCAGCACTTAGTGAATAAAATCTTCAAGGAGTAGATAGGCCACAATATGGAGGTCTATGTGGATGACATGTTGATTAAGAGTCGATCTTTAATGAATCATATAGCCAACCTCGAGGAGACCTTTAGTGCCCTCTAGAGGTAGAAGATGATGTTAAATCCGACCAAGTGTGCCTTTGGCATAATTTTGGGGAAGTTCCTAGGGTTCATGGTATCAAGGCATGGAATCCAAGTGAACCCAGAGAAGATCCAGGCCATTCAAGAAATGACTGCTCCATAGTCAATAAAGAAAATTCTGTGCCCAACAGAGAAAATAGCAGCTCTAAATTACTTCATCTCAAAGTTGGCTGAATGATGCATGCCTTTCTTCCAAGTTCTTAAACATCCAAAAATTTCTATTGGACTACTGAATGTCAGGTATTTGAAGAATTAAAAAACTACCTCGACTCACCTCCCCTGCTAGCAAAATCCAAACCTAGAGAAGAACTATTTCTATACCTGACGGTATCCCCAACAGCCCTTCCAGTGGTTTTAGTTAAAGAAAAGATGAAAGCACAACAGCCAATCTACTATATAAGCTGAGTCTTGAGGAATGCCGAGACCAAGTTGTCCAAGTTAAAAAAGCTAACTTATGCTTTGTTGATTGCAGTCTGAAGGCTCCGACCTTATTTTTAGGAGCATACTATAATGCTCCTCACTGATCAACCAATCAAGGTAGTTCTTCATCGAATGGACATTTTTAGAAGAATAACAAAATGGGTAATTGAGCTTATAGAGTTTGACATCAATTACCAACCTCGACTGTCAATTACAGTCTAAATATTGGTAGACTTCATAGTGGAATGCACCATCCTGGACGAAGCCGAACTTGAACAAAATAAAACCAAAATTTCATGGTTGCAGTCGGGCTCCCCCAAAGAAAGAGCGGACCTCCCTCAAGGTTTTTGGGCCCTATGCATGGACGGCTCGTCCAATGCCTCCAGTGCAGGTGTAGGCCTAATTTTGGTCAACCCAGAAGGAATCTTTGCAGAGTATGCACTGCATTTCAAATTTTCGACAATAAATAATGGGGTTGAGTATGAAGTGCTGATCGCGGGATTGAGAATAGCTAGGGAACTAGAGGTGAATCGGCTCTAAGTCTATAATGACTCTTAGTTGGTTGTAGGACAAGTCGATGACAATTATGAAGCTTGAAAGAAAAGTATGATGAAATACCTAGAAAAGGTAAGGAGTCTAACCCCAGCCTTCAACAACTTTAATATTCAACAAATCCCAAGAGCAAAAAATACCAGAGTTGATCTTCTCTCTAAATTAGCCACACTCATTCTGAGCGAACTACCAAAGGAAGTCTATTTTGAAATTCTGAAACACCCAAGCTTGGAGGAGCAACAATCCTTGATGTATGTTGATCGAGAGCCCAACTGGATTAGTTGGTTATCTCAAAAATGGGATTCTCCCTCATGATTTGAAAGAAGCCCATAAATTAAGAAATTAGGCCTTTCGGTATGTTCTATATGATGAAAAGTTATATAAAAGATCATATTCTTTACCACTCTTGAGATGTCTCTGACCTTTTGAAGCTGATTTTGCATTATGAAAAGTGCATGAAGGAATTTGTAAAAGTCACCTGAGGGCTAGATCCCTATCTCATAAATTGCTTTGATAGGACTACTATTGGCTGACAATATACCATGATTCCATAGAATATATCAAAAAATATGAACGATGTCAAAGAAATATAAATATTCAAAGACAGTCGGCTTTTGAGCTTACCCCCATGAGTGCCCCTTGGCCTTTTGCATAGTGAAGAATAGACATACTTGGACCCTTTCCTATGGCATCTGGACAGCAAAAGTTTCTATTAGTGGTAATCAATTACTTCATAAAATGGGTTGAAGCCAAACTTCTGGCAAAAATTACTAAAGCTAAAGTATAAAACTTCATCTAGAAGTCAATTATTTATAGATTCAGCCCACCTTAAACTCTTATAATAGATAATGGGCACTAGTTTGCAGGGACAAAGTTTGCTGAGTTCTATGAAAATCTAAATATTGTCCATAATTTTATGTCTGTAGTACATCCACAGGCAAACGGCGAGATGGAGGTAACCAACCGAACCCTGCTACAAGATATCAAAAGAAGACTTAAGAAAGTAAAGGGAACTTGGGTGGACGAACTCTATCGTATGCTTTGGACATATCGAACTACCCAAAGACTGCCAATCGAGGAGACTTCATTTGCCTTGGCCTTCATAACAGAAGCAGTCATCCTAATAGAATACAAACTTCTATTAGCATGAGTCGTGGCATTCAATGAATAGCACAACTTATAGGATCTCAGGGCTAACCTCAACTTGTTAGAGAAAAGATGTGAAAAAGCTCAAATTTGGATGGCAGCCTACAAGCAGAAAGTAGCTCGTTACTACAACTCCAAAGTCAAGGGCAAGGTATTCAAAGTGGGAGACTTGGTACTTTGACGAGTAGTTGTTTCACAACCTCAAAATCAAGAAAAGCTCGCCCTAAATTGAAAGGCCCATACGAAGTCATGGAGGTCGTCCGACCCAGGACTTATCATCTAAAAGAGCTTGGAGGAGCCGATCTTCCTCGACCATGAAACTCGAAGAATCTATGAGTGTACTACCGATGATTTTATGTCAATAAAATTTACTTTACCATTTTTATCCTTGGTGAAAAACTATGATGGTAGGTAGCAACTTCCTAAATTAATCAAAATTAATCATGTCAGGAATAGGAAAAGAACCTCATCTTGATACGAATAAAAGATCTCTAGTTATTTAAGATAGGAGGAGGGGAGAGACCCTTTCAACGGTCTTTTTGTGCCCTTATGACCTTGCTTGGGATAGGAGGAGAACCTCGCCCTAACAAAGATAAAGACCAACCCTGTTAAAAATAGGAAGAGGACCTCATCCTGATAGGAGGATAAAATAATGACCAATCATGTTAGGAAAAGGAGGAGAACCTTATCCTAATATGAGCAAGATGAAGACCTCCAGTTGTTTAAGATAGGAGGAGGAAAGAGGTCTCTTCAATGGCCCTTATTTTGCCCTTACCATTCTGTTAGGAACAAAAGGAGAACCTCATCCAAATAAGAGCAAGATGAAGACCTTCGATTGTTTAAGACAGGAGAAGGGAAGAGGCCCCTTCAATGGCCCTTATTGTGCCCCTACCATCCTATTAGGAATAGGAGGAGAACCTCGTCCAAACATGAGCAAGATGAAGACCTCTGGTTGTTTAAGATAGAAGGAGGGGAGAGGCTCCTTCAATGGTCCTTTTGTGCTCCTACCATCCTATTAGAAATAGGAGAAGAACCTCATCCTAATATAAGCAAGATGAAGACCTCTGGTTGTTTAAGACAGGAGGAGGGAAGAGGCCCTTTCAATGGCATTTTTTGCGCCCCTATGACCTTGCTAGGGATAGGAGGAACACCTCATCCTAACAAAGATAAAGGCTAACCTTGTTAGGAATAGGAGGAGGACCTTGTCCTGATAGAAGGAGAAAATGAGGACCAATCATTTCAAGAATAGGAGGAGAACCTTATCTTGACACAAATGAAGACCTCCGATTGTTTAAGACTGGAGGAGGAGAGAGGCACTTTCAATGCCCTTTTCGCATCCCAATTGTCTTGTTGAGGATAGGAGAAGGACGTCATCCTAACAAGACTAGAGATCGACTATGTCAGGAATAGAAAGAGAACCTCATCCTAACATAGGAGAAAATCTCCGATTAAGCATCCCCAACAACCATGTTTTCAAATAAAAAAAAAGAAGAAAGAAAAAGAAGAAAAGGAAGGAAAGCAGAGCTATTGACAAATATTCAATTCACATAGAGCAAAAATAGAAGAAGATATCATTTTATTAAAATCAAAGTTGATTATAAAATAAGGGTCTATAAAATCGGTAAAAGAAAGAAGGAAAAAGCCCAAGTTCTAAGAGGGATCAAATTTCTTAGACTTCGGACTGCTAGCCATCACCAAAGATTCCTTCAGGCCGACGATCTCTTCCTTAAGCTTCTTTCTCTTTATCAAGTTATCGTAGAACATCCTGTCAGTCCTTTGATAATTTTTTTCTGACGTCTGTTGTCTTTCCCTCAGAACCTCCAACTCGACTTCAGCATTCTTGATAGCTTGCTGTTCGTAAATCAACTAAAGCTTCAATCACTGAACTTTGGTTTTCTCCTTCCTAACTAATTTCGAGAGTTTGCCCATGATTCTATTCAGGGAGGCAATCTTTTTTGACTCCCTACTTGTGCCAGACTGATAACTATCAATGAGCTATTATTGAAGCTGAGCCACCTCACTATTAACAACATGAAGCTTTTGCTCCAGCATGGATATTCTTCCACACTAGCCCAACTGGTAGGTCTCATAGGCAAGGTTGGCATTGTGCAACTACTTCTAGAGTGCAAAAAATCTTTGAGACCAATCCCATTCATATCGGATCTTATCGGAAGATCATAGCAAACTCCCCTCTAATAGCTGAATCTTTTCTTTCATCGTCTTGAGCTCAACATCGTGGGAGCTGATCTTCGTAGTTTACGTCCACAACTTGTCACTAGTGTTTTTCTTAAGTTCGGCCAACTCTCTCTCGATATTACCTTTCTTGATGATGAAACTCACAGAGTCTTTCATGCATAACTTACGGAGGTGAGTGACCTCAATCATCACCTCCGAAGCATTTTTTCCAGACCTCTGGAGCTCTTTTTCCATCTTTTCAACTTTTTCTTCAGGTGATGGATTTTTCTTTTTAAGCTTTTCACTCTGGGTCTCAGAGGGATACCTTGAGATAGTGGCTCGACGTTGGTTGGAGATGACTAGCCTTGACTTCAATCACTAGAAGGATTTTGAACAACACTCACCATAGCACAAGTAAAAGAACAAGGAAGCTCATTTTTATTTCTCAAAATGTTTAAGCATACATCAAAAAAAAGAGAAAACGTATAATTATTTAAAATTCTAGACCTCGAAAGGAACAGCGGTGGATGAGGTTGGAGCATTCTCTACCGCCCCCAACTCCAGTGCAGGCCCGGGCACCCCAGTAGCAGGTTTAGAGGGCTCAAAGATGACTTCGACAAGAGAAAAATTGATTGTGGTAGTGGACGGTCCCGTCTCTTCATCAAAAACTTCTCTATATAAGAAATTGAGATCGAGCTCGAGGAACTTACCAGCCACTCGATCCTCACAGAGCTCATATCTCTTCTGGAAGGCCTCCTAGCTAAATGCAATATTTAGATCTCTCATTTTAGAGGAAACCTTAAACTCCTCCACCGCTTGGATCTTTGCCTCCGAGATCTTCCTTGAAGTTTGATCCTCCATATCAGCGATCTTAACCTCATTCTTCTTCCTCCTCTCCTCCTCCAAAGCTAAAGCGGCCTTCAACCCCAGTGAGGTAAGTTCTTCTTTTCTGAGTGCCTCCTAGAGACCTTCGATCTCGACTACCTTCTTCTTTAAGAGATGGTCAGCCTAGACGGCCTCTCCTGGAGGTGGTCAACTTTGGCTTAAAGGTCCTCCTGAGCCTTCAATGCCTTCGACCTCAAAATGGTTCACCATTTTGATATGTGCAAGTAGTTGGTGATCCGACTATAGTAAATGAATGATGTTATGCACAAAAAAAAAAAGAAGAAGAAGAATCAACAAGACGATTACCTTGAGGAAGATCCCAAGGGAATCCCAGATAAGCTGCGCATGGTCAAGGTCGGCCACCTGGTCTACCACCTCGAATATGATGAACTTGTTAGTTAAGTCCCTGATGATCTCTGGGTTGCTGAAGGGGTCTTCCCCTAGATTATCATTGTCAACGTTAGACCCACCAGGGCGTGCCTTGCAAAGCACCTTCATGATGACCTTCTTCCCTTTTTCTTCTCCCCTTCTTTCCTTCTAGTGGGAGGCTGTGGAGCTGTATCTTCAACTGGAGGGCTCAAAGATGATGGAGGCATGGAGCCCCCATCAACAATGTCGACCTTGGTGGTGGGGATGACTTCGGTGTCTTCAATAGCTCTAAAGATCTTGGTGGTAGTAGTGGGGGTCACAGAGCTCGAAACATCGACCTTCACCTTCTTTGAGCTTTCGCCCGGTGCCTTTCCTTTCCTCTTTCAGGAATGATGCACCTTGGAAAGCATTTCGATCATCTGAGTGTCCATCTCTGCAATAAAGAAGGAATCACAGTCAACAACATATGCATACGAAACCTTATAAAATTTTTCAAAGTAGAAAAGTCTACCCACTGGATTGAGGAAACTCAAGCCCATGTTGAATAGAGTATGTTCTTTCAAAAGTTTGGGAAGGAGAGGAGCCCTGTAGGTCTTAAGTTTATTGGTATAGTTAAGGTCATCCCTATCTAAATTAGGTGCTCGACAGACTGACTCTCTAAGCAGACCCCAAGGAGGAAGCCCTAGCAGCAAGGTTGGACAATATACGAAGAAGTACCTCACCTTCTAGTTATGAATGGAAGAAGTAGCATCTTTTAGTAACCCCTTCTTGCCAAACTAGGGAGAGAAGTACCACCAGTTCTTCGCAGAAGAATAGCACTTGAAGGTGTAGTAACTTCTGAAAAGAGAAATGATCGAGTAGACTTCATCCAGGTGGCAAAGGGAGAGAAATTCAATCACAAACTTGAAAGAGTTTGGCACAACAGAAGCTAAGGAGATGTTTAAAAAATAAAAAAGTATAATTACAAAAGGTGGAAGAGAAAGCCTTAGTCGGGCATGAAGAGCTTCTAAGTACAGACAAAATCAGCCAGGCGGAGGAGTGCAAGCTCGGTCACTAGGTCTAGGGAGTTCTAGTTCTTATTTTGAGGGAACCCCATATTGAATCCTAATTAATGAAAGATCATCTAGGGTTAAGGTACAGGGGATCATCCTGGTGTAAAGGTCATATAAGACATACTTCTAAGATCGGTCTCATCTATGGAATCAGGGTTCCAAAGGGTCGGATTGGACAAACTCTAAGAACCAGCAGATTGAGAAGTTTTCGAAGATATTCGAATCAAACGGACACCAAAAAAATATCCAAAAATTTGAGAAAATAAGGAGCAAATTTTTCTTAAAGAAATCAAAGGGACAAAATGCAAGAGACATCAAAATAATCAAAAGGGAGGTTGTGAGACTAACCTAGATTGATCAAGAGGGGCAATAAGATGATGGGCACGACAAAAATCGAACAGGAAAGCACCCACGAGCAGAAGAAATAGAAAAGAAAATCGAAGGGCTCTCGAGAGGGAAGAAAGATACCAGAGGAAGATAGAGAAGAGTTCGAATAGAAGTGAAGACCCTAGGGAAAGAAAATGGACTTAAATACCCTATAGGTCTTGAGATGGTTATGATGGCAGGTCGTCTCCAGTCAATCTATGATTGACATGTGTCCCACTCATCATGGCAAGTGACTGATGGCTGATAGAATTTTAATAGCATCGTACATGGAGCAGAGTCCTAGTAGGAGTCTCAAAAATTATCTTTCCGGGTCGCTTTGTATTTAAGAAATTTTGGCACTAGCCCAATAAGTGCCAAGACCCTCCATTCAACGAGCATGGAACCCAGGAAAGAACTTCGACAGTCATCTTTTTCATACTCTCTTTTCTCAAATCTCGAACTCGAAAGGAGGACTATTGTTGGGGTTGAAATGACTCCTGCCAAAGTTCAGCTTGGTGTCTTGTCTCAGAACGAGCCAAACTCTCTTTAGTTGAACTCCCTCCAATCAGACTCCCTCCAACCGGACTTCCTCCAATCAGACTCCCTCTGATCAAACTTCTCCAATCGAACTCCTTCCAGCTAGACTCCTTTGAGCCAAACTTCTCTAATCTAACTCTTTCTAGCTAGACTCCTTCAAGCCAAACTTCTCCAATCGAACTTCCCTCAGCCGAACTCCTCCAATCAAACTCCTTCCAGACTCCCTCCAGTAGTCCAATGGGCTCCTTTCAATCAAACTTCTCTCTATCCATGGAAGGATCTCGACACTAATTCTTAATACAACAAATATCAGTCAACACTTAGGCAATCTTGGAGATATCAAAACTTCAACTATTAAATACCAATAGACTGGCATGTCACGACAATGGATACTATCCTTAGTAACAAACTCTATGTGGCTCCGAATGGCCCACTACCAAGCAGTTACGGCTATCATCATTAGTTTATTATAGGCTCCACCTATATAAGAGATCCTCTAGATATATTTTTTCTTTAAGCTAAAACTCTACTTCAATTTTTCTGAGCATTTCATTTCTGTTGGCTAGAAGAGCTGACTTGATCGTCGAAGGGTCCTGCTAGAGCCACCACCCCCGACTCCAATCAGAATTTTATTTTGTAGGTCATCGTCGTCATCGACGATGACCTCATCTTCTCCAACTCCAGCTTAGTCTGGTGTCAACCAGATTCTGTACCAACATGAGTTTAATAGGATATCAACATATTCAACTACCAAAAAAATTTGAGATAGACTTGAAGTTATCCATGAAAGTACTAATCAAGTCAAAGAATCCAAGATAAACATATTTGCACACAAGTATAAATTATTCAAAATAAAATCACATGAAACTATCACCAAAATGTTCACAAGATTCATCGATATATTAAATAGTTTAAAATGTCTAAGAAAGGATTATTCTAATAGTGATGTTGTACGAAAAATTCTTAGGTCCTTGTTGAATAATTGGAAGTCAAAAATTACTATCATTCAAGAAGCAAAGGACTTAAACAAGTTAGCTTTGGAAGAGCTCATTGGATCTCTTATGACCCATGAGCTATATATGAACCAAGAGAAGGAAGAAGAGGCGAAGAAAAAAAAAACCATAGCCCTCAAGGCTACTGCCATCCATGAAGAAGAGAGTAATTCCAAACAAGACTCAAAAGATGATGAGAAGATGGCAATGATAGCAAGAAGATTCAAGAAGTTCATGAAAAGAAGGAAGAAATTTGAGCCTAAAAGAAAATACAATAAGAGAGAAAGTAGCAAAGAGAAAGAGAAGAAAAAGAAAAGAAATAACCACCTCTTTGCTATAAGTGCAAGAAATCCGAATACTTCGGGATGGACTGTCCCATGTTGAAGAAAAGCTCTAAGAGAACAAAAAAGAAAACATATAAAGCCATATGGAGCAATGGTGAGGACTCTTCCACAAGCGAGGAAGAATATCAAAAAGAAGAAAAGGCAAACCTTTGCCTTATGGCACACAATGATGATGAGGTAAATGATGATACTTCAATTTCAGATTTTGCTTTTGAAGAGTTATATGATGCTTTTAATGGCTTAATTGATGATTTTAAGAAGTTATCGCATAAGAATCAAGAACTAAAGAAATATAACCAACTCTTAACCAAAGACAAAGCTAAAGTAGAAGAAGATATGAAAGAACTATAAAATAAATTACATGAATCTAGTGAAAAGAATGTATCTTTACAAGATGAAATAGTAAGACTAAGATCAATTATGGATAGATACATGATTAGTTCAAAAAATCTTCAAACATTGATTGATAATCGAAAGATGATTTTGGATAAAGCCGGTTTAGGATACAATACACAAAGAAATAAAAAATTCTAAGGAATGTGTTTGATAGATCACAAAATCAAAGAAAAGACATAACTTGTTTTAAATGTAACAAAACTAGACACAAAGCATTTGAATGGATAATGAATGTAAATAAGAAACTTAATACAAGTCAATCAAAGATAAGATAAATTTGGATTCCAAAAGGAACCATTTGTGCTAATCTCAAAGGATCCAAGTTAACTTAGGTACCTAAATCTACTTGATTTCGTGTATAGGTGTGCTTGACATCCATAAGAGCTAAAAGAAGATGGTATCTAGATGGCAGATGTTTGAGGCACATGATGGAAGATAGATCCCAATTTATCTCTCTTGAAGTAATAGATGGAGGTGTGGTGACATTTGGTGACACTGGTAAAGGTAAAATTATTGGTCATGGTAACATCTTGATCACATCCTCTACTTGTATAGAAAATGTATTGCTAGTTGATGGTTTAATGCACAATCTACTTAGTATTAGTCAATTATGTGATAAAAATTTTAATATTTTATTTAAATCATCTAATTGCATAGTAACTAATTTATTTGATGATAGCATTAAGTTCATAGAAAAAGACATGACAATATTTATATTATTGATCTTGATGAACTCAAAAATAAAAATATTGAATGTCTTGTTGCTATGAATGCTAAAATAAATGAATCTAGTTGGATATGGCATAATAGCTAGATCATGTAAGCATGGACTCATTATCTAGATTAATCAAGCTTGACTTAGTAAAAAATTTATCCAAAATAAATTTTGAAAAGAATAAGATTTGCAAAGCACGTCAATTTGGGAAACAAACAAAATCATCTTTCAAATTTAAGAATATTTTCTCAACAACTAGACCTCTAGAGTTACTTCATATGGATTTATTTGGACCAATTTCAACTACATGTTTAGGAGAAAAATGATATGATTTTATGATAATTGATGATTTTTCAAGGTATACTTGGGTTTTGTTCTTATCTCATAAAGATAATGCATTTGACATGTTTGTTGAGCCATTTAACAAAATAAAAAAAATGAAATGTGATGTTTTACATATATGAAGTGATCATGGCATGGAATTTGAAAATAAAATATTTGAATATTTTTGTTCTAAGAATGGAATAAACTATAATTTTTTAGTTCCTGGGACACCCCAATAAAATCAGATGGTAGAAAAAAAGAATAGAACATTAATTGAAATGGTATGGATCATGCTTTATGAAAGCAACCTTCCAAAATATTTTTGGATGGAAGCTATTAATATCGCATGCTATGTGCTAAATAGAGCATTAATTAGATCTATTTTGAAGAAAACTCCATATGAGCTTTACAAAGAAAAAAAACCTAATGTTTCATATTTCAAAGCTTTTGGATGTAGATGTTTCATTTTGATAAATGGTAAAGATAAATTAGATATATTTGATGCAAAATCAGATGAAGGTATTTTTCTAGGCTATTCAACTAATAGTAGAGCATACAGAGTATTTAATAAAAGAATATTAGTTATAGAGGAATCCGTGCATGTTATTTTTAGTGAAACTAACTCTCTTGAAGCAAGAGAAGAAGAAATTGATATGGATGTAGATAATTTAGAAGAAAATGAAGAATATGACACTTGAAGATATACATTTACAAGAATAAGAAGGTGAAACGCAAGATGTTGAAGAAAGGAAGCAACAACCTCAAGAAGAGCAAGGTACATCAAATTTATCAAAAGAATGAAGGTATGATCACAATCATCCCAAAGAATTAATTATCGATGATCCATCTCATGGAGTTAAAACTAGATCATCTCTTAGGGAGGCTTTGAATCATATTGCATTTGTATCTCACTTAGAATCTAAAAATATAATTGAAGTTGAAAAAGACTCAAATTGGATATTAGAAATACAAGAAGAGTTAAACCAATTTGAAAGAAATAAAGTTTGGGAACTAGTTGAAAGAAAAACTTTCTTGTAATTGAAACTAAATGGGTCTTTAGAAATAAACTTGATGAAAAGGACTATGTAATTAGAAATAAGGCTAGATTGGTTGCACAAGGATACAATCAAGAAAAAGGAATCAACTTTGATGAATCCTTTGCACCTATGGCTAGGCTTGAAGCTATTAGATTATTCTTGTCATTTGCATATTTTATGAATTTCAAACTTTTTCAAATTGATGTAAAAAGTGTATTTTTGAATGAACTAATTGAGGATGAAGTTTATATAGAACAACCTTCAGATTTTGAAAAACAAGAATTGCCAAATTATGTGTATAGACCTAAAAAGGCACTCTATGGATTAAAACAAGCCCTTAGGGCTTGGTATGATAGGTTGAACGAGTTTCTATTAAATAATAACTTTAGAAGAAAAAATATAGATAAAATATTATTTATTAAAAAAATGAAATAATTTACTAATTGTATAATTATATATTGATGACATTATGTTTGGAGCTACTAATGAAGATTTGTGTAAAGAATTTGCTAGTCTCATGCAGGGAGAGTTCGAGATGAGCATGATGGAAGAACTGAATTTTTTTCTTAAACTCCAAATCAAGCAATCATATGAGAGGATCTTCATTAACCAAAGCAAATACATAAAAAAATGCTAAAAAAATTTGGGATGGAGAATGTTAGAGGGAGTGGCACCCCTATGAGCACAAGTTGTAAGCTTGACCAAGATTCAAAAGAAAAAGCAATAGATCCCAAATTATATAGAGGTTTGATTAGATCTTTGCTTTATTGAACTACAAGTAGGCCTGATATAATATCTACTGTATGTATGCATGCACGTTATCAATCAAACTCTAAAGAATCACATGTAGCTACAGTTAAAACAATCTTTAAATATTTGATAAACACTTAAGATGTAGGCTTGTGGTACTCAAAATAATCTTCATAAGACTTAATTGGATATAGTGATTTAGATTTCATTGGATGTTGCTTAGATAGAAAAAGTACAAGTAAAATATGTCAGTTTCTAGGAGTAAATTTGATCTCATGGTTTAGTAAAAAATAAAACTCAATAGCCTTATCTACAGTAGAAGCTAAATATATTGCTACTGGGAGTTATTGTGCTAAATTATTTTGGATCAAACAACAACTAGAAAACTATGGTCTCACTTGTAATAATATTTTGATTCGATGTGACAATACTAGTGCTATAAATTTAATAAGGAATCCAATATTACACTCAAGAACAAAATATATAGAGGTTACACATCATTTTACTAGAGATCATGTACAAAATAATGCCATAACTCTTGAGTTTGTGCCAACTGAAAATCAAATTATAGATATTTTCACTAAACCTTTAAATGAAGAAAGGTTTGGTGCCATAAGAAAGCAATTAGGATTATTTGATCCATATTGTTAAAATTATTGAATATATTTATATGTTGAAATGATTGCTATGATGTGATGAATTTCTCATAAATCATCCTTACATTAATTTCATTAAAAAAGGCATGAGTCATTGCAAGACCTCTTGGACTAAAACTCTAGCCATTAAGTTCTATGCCAAACTAAGCAGACTAAGATAAAAAGTCTTAGTCGACTAAGACTTAGTTAACCAAGAACTTAACCTTAGTCGACTAAGTATCGGAAATTCTATTTATAAAACAGAATGCCCATGGGACTTTATTTATTTTTCATTTGCCCTTTCTTAGCCATCCCATCATAGAATCCTAGGGCATCCATTTTCTCTCCAAAAATCTCCAAATCAAAGCTCTAAAAATCATGAGGAAGAGGACTTGGATCCATGGCGCCGAGGAAGAAGAAACTTTGCACTCATCCTAAGATCACTCCTATTCAACTATGGTCATACGAGCGAAGGATGAAGAATCATTTGGATGCCACTGAGTAGCCACAATTTGATCCGATTTCTGTGCCCCCACACCTTCCTCACCTCCTCCTTTGGCCACTCAAACTGCTGGTACCCCAATATTTTCTCCACCCCAATGCTCTACTCCATTCACCACTCCTGTACAACCCCCATCTCAGGTCATGCCATCCCCCTCAAAATTAATGTCATTTTTTTCTAGGGTAGTGACCACTGAAAGAAAGATTGATTTTGATTTTCTGGAGAAATAAGGGTTTGAAATTAGGGAGTGCATCAAATTCCAAGGGCGGGAGTACTTATATTCACTGAAATTGCCCACTTACCAAAATCTTGTAAGAGAATTTTATGAAAATGCAAGGATAGGGTCTCAATCTTTGGAAACTAGAGTTAAAGGGGTGAAGATACATTTGACAGTGGAAAATCTAGGGCAATTACTGAAGACTTCGATGGAAGGAGTTGAGAGGTTTGATGATCGGCAAGCATGACGTTGTTTGCTATTTAATAGGGATGATGCTTTGGATTTTGAAGAGATTTTTGCAAAATATTTGAGTACCAAGCATCGCCTATTACATCACATGGTCTACAAGATCTTTGTTCTCCGGATTGGACAATTTGATTATATGACAAGGAATGATGTGAAAATTCTTTATCATATATTGAAAAAAGAAAATTTTAATTTTTCTACCTTGATGATAAAGACCATGCAAGAGGCAAGAATGAGAGCAAAACCAGCCCTACCCTATGAAAAATTTCTTACTATCATATTTAGGAAGTTCGGTGTAGACATGGAAGGTGAATAATTCAAGGAGATGAAGCACTTTGACACATATGTTGAAAACTCCCTGAAGAGGATGGGTTTCAAAAAGGTGAATGGACAGTGGACCAAAGTTGATGATGAAGAGGAGCCTGTGCCAGTATCGGAGCCCATGCCATGATCTACAGGTCCATTTGTTCGGCTTGCGCATTTTGTCCACCTTGAGGAAGATCAGATTATCAATATTATACACCGAGTGGTTAATGAGATGTCTAATTGACTTCCTAGTTTGGTAAAGCATGCTTTGGAGCATACTCTTGCCAGGTAGCATCCTTAGGCAGCTATAGATCCATCCTCCTAGACTCATCCTGTTCCTATATTAGATTAGTCCATCTATAGTTGCATACCCTTGAGCTTTAAACCTATTTTGTATTTGATGTGATATCTATAATGGTTTAAACTCTTTTTGATGTTTTGATGTATGCCTACTTGGCCTTATATTTATATTTAAACTTTTGCTTATATATGAATGGAACTCCTTATTTTCCTTCATCTGTACATGTGATGCCTTGTATCATTTGTATGGTATACTACTCTTGATTGATAATAGCTATCTTTTTGATCATGACAAAAAGTGGGAGAAGAATAATATAAGTGTAATCTGAAAATTCAATATAAAATAACTAATTTGAAGCACTTAATTGATTCAAATATGAGAAGATGTACTTTGAAACCTCAAGAATCAATTAGCACATGTTAAGGGAGACTAAATACAAAAATTAAAACTTAATTTGAATATAGTGATTATATTCAGGAGGAGCATATGAAATTCAATACAATATAAATAAATATATTGCATATAAATTGATTGCATGAAAGTTATATTAAAATTTGAAAGAAAGTTATACTCAAAGGATATTGTCATCATCAAAAAGGAGAAGATTGTTGACCCTTGAATTGATTTTGATGATAACAAAAGTATTTGAGAATAATTTGTTAAGTTACTAATATTGCTTTTGAGGATGTGTAGTTTAAATTCTAAGCATTTACAATATTCTAAGTGACTTTCATCAATCAAATGGAGTATCATCAATCAAGAAGCTCTTGAAGGAAATCAAGTGATACACCCTAAAAAGAATGGTTAATGAGAGATAAATCAAGTTTAAGATGCAAGTCTAGCCTACAAAAGAAATTAAAGAAGAAAGACCGTTAAAATTCAAATGGCATGCTTGGCATGCATCTTAGTCGACTAAGATTAGGAGTTAGTCGACTATGTATCAGAGAATTACAAAAGCAAAAAGCACAGAAAAATAAAAATTTTGGACCTAGGGGATTTAGTCGACTAAGTCATAAAGGTTAGTCGACTATATCTTGAAAGATTGTAGAAGACAGAAAGCATAGAAAAGGCTGAAGTTGAGGTGCAGGAGATTTATTCGACTAAGTCAAGAAGATTAATCGACTAAGTCACTATAATGGCTAGTTTTTCTTAGAACTATATTTTTTAGCTCTAACCTTTTTTCAATAGCTAGATTTTCATGCCCAATGGCTAGGACATTAAATGGGGCTTCTTCAGAGGTTTTAGATGGTGGAAAAGCCTTGAAATATATAAGGGACATTTAAGAACTTCAAGAAAAATTTTTTGAAACCCACATTCAAGAGCCTTCAAGCCTACACAAAGTTTTATTCATTGAGAGTGCCATTAAGTGAAGTGAAGGATCTATTCTTCTGAATATTCCTTGTGCTTTCAATCATCCTAGAGTTGAGAGAAGTCAAGATACAAGCATTAAAGAGCTTCATCAACTTCTTTCAAGCATTCAAGAAGAAAAGCAAATCAAACAAGCCTTTCATTGACAAACTTTTCTTTTGGGCTTCATTGAGTTTTTCTTTCTAAACCTCTTTAATCATTGTATCTTATTTGTTTACAAGTTTCTTGGGGTAAGAAACTTGGGGTTGGTCCAAGCCTAGAGTTGGACATTGTAGAGATTTGATTGGTGAGCCTAGGTCAAAATCAATCAGGGTTGATTATTAGCCTGGGAAAATAATCATTGTAAAGATTGTAGTTGGTGAGCCTAGGTCAAAACCAACTGGATTGGATTATGAGCCCAAGAAAAATAATCGAACTGTAATCAATTGAATGATTATAGTTGAACACTCAAGTGGTTTGCTTGAGGAGTAGATGTAGGTACCGAGTTTGGCACCAAACCACTATAAAAATTTGGTCTCTTGTGCTTGTTATTGTGTTATTTATATTGCTCACATTCTATACTTGTGTTTCACATTATTTCACCAAGCACACTACATTAAAATTTAGTTTAATTAGAGTTTAAATTTTTAAACATCCAAATCACCCTCCATCTTGGGTGGCCATCCTTGGGCAACAGTAAGCCACTTTAATGATGCTGCACTAAAGGTCCAAAATCTGGACCAATCTATTGCTATAGCCATATTAAAGGGCGGTCTTCAGAAGAATGACCTTCTATCCTCCCTGAAAAAGAAGTATCTCAGAGATTTTGCTGATATTTTAGTGCAGGCTGAAGGTTATGCCCGAGCTGAGGAGGCCTTCAAAATAAAGGATGATGAGGTCACAAAAGAGTGGTAGACAGGTGAATCCAGCAAGCCTACAGTTGAAGAAAAGTCGAGTAAAGCTCGATCATACTCTAGAACTTTTCCTGAGCGTAGATAAGCTCGGACCCCTTCCCGAGCTCGTCAATAAAGAAGTCCTGACCAAAGGGCATGGTGGAACTCTTCCCCCAGAAGGTTTCACACTACGCCCCCCTCAATGCTCCAAAGACTCAAGTGTTGATAAAGATCAAGGAGTAGTTGCCGAGGTCGAAGAGGATACGTACTCAACCTGACAAACCCAATCCTAACAATTATTGCCTCTACCATCATGACCACGATCACGATACTGAAGAATATATTCAGCTCTAAGATGAGATCGAGGAGCTCATCAGGCGAGGCCAGCTACACCGATTTCTGCAATGTTGGACTGAAGGAAGGAAAGATCGGTCGAGGGCACTACCACAGCCAGAGCCACCAAGGAGGAAGAAGCTGCAAGGAGATCGACCCCCACTGGGCATCATCAATACTATCTTTGGGGGACTTTAATGGGGAGAGGCCAGCAGACTGGCAAAGCCAACTAAAAGGTAGAGAATTGCATAATCCATAGCTTTTACTAATGAAGATGCGTAAGGGATTCAATTTCCTCATAACGACATGGTTGTAGTTTCTTTAAATATTGCTGACTATAATGTACACCATATTCTTATTGATAATGAAATCTCTATTGACATCTTATTTTATGATGCTTTCTTCAAAATGTCCATACCTAATAACTGATTAGGGCCAATAAATGCCCCATTGGTAGGCTTCACTAGCGATGCTGTGCCAGTTGAAGGAATAATAACATTGACTATGGCTACAGATCGATACCCAAGATAGTCTAAGGCTCAAGTGGACTTTTTGATCGTGAAGGCCCCATCTGCTTACAATGTAATTCTCGATCAACCTAGTCTAAATGCACTCCGAGTAGTAGTATCAACTTATTATTTGAAAATAAAGTTTCTAACAAGTTATGGGATCGAAGAGGTTAGGGAAGATCAAGCTCTGGCGAGGCATTGCTACTCAATTGCTTTGCAAGGGAGTAGACATCTAGATCCCTATCCAGTAGATGGGCTGGATGCCTATGACGACCTTACTGAAGAGTGAGGGGAACCTATGGAGGATCTTGTCTCAATTTCTTTAAATGATTGGAATGAAGAACACACTGTGTAGATTGGCTCCAACCTGAGAGGAGAGGTCTAAAAGCAGCTCATTGCCTTCTTGCAGAAAAATGCAGATATTTTTGCTTGGATCCCAGCAGACATGCCCAGAATCAATGCTAAAGTTATGGAACGTAGTCTGGTTGTTGTTCCCAAATATCGACCAGTGAAAGAAAAAATGTGAAGCTATGCTCCAGAGAGATAGAAGATGATTATGGAAGAAGTTGACAAACTTCTCAAGATCAGATTCATCCAAGAGGTCTCTTATCTAAACTAAGTCTCTAATGTAGTCCTTGTTAAAAAAGCAAATGACAAATGGAGAATGTGCAAAGACTTCAAGAAGTTGAATAAAGCCTGCCCAAAAGCTAGCTACCCCCTGCCCAAAATTGATCAACTGATGGACACGACTTCGGGCCATGAGCTCCTCACTTTCATCGATGCCTTCTCTGGCTATAATCAAATTCGGATGGCACTAGAAGATGAGGAGAAAACTACTTTTAATATTGACCATGATCTCTATTATTATAGGATTATGCCCTTTAGGCCTAAAAATGCAGGTGCGACCTACTAGCACTTGGTGAACAAAATTTTCAAGGAGCAGATCAGCCGCAACATGAAGGTCTATATAGACAACATGCTTATCAAGAGCTGTTCTTCAATAAATCTTATTGTCAACCTTGAAGAAACCTTCAGTGCCCTCCGAAAGTACAAGATGAAGTTGAACCCAACCAATGTGCCTTTGGAGTGACCTCGGAGAGGTTCCTGGGATTCATGGTGTCAAGGCGTGGAATCAAAGCAAATCTGGAGAAGATCCATGTCATTCAAGAGATGACCATCCCAAAGTCAATAAAAGAAGTTCAATGCCTAATGAGGAAGATAGCAGCCCTGAACCATTTTGTTTCAAAGTTGGTTGAATGATGCATACCTTTCTTTTAAGTCCTCAAACAACCAAAAAACTTCTATAGAACTTCTGAATGTCAGCAAGCATCTGAAGAACTGAAGAGCTACCTTAGCTCACCACCCTTATTGGCCAAGCCCGAATCTAGGGAGGAATTATTTTTGTACCTGACGATCTCCCCAGCAGCCCTTGCAGTAGTCTTAATTAAGGAAGAAGTGAAAGTGTAATGATCGGTCTATTATATAAGCCAAGTCTTGAGGAATTCTGAGACCCGGTATACCAAGTTAGAAAAACTAACTTATGCTCTTTTAATTGTAGCTTGAAGTCTCCGACCCTATTTTCAGGAGCACACTAATGCTTCTCACTGAACAACCAATCAAGGTGGTTCTTCATCAAATGGATGTCTCTGAAAAATAATGAAATCGACAATTGAGCTTATAGAGTTCGACATCAACTTTCAATCTCGGTCATTAATCAAAGCTCAAATATTTATAAATTTTATAGTAGAATGCACTATTCTAGATGAAGCCAAACTTAAGCAAAATGAAGCCAATGTACCATGTTTGCAGCCAAACTTTCCTAAAGAAAGAGCAAACCTCCCCGAAGGCTTCTGGGTCCTATACATGGATGGTTCATCCAATGCTTCCGGTGCAGACGCAGGTCTGATCTTGATTAACCCAGAAGGAATCATTGTCGAATATGCATTACATTTTTAGTTCCCTATGATAAAAAATCGGGCAGAGTATAAGGCCCTAATTTCAAGGTTGAAGATAGCCAAAGAGTTAGAAGCAGATCGACTCCAAGCTTATAGTGACTCTCAATTGGTGGTAGGGCAAGTCAGTGACAATTATGAAGCTCGGGAGGAAAGCATGATGAAGTATCTAGAAAAGGTGAGGAGTTTGACATCGGCCTTCAAAAGTTTTAGCATTCAATAGATCCCAAGAGCAGAAAATACTAGGGCCGACCTTCTCTCTAAATTAGCCACACTAGCCCCAAAGAACTACTAAGAGAAGTTTTCTTTGAAGTTCTGAAATATCCAAGTTTGGAAGAATCCTAGACTGTAATGCAAGTTGACCACGAGCTTAGCTAGATTGACCCACTTGTCACTTATCTCGAAGATGGCGTTCTTCCTCAGGATTCAAAGAAAGCTCGAAAACTGAGAAATCAAGCCATCTGATATGTTCTGTATGAGAATAGATTGTATAAAAGGTCATATTCTTTACCATTCTTAAAATATCTCCAACCTTCTAAAACTGATTTTGTATTATGGGAGGTGCATGAAGGAATATGCGAGAGTGGGACCAAATCTCTATCTCATAAATTACTTCGATAGGGCTACTATTGGTCGACAATGTACCAAGACTCAATAGAGTATATCAGAAAATGTGACCATTGTCAAAGAAATGCAAATATTCAAAGACAACCGACCTTTGAGCTTACACCCCTGAGCACCCCATGGCCATTTGCATAATGAAAAATGGACATACTCGGGCCCTTTCCTATGGCATCTGGACAACATAAGTTTCTCTTGATGGTAATCAATTATTTTACCAAATAGATTGAAGCCAAACCTCTGGCCAAAATCACTGAAGCTAAAGTATAGGACTTCGTCTAAAAGTTAATAGTCTGCAGATTCAACCTACCTCAAACTCTTATAATCGATAATGGGTGATAGTTTGTGGGAATGAGATTTGCTAAGTTTTGTGAATACCTAAATATCTCCCATAATTTTACATCAGTGGCTCATCCACAGACAAATGGAGAAGCCAAGGTGACCAACAGGACTTTGTTGCAAGGCATAAAGGCAAGGCTTGAAAGAACAAAAGAAACTTGGATAGATGAGCTTTATCATGTACTCTGGGCATACCAAACTATCCAAAGGTTACTAACTAGGGAGACACCATTTGTCCTGGCTTTCGGAATAGAAGCAGTCATCCCGATAGAGCTAAAACTTCCATTAACACGGGTTGTGACATTCAATGAACCAAAAAACTCATAAGATCTTAAAGCCAACCTCGACTTGTTAGAAAAAAAATGAGAAGAAGCTCATGTTCAGATGGTAGCCTATAAGCAAAAAGTAGCCTGCTACTATAATTCTAGTGTTAGAAGCAAAGCATTCAAAGTGGGAGACTTAGTGCTTCGACGGACGGCTATCTCACAACCTCAGAACCAAGAAAAGCTCGCTCTGAATTGGGAAGGCCCTTATGAAATCAAGAAGATCGTTTAGCCTGGAACTTATTATTTGAAAGAGCTTAGAGGAGCTGATCTCCCATGATCATGGAACTCAGAGAATCTACGAACGTACTATCAATGATTCCATCCCAATAAAATTTCATTACTTTAACATTTTCATCCTTAGCGCAAAGCTATGATGACAGGAAATAACCACCTGAACTTCGTCACTAGATGAAGTCAACCATATTAAGAACATGAGAAGGACCTTATCCTAACATGGATGGAGACCTCCAGTTATTTAAGACAGGAGGAGGCGAGAGGCCCTTACAATGGCCTTTTTGTATCCTAATGATCTTATCAGGAATAGGAGGAGGACCTCGCACTAACAAAGGTAAAGATCAATCATGTCAGGAATAGGAGAAAAATCTCATCCTGATACAGATGAAAACTTTCGATTATTTAAATCAGGAGGAGGGGAGAGGCCCTTACAATGGCTCTTTTGTGCTCCAATGACCTTGTTAGGGATAGGAGAAGAACCTCGTCCTAACAAAGGTAAAGTTCAACTATGTTAAAAATAGGAGGAGAATCTCATCCTAACATGGATGAAGATCTCTAATTATTTAAGATGGGAGGAGGAGAGAGGCACTTACAATGGTCCTTTTATATCCCAATGACCTTGTTAGGGATAGGAGGAGGATCTCGTCCTAATAAAGATAAAGGCCAACCATATTAGAAATAGGAGGAGAATCTTGTTCTAACACGGATGAAGACTGTTATGAATTATTTTAGGACCTATGGAAACTCTTGTACCTTCTACCAACTCTAAGAAAGCAAGTTGGAGATGATAGAAAGAAAGATAAAGATCAGATGATAAGAAGATGAGACGTCAGTAGAGTGACAAAGAAAGAAAGGTAGGATTTCAAGAAGAAAAGGGATTCAATTCATTCTCTTTTCTTTTTTTGTAATCTATATATATAAGTATATATATAGACACCCTGAGTTAACACGACTCAATCCTAAAAAACTTTCCTCGGCTAATCCATACTCTCATCCCCTAGACTAAAGATCTAGCCCAATACATGAATTAGCCATCTTATGATCTCTCATACCAGGCCTTAAGACCTCTTGGTAGACACAATCTAAGATCAAATAGAAAACCCATCTAGATCTATTCCCCCCATCGAGCTGGCTCGATCAGAAGCCAAGCTGGCTCAATTGTATCTTTTCGAACCATGTCTTCTATCTACTTGAGACAGTCAGCTCGGATACGGGCCAAGCTGGCTCGATCTTAGATCGAGTCAGCTCGACTGCGTATCTGAGCCAGCCTGACTATGTGCCAACCTCTTTATCTTTGCTGATACATCTTCGGCCAATCCTAACCTTCAGGAGCCACCACCTTGACTCCTTCATGGTCTTCCAAGACTTAGAAGCACCACACTTGCCCTTTCAATCTCCACCTTGGTGCCTCAAGGCTTGAGGCAAGTCTATCCTATCCATCAGACATATCTATTTCATACATTTACAAAAGTTGTCCCGAGGAAGAACTTTTGTTAGTGCATCCGCTGGATTCTCCTTGGTGTGGACTTTCACCAGCTTTACTTCACCTTCTTCCATAAGCTCTCTGATCCGGTGGTACCTGATGTCGATGTATTTCATCTTTGTATGGTAAACAGAGTTTTGAGCAAATAATAGTGCACTCTAGCTATCACAGTGCACCCTGATAGCCTCCTACATGAGACCCATCTCCAACGCCAATTCTTTCAACCATAGAGCCTCTTTTGCTGCCTCCATAACACCTATGTATTCTACCTCAATTGTAGATAAGGCCGTGATGGGTTGCAAGCATGATCTCTATGAGACTGGACCTCCAAATAGGCTAAACATAAAGCCTATCATTGACCATCAAGTGTCCATGTCTCCATCAAAATCTGCATCCACAAACCCATTTATCTGCCTCCGAGCTTTCTTGGAGATGTCAAAGAGTTCCTCAACTCCATCTTGATGTTCATAGCAGATGCCAACTCCAACAGCATCCACCAAGTACCTAAAGACCCACTTCAGTGCTCGCTAGTGCTTCTTACCATGCTGTGCTATGAATCTACTGATCTGGCTCACTGCATGGACAATATCTTGTCCACAACACACCATGGCATACATTAAGCTTCCTACACTAGAGGCATATGGTATTCTCCCTATCTCCTGGGCCTCCACCTCAGTCTATGGTGACATCATCTTTGAGAGTCTGAAGTGTCTGATAAGTGGCAGCTCCACCAGTTTTGCTTCCTTCATCCCAAACCTCTCCAAGACCATTCTAATGTAGCCTCCTTGAGATAAATGCAACATCCTCTTGGCTCGATCTCTAAAGATTTTTATGTCTATGATCTTCCTTGCAGGTCCTAAATCCTTCATCTCAAACTTCCGAGACAAGACTGCCTTTAGTTCCTATACAACCTTCCTACTCTTGTATGCTATAAGCATGTCATCCACATATAAGAGTAGAAACATCCTAGACTCATCCTTCAAAGATTTAACATACACACAAGAGTCATACTCGCACCTAGAAAGTCTAATGCTCCTCACATATGAGTCAAATCGCTTGTACCATTGCCTTGGCGATTACTTCAGCCCGTACAACAATTTCTGCAGCAAATAGATCTTTCCTTTTGCTCTTGGCGCTCAAAATCCTAGTGGCTACTCCATATAAATGCTCTCCTCCAAATGCCCATGGAGGAATGCCATCTTCACATCCATCTACTCCAGCTCCAAGTCTTGAGCTGCCACAATGCTCAGTAACATTCTGATGAAAGTATGCCTGATGATTGGAGAAAATACTTCACTAAAATCGATGCCTTTTTTCTGGAAGTATCCCATGGCCACTAATGATGCCTTATACCTAACACCATCCTACTCTAAAAGCCCCTCTTTGCATTGGTAAATCTACTTGCAACCAATGGATTTCTTTCCTCATAGCAACTGCATCAAACACCACGTTTCATTCTTATGGAGAGCCTGCATCTCCTCGAACATTACTTGGACCCACCTCTCTCTTTCCTAGCTATCCATAGCCTCCTCATAGGTGTATGGGTTTCCATTTGCTATCACCAGGGCATATGACAGTGTATCTTCAAAGTCATATTGTTCTGATTGCCTGATGTTCCTTTTGGGCTTGTGCAGCATAACCCCGATATCCATCCTAGGTCCAGCTTGCTCCTACTGGGCCTCCTAACTCCAATTACCTATCCGAGCTCTCTCCACCTATGGAGACACCTCCAGTGAGTGCTCCACCTGAATACCAAGTCCTCCTAATGCACCTGCAAGTAGCAAAATAAAGTAAGATGTTAACTATCCAGTGCTGCCTTGCTAGACCTCCTACTACATCTACTGCTCCTTCATGCCATCTCGCCTTTGAAGAATTGAATTTTCATCAAAGATGACATTCCTACTAATGACAACATTCTTCTCCAAGGGATCCCATAGCCAGTATCCCTTAACTCCTCATGGATATCCCAAGAACACCATCTTCCATGATCTGGCATCCAACTTGCTCCACTCACCAGCACCGATGTGCACAAAAGCTGTGCACCCAAAAATCCTCAGATGGCTCAAACCAATCTTTCTTCCAAACCATCTCTCCTCTATAATACCACCATCTAACTTTATATGAGATGACTAATTCACCAGATAATAGACTGCATCCACTATATCAATCTAGAATGCCTTTAGAAGCCCTGCCTGCAGCCTCATGCACCGTGCCTTTCCAAAAGGGTTTTGTTAATCCTTTCAACCACCCCATTTTGTTGCTCCATTTCCATAAAGATCAAGAAGTATCTTGCTCCATTTTTTATCGAAAATGGAGTCGGCCCCCACACATTAGTATGAACCAGTTCCAGTGGAGCTACATTGTGGACTGAATTGATGGCAAACTGTACTGTCCTCTATTTATCCATCTGGCATGGCTCACATACCTCTATAACATCTCCATCCAGATCTAAAATCAGACCATGTTTGCTCAGCTCCATCATCCCATGGTCACCCATGTGGCTTAGGCGGTAGTGCCACAACCGATAAGCCTCCTGCGGATCCAGCACTACTATCGCTGCATCAGATTTTCTGATCACCACAGATCTAACCAACTTGTAGAGGTTGCTCTCCATCCTCCTATCCCTCATCAGCACCATAGCACCTTTGAAGATATTGAGAACTCCACTCCTGGCATGACTGCTGAAGCTGTAATCACTCCGCTCCAGAAAGCCCAGTGACATGAGATTCTTCTTCAAATCTAGGATGTACTTCACATTTATGAGAGTCTGCATCATCCCATCAAACATCCTTACCTAGATGCTTTCAATACTAATGACTCTACATGGGTAATCATCTCTAAGTGTCACACTTTCCTCATCAATCTTGGTGTATGAGATAAACCAAGACCGGATTGGGGTGTAGTGATGCAAACAGACTGAATCCAGGATCCATACATCTATGTATCTTCTGTGACCATCTGATACAACCAAGAGATCATCCTCCACCTCGCTATTAGCCACTATACTCAGCACATCAGTGTTAGATATATGTGCCCCAGAAGTCAGATTGGCTGACACTTGTTATACACTTTTAAGGATAAAATTATAATTTTGACTATAAATAATAAAATAAATTATTTTCTATCATAGTGTATATTTTGAAAGTGTCTGTAATATATCTTTTCAGTTAATGGTAATGATAGTTCATATTTTCAAGAGTTAAAAATTTAAGACATGAATTTTCATTACTAACTCATAAAATGCTCCCAATTGGTAGGATCATCATGAGGATGGTGATTGATCTGGAAGGTTGGTGTACGATCACTTTTTTAGGATAGATGAGTCTTAAGTTTATGGTGTAGAGATATCGAAGCAAGAGTATAGGTACTTGTTAGAGAACGAGGGCACTGAGTGTGACCACCTCGAGCAGTCATGAGGAAGTCTACCATCTCGTCGATGATTGGCTCGAAGCTGCAGTGGTGTATCTAGTTCTTTGATCTGAGATGCATCGACAGTTCACCTTGAGGGTGTTATAGCTTGACTATACCATAACTCGATCTCTTAGCTATTCAGAATCCTGAGGTGTATGTTAGCTATAGCATGTTCATTGTAGAAATTAGATTACACCAATAGGAGATCTATCTACCTCGGTAGATGAGGAGCAGTCCCATGATGATCATGAGAATCAAGTCCATAAGCCCATGGCTATGGCAGAGTGAAATAATATAAAGAGTTTCTATTAGGATTTTAATATTGGATTTGAATTGAATGATTAATTCATATGACGAATATTAGAATTTGACGAGATCACCTTAACCCTAATCCGATCGGAGCTCAAGATAGAGAAACCTAATCACATTGGTAACTGCACCAAGAGGTTCGCTTTCAGTTCTGATGGGTTGCCATCATATGCTACTAGGTGTCACTGGTAGATTTTGAGAGCAATTAGAATGATTTGAATGACTGATCATACTAGTTGTCTGAATCAAAAAAGTTCTAATCCATCAAAAGGCATTTCGATGATGTCGATGATAGAGATCACGATATATCCCATTATCATACAAAACTAAATCTAACTGAATCATACAAACAAGGATTTAGATCTGAATGTCATCAATTAGACTAACCCAGTTCAATTGAATTAAATAAGATTCAATTAGGTTTAAAAAAATCATGCTAGCACACAATTGAGCCTATTGTTCTTCTTTAATAATCATTAAAGCTTATCTCGACTGAGCCAAATATGTTTAAACTCACTCGAAAACCTTTACTTGGTCTGACTAGAGCTCGTCTAGATTAGAAAAGGGTTATCTTAATTTATGAGATAAATTTAAAATAATACCAACCATTTTCGGTCACCTGCTAATCTATGTATTCGGATATTGGTCAAATGTTGACCCTGGACACTTAGACATTTTCCCATGTGTCATGCGCCTATAGGAGAGTACCTAGAGCCTTTTCCCTACTAAAATATAAATAGGAAGAGGGCACATGCCTAGGGAGGTGTGCATCCCATGAGGATAAAGGAGGAGTCCCAAATAGATGGGACTCCAGGGTTGCTTCAAGAGATTAAACTCTATGGTGCCAAGAACTCTTGTTTGACCCAGTCTTGGCGCCACCTTAGAAGGGTTTTGAGGGTCTCTCATCTGATTGGATTAGATGATGTCATCCCACTAATCAGATTTAGATCTAATTGCTCAAAGGGCCATGATTGGTCAGGATGATGTGGCACTGTATGGCGTAGCAGGGTCTATATAAATCCTGTCTATGCCTAGATTTTAATGCTTCTGCCTTTAGCCCATACCATAAAGCCTCTCTCCCTCCTTATCCATGCCACTCTCTAGTTTTCTCTCTCCTCTCCATGCCCAAGAAATTTTGGGTATGAATAAGGTATGATCCAAGCAAGTGAAAGGCGCCAGGAAAGAAAGAAGGTAGCACTGCTGCAAGAGACAACGACTGTTCTTCAAAAAAAGTTTTGAAGAGCTTCAAAATCAGATCTAGATTTAATTTTTGGAGGATTAATTAAGAAAGAGAAGATCTCTAAATCTTATCCAAGTGGATACCGATAGAGGCCAGGCGCTTGCGTGGCTACATTCAGAACCTCAGGCAATCATCGGGATCATTACAGGATAATTAGATTATTCAAAATAAAGGTATAATTAAATTAGATTTAATTTTTATTTTTATTTTATTTTTATTATCAGATCAATAATATCAAATCTAAAAAGTCTCAAATTTGATTAGGATCTTAGAGAAAAAATTTTTGAAATATCTCTCGTGATCCAATCAGATCTGAATGAATATGATCAGGAAAATAGATTTTTTCCTTCAACTAGTATCAGAACCAGGTTACATAATTCATTAGATCTTATTTTAATTTATTTTTAAAGTAATAATTAGATAATTTTAGATGTCACATTAGATATGATTAGATCTAAAATCAAAAAATTAAAAATTAAATAATCTAGATCTAAGATGTATGAGATGCATGACTAGACTAGGAATAGAATTATTCTATGTGTAGTCTAACATAATCATAATTTTAATTTAATTAATTATAATTTTTAGATTTATTTATTTATTATAATTAGATCTAAAATATAGAAAATAAATTTATTTAATTTATTCATATGAGATATGATAGAAGCATGTTTAGACTAGTTGTAGAATAGTTCTACAAAATTGACTAGAATAAATTTTAATTTGATATGATCAAATTTAAATATTATTTTTTAAATATTTATGAGATAATTTAGATTTAAAAATATGCATGATATGATATATGAGATGTATGAAAAATATGTTTTTAGTTAGATCAATTTTTTTATATGTGATATATGATGTAAATCTAACTAGTTTTATAGATTTATCATATTTCTGATTAAAACATGCCCCTTGACCATCGGATCATCAGAATGAAGTGGGATTTAAAGAACCTCTCCTCCCATTCGATGGACTATTCTTATGGTATGTAGGAGTGCTGTGTGTTCATCCTTAATCAAAAATTAAAAAAAACTTATTTTCTGCAAAATCTTAGATTCTGAAATCCTAAAATTTTATATACATATTTTATTTATGAATCCTAAACTTAATTAAGAATTAAGATTATAAAATATATTAGATCTAAAATTAAAAATTTTTAGATTTAAGATATATTCATAAAATTAGGTTCGAGCTTAGGTAGCCCAATTACGACTAGTGGTTGATCAAATCAAATCAAGAGTTGGTTAGGTGGGATCAAGAGTGCTTAAATTGACCAGCCTAATAAGATTAAGTCTGGATCAAGGTCGAGTCACATGAGTGATCAATTGAGTTAAGATTAATTAGGCTCAGTGGTTAGAGTCTGGATTGTAGGCTAACCCGATTGGTTTTGGCTCAATAATTTGGTGTCTAAAAAAATTTGGCAGATACGACCGACTGATTTTTAATTGGGAGCTACTCGACTCAAATGCATTCTTTTTAAGCTAATGGCATATCCCTTCCACTGGTCTCACTTACCTGGCCATATTTATCGGTCCAGTCCTGATCTAAGGTGGCTAATAATATGAGTTGACCCATGCCAATAGATTAGTCATAATGGTTATGGCTATGTCAAGTCAAGTTTAAAGAGACCTAAATCAAATCTCCCAAAGAAAATATTAAGTCTAAGGTCTTCCACTATTGTACATATGCGGGCCCTTTCCAAGGTTGATTGTTCTCGACTGGTCATAGTGGTTTAGTTGCATCGGAAAGACGCAACCATATCTATTAGGCATTGGATGCTAAGGGTTGGGGGATGGATTGAAATCAATATTTTGGATATGGTGAGAGATCCAATTAGAAATTCAATCTATGAAAATGATGGGTCTGACTTAACTAAGGAGTGGATCAATATTTCGGGCATGGTAAGATTCATGAATTAGAGATCAAGTTTGGGTGCACCATGATTAGATAATCATTGGATAAGAGTTGTTTACTCATTGGCTAATGCATCAGCAATAATTGTTAGGTGAGGTGATGAGTCAGTTGGTGGGATTGAACCACCCACTAGAAATTAGTAATCGTGAAGATTTTTGCATCTCTATATAGGGAGTGTAGGGATCCGAGAAAATAGTATAAGCTAATTTATTTAAAAATCAAATTCCTAAATAAATTGGTCAAGTCTTAATTATAAAATCTAACTAAAAATTTTGACTTTATATAGAAAAAAGAAAAATGTCTGCATCCAACCCACTAGCTCATATCCTTAACACCCATAGACTGACCAGATCCAATTACAAGGATTGGCTCCAAAACTTTAAAATTATTTTGAATTTCGAAAAGTTGACTCATGTATTAGACCAGGATCCCTCCACCTTACCAACTCTCCATCCACTGAACAGAGTGCATCTCTTGATAAGTGGATGGATGAAGATAATAAGGCTAGATACTACATGTTGGACTCGATGTCTGATGAGTTTCAATGCCAACATGAAGATATCAAGATTGCCCGTCAAATGTTGGCTCACCTGCAAGAGTTATTTGGTGAACAAAGTTATGCAGCCAAATATTAGGTGACTAAATGAATGTTAAGGCTAAAATGCATGATGGAAAGTCAGTCCAAGATCATTATCTGATGATGATCAGGGACTTGAAAGAGCTTGAGAAGCTCGGAGTGAAGTTAGATCAGGATCTATAGAATGATATAATTTTGCAATCCTTGATAGATGCTTATGGGCAGTTCATTATGAACTACCATATGCATAAACTTCAGAATACTTTGGCCGAGCTTATGAATATGCTGGTTACTGCTGAGCTTTCTATGAAATATTCTAAAGGCTCAATACTTGCTATGAAACAGACTTCATCCAAGAAAAAGTCTTTTGAAAAGAAGAAAAAGTCTGTGAAAAAGCAGAAGATGGAAGATGGAAAGAAAAAGAAGGCAGAGTTGAAGAAGAAAGCCGCTGACAAAGGAAAGTATTTTTATTATAATACTGATGGCCACTGGAAGCAAAACTGCCCTACATTCCTGGCTATCTTGAAGAATAAGAAAGAGATAGATCGTTCTGGGGGTATGCTCGTTATTGAATCTAACCTTATGCTTTCTTCTACATCCAATTTGGTGCTTGACTCTGGTTCTAGTGCTCATTTATACACTTCCATGCAAGGTCTTGAGGATAGCAGGAGGTTGAGGAATGGTGAGATAATCCTATGCATAAAAAATGGAGCGAGGGTTGTTGCTATAGTCATGAGAATCTACCCTCTTCGACTACCATTTGGCTTAGATTTAATACTTAAAGATTGTTATTATGTACCTGCTGCAAGCAGGAATTTGATTTCTATTTCATATTTAGAATAAGAAGGCTATGTAATTAGTTTTCTTAAGGACCATTATAATATTCTTTATGAAAGAAATAAAATTATAAGTGATTTTCTTATTAACGGTCTCTTCCAGTTACATATTGATGTATCTATCTTTAATATCGAGCAAAATGTGAATGCCATAGGATCAAAATGATCCAAGGATAGTCCAAATGATAAGTATCTATTGCACCTAAGGCTAGGTCATATAGCAGAAGATATGGTTAACAAATTAGAGAAAATCCGGCTATTGAGTCTATTGACTTTCGAGTCATATCCAATTTATGAATCATGTCTTCATGGCAAAATGACTAAGCTCCTTTTTGTAGGACATGGGGAAAGGGCCACGGATCTATTTGCCCTAGTACATACTGATGTGTGCGACCCATTTGATGTGCTAGCTAAAGGCAACTTTGTCTACTTCATAATCTTTGTCGATGATTTATCTCAGTATGGGTATGTGTATCTTATGAGACAGAAGTCTGAAGCCTTTGAAATGTTTAAGGAATTCAGACATGAAGTGGAAAAGCAAACTAAAAAATCCATTAAGGTTCTTCGATTAGATTGAGGAGGTGAATACCTTAGTCAAAAATTTTTGGACTATCTCAAGCAATATGGCATAGTCTCTTAATGAACTCCATCTGGAACACCTCAACACAGTGGAGTTTTAGAATAGAAAAATCGGACCCTATCAGATATGGTCCGATCCATGATGAGCTTCATAGACCTTCCTGATTTTCTTTGTGGATATTGTCTATTAACTGCTATATATTTACTGAATAGGATTCTCTCTAAAATTGTTCCTATCATACCGTATGAGATATGGCATGGTAAGAAACAAAGTTTAAGTCATCTCAAAATTTGGGATCGTCCGGCTCATGTCAAAAGACAACAAGCAGACAAGTTAGACTATAGGTCCTTTAGAGCTTGATTCATAGGATATCCTAAAGAGTCATTAGGATATTATTTCTACATTCTAAAAGACCATAATATGATTGTGAGTTGGCATGCCATCTTTCTTAAAAATAGATTATTCAAGATGGTAGCACTGAAAAGTAGATCAAGCTCGAGGAAAAAATCTCCCAAGAGCAACGAGCTAAGGATCCTATAGAACCAAATCAGGTTGAGCCAATATAATTACTACCTCCTCCATCTTGTAGATCGGAAAGGATTTTTCGTTCTCCTGAGAGGTACATAGGGACTATTTTAGAGAAAGTAGAGAAAATATTTCTTATAGATAATAGAGTTCATGGTGATGATCCCAAAATCTATGATAAGGTGACATCGGATATCGACTCCGAGAAATAGTTAGAGGCAATAAAGTCAAAAATTGACTTGATGCACTCAAACCAAGTCTGGATCTTGGTAGATCCACCTAAAGGTATAGTACCTATTAGGTGTAAATGGATCTACAAGAGAAAGATTGGTGTAGATAAAAATGTAGAAACATTCAAAGCTAGATTAATGGCAAAAGGGTATAGTCAGTGCAAAGGCATTGACTATCAGGATACCTTTCCGTCAGTAGCCATGCTAAAATCCATCCGCACATTGCTTGCTGTTGCAATCTATTTCGATTATGAAATATGGCAAATGGACGTGAAAACGGCATTCTTAAATGGATACCTTAAGGAAGATATCTATATGGAACAGCCACTTGGTTTCACATCTAGTGATGTTGATCATAAGCTATGCAAGCTGCAAAGGTCCATATATGGACTTAAGCAAGCATCTTGGAGCTAGAATACTCCTTTTAATGATGTGATCAAATTATTTGATTTCATCAAAAACGAGGAGGAATCATGTATTTTCAAAATGGTCAATGGGAGTGCTATTGTCTTCCTCGTACTATACATGGATGATATCATCCTCCTTATTAGGATTGATATTCTCATGTTGACCATCGTTAAAATATGGTTATCTAAAGAATTCTTCATGAAAGACCTAGGAGAAGCATCATTCATTCTAGGAATTAAGGTCTATAGGAATAGACTGAATAGGATGCTAGGTCTTTCATAGAAAAAATGCTAAAGAGGTTTAGCATGAAAAACTCCAAGAGAAGAATGGTACCCTTCAGACATGGCATTCATCTCTCCAAGAAAATGTGTCCCAACATACCTAAGGAGATTGAATACATGAGCAAGATCCCTTATACTTCAGCAATAGGGAGCCTCATGTATGCCATGTTATGTATACGACCTGATATAGCCCAAGCTCTAAGTATCACGAGCAAATATTAGTCGAATCCAAATGAAGAATACTAGACTTTTGTGAAATGTATCCTTAAGTACTTGAGAAGAACTAGGGATATGTTGTTGATTTTTTGTAATGGAGAACTCCAAGTCTAGGGGTATACAGACTTAGATTTTATGTTTGATATAGATGATCAAAAATCGACATCTGGGAGTCTATTTATGTGTAATGGTGGTGCTGTCAGTTGGAAGAATTTCAAGTAGACAGTGATAGCAGATTCCACCATGAAAGCAGAGTACATCATTGCGTCAGAAGCTATGAAGGAGGCATTCTAGTACAAGAAGTTCACCATAGAGATTGGAGTGATGCCATCGAATGCCATTCCTCTGTACTGCAATAATAATGGCATCATAGCCCTTGCTAAGAAGTCAAGGTCTCATCAGAAATCTAAGCACATTGAACAGCAATACCATCTCATCCGTGATTACCTTGAGAAAGGTTACGTCGAGGTCAAGATAGTCAACACCGTAGACAATGTGGCAGACCCACTTACAAAATCATTGGGCCAGCAGAAGATCGAAGCCCACCTTGAGAAGATGGGACTTAGATTTTAGCCAATTGGCTTTAGGTCAAATGGAAGTTTGTTAGATATGTGTGCCCTAGAAGCTAGATTGGCTAACACTTATAATACATTTCTAAGGATAAAATTAGAATTTTGACTATAAATAATAAAATAGATTATTTTCTATCATAGTGTGTATTTTGAAAATGTCTGTGATACATTCTTTGAGTTAATGGTAATGATAGTTCATATTTTCAAGAGTTAAAAATTTAAGACATGAATTTTCATTATTAATTCACAAAATGCTTTCGATCGTAGGGTCATCATGAGGATGGTGATTGATCCAAAAGATTTATGTACGATCGCTTCTTTAGGATAGATGAGTCTTAAGTCTACGATGTAGAGATACTAGAGCGAGAGTACAGATACTCATTAAAGAACGAAGGCACTGAGCATGACCACCTCAAGCAGTCATGAGAAAGTCTACCTTCTCGTCGATGACTGGCTCGAAGCTACAGCGATGTGTCTGATTTTTGACCTGAGGTGCATCGGTAGTTCACTTTGAGGGTGTTATAGTTTGACTACACCATAACTCAATCTCTTAGCCATTCGAAATCCTAAGATGTATGTTGGCTATAGCATGTTCATTGTAGGAATTGGATTGCACCAATAGGAGATCTATCTACCTCAATAGATTAGGAGCAGCCCTATGATGATCATGAGAATCAAGTCCATAAGCCCATGGCCATGGTAGAGTAAAATAATAGAAAGAGTTTCTATTAGAGTTTTCATATTGGACTTGAATTGAATGATTAATTCATAAGACGGATATTAGGATTTGATAAGATCATCTTAACCCTAATCTAGTCGAAACTCAAAATAGAGGAACCTAATGACATAGGTAACTGCACCGAGAGATTTGCTTTCAGTTCTGATGGGTTGCCACCATATGCTGCTAGGTGTCACTAGTAGATTTTGGAAGTAATTAAAATGATTTGGATGATCGATCATACTAGTTATCTGAATCAGAAAAGTTTTGATCCATCGGAAGGTATTTCGATGATGTCGATGATACAGATCATGACATATCCCATTATCATACAGAACTGAACCTAACTGGATCATACAAATAAGGATTTAGATTTGGATGTCATCAATTAGACTAACCCAGTTCAATTGATTTGAATAAGATTCAATTAGGTTTAAAAAAATCATGCTAGCACATGATTAAGCCTAATGTTCTTCTTTAATAATCATTAAAGCTTGTCTCAACTGAGCCAAATGTGTTTGGGCTCACTCAGGAATCTTTACTTGATCTGACTAAAGCTCATCCAGATCAAAAAAGGTTTGTCTTAATTTATGAGATAAATTTAAGACAACACCTGCCATTTTCGATCACCTATTAATTCCTGTATTCGAACACTGGTCAAATGTTGACCCTGGATACTTAGATATCTGCCCATATATCATACGCCTATAGGAGAGTACCTAGGGCCTTGTCCCCCCTGCTAAAATCCAAATAGGAAGAGGGCACATGCCTAGGGAGGCGTGCACCCCATGAGGATAAAGGAGGAGTCCCATACAGATGGAACTCCAGGGTTGCTTCAAAGGATTAAACTCTATGGCGCCAAGAACTCTTATTTGACCCAGTCTTGGTGCCACCATAGGAGGGTTTTAAGGGTCTCTCATCTTATTGGATTAGATGATGTCATCCCACCAATCAAATTTAGATCTGATTGCTCAAAGGGCCATCATTGGCTGGGATGATGTGGCATTGTATGGCGCAGCAAGGTCTATATAAACCCTATCTGCACCTACATTTAATGCTTCTACCTTTAGCCCACACCATAAAGCCTCTCTCCCTCCTTCTCCATGCCATCCTCTGGTCCTCTCTGTCCTCTCCATGTCGAAGGGGTTTTGGGCATGAATAAGGTGCGATCCAAGCAAGTGAAAGGCGCCAGGAAAGGAAGAAGGTAGCACTGCTGCAAGAGGCGATGGCTGTTCTTCAAAAAAAATTTTGAAGATATTCAAGATCATATCTAAATTTGATTTTTAGAGAATTAATTGAGAAGGAGAAGATCTCCAGATCCTGCTCGAGTGGATACCGGTAGAGGTCAGGTGCTTGCATGGCTACATCCAGAACCTCAGACAAACATCAGGATCATCACAGGATAATTGGATTATTCAAAATAAAGATATAATTAAATTTAATTTAATTTTTATTTTTATTATCAGATCAATAAGATCATATCTAGAGAGTCCCAGATCTAATTAGGATCTCAGAGAAAATTTTTTTGAAATATCTCTTCTGATCCAATCGGATCTGAACCAACCTAATCCAAAAAATAGGTTTTTTCCTTCAATCGTATCCACTCTTTTCACCCTTCTTGTTCTTCCATTGCGGGCAATCACGCCTGAAGTGCCCAATCTCGTTGCACTTGTGGCATTTGGCTTCCTTCCTGTTCTTGTTCTTTCAGGACTTTGATCATCCCCTTGACTTGCCTCTCTCATTTGATCTTCCAAGTCTCTCCCCCATGGTCAAGCCCTCATAGGGAACACCTTTCTTGGTCAAATTCTCCCATTGTTCGTTATCTCGTAATACTAAGACCATGTCTTCATACTCTAAGGTCTCTTTACCATAGAACAGCGTCGTCACCAATGGATCATAGGATGAGGGCAACGAACATAACAGAAGCAATGAATTATCTTCTTCCTCTATCTTCACTCCAATATTCAGCAACTCATTGCACATCTGATCGAATTTCTGGATGTGTCCCATGAAATCTCTGCTCCTACATCTGAAGGCTATATAGTCTCTTCTTCAACATCAACTTATTGCGCATATTCTTACCCATATACATGGTTTGCAACTTTGACCACAAGCCTCTTAGGGTCCTCTCCTCTAAAACTAAATAGAGTGCCACATCCGACAAGCATCCTCTGATCACAGAGCAGGCCTTCTTTTCCAGAGACATCCACTGGCGATCTAACATCCCTTTAGGCTTCTCTTCCAATGCCTGATTCAATTTAGCTTGAACTAGAAGATCTTCCACACAAACTTTCTACATGAAAATATTTTCTTTTCCATCGAACTTCTCGAAATCAACCTTCACATTGCTTCTCATGGCTGGACCCAAGCCAAAAAAATGCAACACAAATCCAAGAAATTTAAGAAATACCTTGACAAGACCTTGTTGAATTCACAGCACCTAAAGATCTTCAACTTTAGGCATCTTCTCCTCCTTCCACACAACCTGACTCTGATACCACTTGTTATGAATTATTCCAGGATCTATAAAAATTCTTGTACCTTCTACCAACTCTGAGAAAGCAAGTTGGAGATGATAACAAGAAAGATAAAGATCAGATGATAAGAAGATGGGACAACGGTAGAGCGAGAAAGAGAGAAATCTAGGATTTCAGGAAGAAAAGAGATTCAATTCGTTCTCTTTTCTTTCTTCATAATCTACATATACAAGTATATATATAGACATTCTGAGTCAATGCAACTCAGTCCTAAAAAACTCCCCTTAGCTAATTGATACTCTCATCCCCTGGACTAAAGACCTAGCCCAATACATGAATTAGTCATCTTAAGACCTCTCATACCAGGCTTTAAGACTCCTTGGATTAGACCCAATCCAAGACCAGATAGAAACCCATCCAGATCTGTTCACCTTCGTTGAGCTGGCTCGATCGGAAGCTGAGTTGACTCGATTGCATCTCCTCGAACCATGTCTTCTATCTACCTGAGATAGTTGGCTTGACTATGTATCCAAGCCAACTCGACTACGTATTCGAGTCAATTTGACTGTGTGCCAGCCTCTTTATCTTTGCTGATACATCTTCGACCAATCCTAACCTTCAGGAGCCACCATCTTGACTCCTTCATGGTCTCCCAAGACTTGGAAGCACCACACTTGTCCTTTCAAAGACCTCTAGTTATTTAAGACAAGAGGAGGGAAGAGGCCCTTACAATAGCTCTTTTATGCCCTAATGGCCTTATTAGGGATAAGAGGAGGACCTCGTCCTAACAAAGGTAAAGGCCAATCGTGTTAGAAATAGGAGAAGAATCTCGTTCTGACACGAAAGAAGATCCCTGATTATTTAAGACAGGAGGAGGAAAGAGGCCCTTACAGCGATCCTTTTATGCCCCAATGATCTTATTAGGGATAGGAGGAGGACCTCGTCCTAACAAAGATAAAGGCCAACCATGTCAGAAATAAAAGAAGAACCTCATCCTGACATGGATGAAGATCTCTAGTTATTTAAGATAGGAGGAGGGAAGAGGCCCTTAAAATGGCCCTTTTGTGCCCCAATGATCTTGATAGGGATAGAAGAAGGACCTCACCCTAACAAAGGTCAAGACCAACCATGTCAGAAATAGGAAGAAAATCTCATTCTGACATGAATGAAGACCTCTGGTTATCTAAGATAGGAGAAAGATATTTTATCAACAGCCATTCTATCGAAAGATGAAGTAAAGAAAATAGAAAAATCAACAAGCATCAAATCCACACAAAATAAGAAGATAACTAAGAAAAACATCATTTTATTAAGGTCGAAGTTCATTACAAAATAAAGGTTGGTAGGACCATGTACAAAATAGAGGAAAAGACGAGGTCCTATGAAGGACCAGATTCTTCAAATTTTGGGCTACTGACCCCAACCATTACAAGAGATTGCTTCAGGCTGATGACTTCTTCTTTGAACTCCTTCCTCTTCAATAGGCTCTCATGAAATAAGTTATTAGCCTTTCGGCAATCATCTTTTGATTCACACAACCTCTTCCTCAAGACTGTAGACTCAGCCTCCACATTCTTAATAGCTTGTTGCTCATAAGTCATTTGGATCTTCAGCTGTTGAAGTTTGGCCTTCTTCTTTCCATATATCTCGAAAAGATCACCAAAGGACCTCCTTAAAGGGTCAAGTTGCTCTGACTCTATACTGGCACCAGCCTGCTGATTATCAGCTAATTACTTTTGAAGATGAGCCACCTCATCATTAGCCGCTTTGAGCTTGTGTTCAAGCTGGGATATTTTCTTCACCCAGCCTAGTCAGTAATCGTTATGCCAAATTTTGGTGTCATGAAGTTATTTCTAAAGGTCAAAATTTTTTTTCGACCAATCCCAATCATACTGCTCCTTGTCAGAGGACCATGGAGAGCTTTCCTCTAGTAACTGAATCTTCTCTCTCGTAGCATTAAGCTTGGCCTCAAGAGAGCTGACTCTCATAATCAACATCCAAGACTTATCACTGGCATGCTTCTTGACTTCCTTAAGCTCCTTCTCAAAGTTGCTTTTCTTCTTGATATAGTCTATGGAATCATTTTTGTGCAAATTTTGAAGGTGGGTAAACTCAACCGTGGCCTCTGAGCAGCTCTTGCTCAATTTTTGAAGCTCATCTTCCATCTTCTTCAATTTCTTCTTCAAATGGTAAACTTTTTTTTTTCAAGTTTTTAATCATGAACTTCAGAGAAATGCCTTGAGGTAGTGGCACAGCCTCCATTGAGGATGACGGATCACGAGTTTGATCATTAGAGAAACTTTGAATGACACACACACCACAACACAAGTATAAAATGAAGAAATATATTTTCATTGCTCAAAATGATTTATGTACATCGAAAGAAAAAAGAAAAAAATATAATTATCAAAAGTTTTCAACCTCGGGGGGCATGGCCACAGACGAGGTTGGAGCATTCTCCGCGACCTCGAGTTTGGGAGCAGACTCAAGGATTGCAACCATAGGTTCAAAAACTTTGAGAGTAGGATCGACAGCGGGGGAGGCAACATCAACATTAGAAGGACCCGCTTCATTGCCAGGCTCATTTGTTAGAAGATCGAGATCCACTTTCAAAAAGTTCTTTGCAACTCTTCTCATGTAGATCTAGAACCCCTCCAGAAAAGCTTTCTAGGTGAAAATCTTGATGTCCTTCATAGTCTTGGATGACTTGAAGGCTTCGACAGCCCGCTCCTACTCAGCATTGACCTCCTCTTCAATCTTCTTCTTCTTCTCTTTTGCAAGAGCCAAAGTAGCCTTCAGCCCTGCTACTACTTCTTCTTCCTTCCGTAGCGCATTTCAAAGGCACTCAACTTCTGTAGACTGAACCATTGAGGCCACCTTTAAACAATCAACCTTGACTCGAACCTTTTCAATCTCCGCCTAGGCCTCACAGAAGGCTCTAGAAGCCTCGCCCTGGCAAAGATTTGCTGCCTTCGAGTAGGCAAACATGTAATGTCCCAACTGCAGAATAGAAACCAAGTCAGAACTTCAAAAGTACATTCTTCATTCAAACAAGTTCAAAAAATTGGTTATCTCAAGGTAGGCGGTGACCTCTCCACATTCTCCTTCTGGACCATCCTATCAATAATGTGCGGAAGGATACTCTCCTTCATGAGAGATTGGACAACTTTTTGATTGTCTAAAGAATTCTACTCCTAGCTAGAGCTTTCGCCGCTAGAGCGCCCGACCTTTCTTATGACCTTCTTGGCAATGGCATTTTTCTCCTTCTTTCTCCTCTCCGTAACTTCCCCCCTGCTCAAGAGGCACAAGGGCAGCAACTTCATCAAGCAGAGTCGAGCTCGACACAGCCACGATGGTTTCTAGGGTAGGCGCGGCCTGGATCAGCGCGGTCGTGCTTGGCTCTTCAACACGATCCTTCTTTGATGGTTCCTCAGTAGAACTGCCCTTCTTCTTCAAGGACGTAATCTCTTTGGACAAGTGATTTCATTCTTTTGAAGTCATCTCTATGACAGAAATAGTTAAAGTTAGAAGAGGAAACAATGCATGATTGACTAATTACATAGTACTACCTGCTGGGTCAAGGGGACTAAGATCGAGGTTGAACAAGGTCTAACCATCCAGGAGTCTAGAAATTAGAGGAGCACAGTAGTTCTTCAATTTGTCAGTCAAGTCCCAATCTTCTTTGTCTAACCCAAGAGTTTGATAGACTGAATCTCTCATGTCCCCTCAGGGAGAAAGTCCTAACTCTAAGGAGGAACATGAAATGAAGAAGAATTTCTTCTTTCAGTTGTGAATGGAAGAAAGAGTGCCCTTAAGCAGCCCCTTCTTTCCAAACTGGGAAGAGACATACTACCAATGTTTGGTGGTGGAATAATATTTGAAAGTGAAGAAGTTACAGAATAGAAAGATGGTAGGTTGGACATCGACCATGATACACAAAGAAAGAAATTCTATAACAAACCTAAATGAGTTTGACACCATGAAAGTAAAGGAAATATTTAAGAATCTAAACAAAGCTACTACGAAAGGAGGGATTGGAAGCCGAAGTCTAGCACGAAAGGCCTCAGTGTATAAGCCAATGTGGCCCGAAGGAGGGGAGCAAGCTCAGTTACTAGGACCAGGAAGTTCAAGTTCATATTTGGAAGGGATCTCGAACTAGATTTTGATTAAAGAAAGATCTTCATGCCAAAATTTATAAGGGATGGTGTCAGGAATGAAAGAAGGTCGGGATGCTTCTATGTGTTCGGTGTCCTTATGGGATGGATCCATCAGTGCTAGATGGGTCGAACTCCCGGAACAAGTTGATCAAAATTTTTCAGCAAACATATGGATCAAACTAAGTTGAAAAAAACCTTCAAAAAGTCAAGAAAAATAAGATACAAGACTTCTTCGAAGAAACTGAATGGACGAAGATGCAAAAGATGTAGGAATAATCAAAAGAAAGGTTTTAGAACTAACCTAAATTAGTTGAGAAGAGGTGAGCTTGATTAAAATTAAGTGAGAGAACACCTGGGACTGGAGAAAATGGTGGAAGAAACTAGAACTCTTAAGCAGGAGGAAGATGAAAACTAGAGGAAGAGGGAGAAGATCTCGATCGAAATGAGATCCTGGAGGAAGAAGATGAGCTTAAATATCTTGAAGAGCCCGGGGCAGTTATGATTGTAGGTCTCCTTCGGTCCAGCTTTGATTGACATGTGTCCCACTCATCATGGCAGAGGCCTGACAGCTGATAGATTCTTAATTATGCCATACTTTGGGTAGAGCCTTGGTGAGAGTTTCGATAAATTATCTTTTTAGATCGCTTTGTGTTGAAGAAGCCTTGGTGCCAGCACAGTAAATGTCAAAACTTTTCATCTAATGAGCATGGAAAATCAGGAAAGAACTTTGGCAGTCATCATTCATTATACCTCATTCCTTCGAACTTCAAACTCAGGAGTAGGGAGACTATTGTTGGGGTTAAACCTACTTCTGTTGAAGTTCAACCTGGTACTTGGTCGCATGGTAGTCCCATGATGGTCAATCTTCAACCCACTAGCTGATCCTTTAGATTGCATAAATAAATTTTCGAGCCCACAAAGCATTGCAACCCTCGTCCAGATGAGCTTGAATAGTAAAAGTGATTATTTTTCACTTGCAGTAAAGCTTAAGTAGTAGAATCCAATTGGTCCAACTCTATGACAAGTTGTGAAGGTAGCCGAATTCCTTTATTATAAGTGGCTAGCTCTAGTCGAACTCCTTTCGGATGAGCTTGAATAGTGAAAGCGATCATCTAAGCAAGTGACTAAGCATTCAATCCCTGCGTAGCCCGATTTGGCCAATCTTGAAGCCAGCCAAGCTCCTTCCCAATCAGATCTCCTTCAAGTCGAGTCTCACCATCATAGATTAAATGTTACGATAAGAATCATAGACTGATAGAGCTTCCTCCTAGATAAACTCCTATGCCTTAACGAGAGTGGCAGATCTTAGTCCTGTTGAATCTGGAATCTTGAGTGTGCAAGTCAAGATAAATGAAAGGACCTCATCTCCAAATTATTCATATAGGCCATCTTGAAGTCTCTGGTTGAAATCCTTCCAGTTGCCAAATGGTCTCCTTCCAGTCGAACTCCTTCCAGTCATCCAAAGGAGCCCCTCCAGTCGAACTTTCTTTTTTGGTTGAACTTCTTATGGTCACCCAGAAGGACCTCATCATCTATACAAATTTAGCTCCCAACTCAACACAAACCAATCTACATGCAAACGACCTCAGAGAAGTCTGAACTTCTTTGGAACTGTCGTATTTTGAAGCTCTTCACTATCAATGTCTATTCCATCCAAACTTGAGCTATTAAATCTCAACAGACTGGCATCTCATGACAATGGACATCATCCTCCGTAACAAACTCTACGTGGCCCCGAACAGCCCACTACCAGAAAGTTACGACTGTCACCATCAGTTTGTTATGAGCTCCACCTATATAAGGGATCCTCTAAATATATTTTCTCTCTAAGCTCTAAACTCTTCTTTAATTTTTTTGAGTGCTCCATTTCTATTGGCTAGAAGAGCTAACTTGATCATCGAAGGATATTATCGGAGCTACCCCCCAATTCCAATTAGGACTTGTCTTGCAGGTCACCGATAGCGACCTCGTCTTCTCTAGCTCTAGCCCAGTTTCGATGTCGACCAGATTTTGCATCAACATAAGGTAAGGATTCTAATCTCTAAATTAAGTTAAAGTGAGTTCTCAACTATTGTTATTAGATTGGGGGTTGGTAACTTAAAATATATAGCTTGAATTTAGGTTTGAAGTTGAATTATGTTGCTTTTAAAGCTAAAATTTGTTTAGATTGTTTAGCAATGAATTGAAAATATGGTCAGCTGAATCTAAAACCAATTATAAGAAGAAAAATAGAACTAAATGTTTGAAATTTATGAGTTAGGTTGGGGATTTATTTAAACCTAAACTAAAGCAAGCAAGAGTAAGTGGAAGGGAAAATTGAAACATTAAAATAAGAGCTTAAAAACAAAATATACGCACTTTTGATCTTGAATCACAAAATATGAGTTTAAATAGTGTTTATTGATGATATAGGAAAGGAAAAGAGTTGGAAAGGTGCTTTGAATAAATCAAGTAGCTAATAACCAGTTGAAGTGAGTGATTTTCATATCTAGCTTTGGTGTGTTTCTTATTATATTTTGTTATGAAAAAGATTAACTTTGGAAAGAAGCTAACTTTGGTTATTCTTCAGTTTATATGTATGCTTTTGTGTAAGCTTCAAAATAGAAAATGTATTTAATTGAAATATTGCTTAGAGATATGGATATATGTGTATATCTAATTCGAGATGAGATTTCATGTTCATTAGCAATACTTTGATTTTATTTTTCAACTTTTAGAATTTTACTTCTTAATGTTTGAGAAGTTATTTAGCATTTGTTTTGAAAAGGATTGTCAAAGAAAATTTAGTAGGAGGAAACTTTGATAGAATACTATAGCTCGTAGCAGTTGGCGTTAGCCTTGGTGCACTATGTTTTGGATACCCTAGCTGGCAAGGATGGTGCTAGCCCAATGTGTTTGGCCGATATAGCCGATTTTGTTTCTCTAGTTGGCAAGAATGGTGCTAGTCCAATGTGTTTGGTCGATATAGCCAGTTTTGTTTTCCTAGCTAACTAGGATGGTGTTAGCCCGACTTGTTGATACACACATGTGATATTGGTAAAATCTCGGATAAGCAAGTAACTATTTGATTCTGAATTAGAGACCTCCCTTTATGTATTGGATAAATGATTACTTTAAAATTTAGTATAGTATATTTGATCTATTTGTTAATCATTATTTAGAGAATTATACAAATTATACTTGTTAAAGGAACATGTTTTTTATTTATTCTATTTTTTTTGCATCTATTTCGTTACACTACTTGACTAAAAATGTTATTATGTTTATATTTTGGAAAAGTCAAAAAAGTGCTTTTGATCTAAAGCACTCATGCCTGAGCTTGTCTCATTTTTGCTATAGATATATTATCACTCACTGAGTCTTAGGTCTCATTACCCCTCACTTCATTTGTCTGCAGCTTTGGAGTTTGGAGTATCCTAGTTCAGCTATACTAGTGTTGAGGAGGATCTAGATTCCTCAGCTTGATAGGAGCAGTCATCCTTTTAGGTGAGCCCAGCACTTGCATGTATGGACATCTACTTTTGCTATCCTATAGTTGTGCTTCTTTTGACATATTTTGGTTGTATAAAAACTTTAAATGTGCTCCATTATCTATAAGCAGGATCTTGCTTTCACCGTGTTTACTTAATTGAAATGATTATATATATATATGCATGTACTTATGTTGCGCATCGTATAGATGTATATAAGAATATGCTGGGCTAAGCATGTAATTGTACCTTTGGAAATATCCAACTTTTAGAAAAAAACTCTATCAATTTTTGGTATAATTTATATTTTGATTTATCCTATTTGATATCTTCGTTAGGCTTGCTAAATTAGCTAGTCTGTCCTATGCACTGGTCATGACCTCAAGCTCTGGTTGTGACAAAGTTGAAGAATTCATTATAATTTCGACTAACCAATCCATTGCATCATGCTCTCAAAATCAAAGTGAGCCCTTCAATAATGCCTATTTGATTTTTTTAATAGTTTCTTTTTAAAGTTATCCAAATTTATTTAAATATAAAAAAATTTAACAAGCCTCTAAATTTAGGATTACCTAAGTATGAATGCCAATTTTATGGAGCTTTACTTTTATATAAAAAATGTATATGTCAATCATGTAACATAGCCGTCCCTATATTTACTTTATGTTGTTGAAAGGGAAGGACATATTTTCCGTTGCAATAGGAAACAACTATTATTTTGGATAAGTATGGTGGAGGAAGAAATGCTGCAAATTTTTGGAAAAATATAAGGATATCAAACTCTATCTTTGCATTTACATCTTTGGGGGCAAAGATTGATGATGAATTTAATAAGAAACCAGGCTGTACATGTTTTTGATAAATAATTAGAATCATCATCAAATGGATTTGCTCCTTCAGATTGATGGAGAGAAACCTAAATGTGCTCAATTGTATATGTGTAATATTGAAGATAAAGTTAGGAAATGAATGAAAGCATTACATTCAAATGATGATCGTTTAGGTATAGATCAAGAAACTATAGAAGGTTTGATGCGAATGTTCGATCATGAGAACCAAATTATTAAGGCTTTTAGGATGGTCAAAGATCACTTCAGACAATCAGAGTTTTTATTCTTGTAGTTGAAATTGTTAGGTAAACATCGAGAACATGGTCTACAAATATAATGCCCTTTTATGTTCAAAAATAGCTGGTTTGATTGTTGGTGATTTAGGTCATATGGATTGATATACCATGATATCATTGTTGAGCATAGAATGGAAGGTTTTAAATATATCGGTGACTTACTTCATAGCTTTATGGCTATGCAATATCCAATTCTATTCACATATGGTAAAGATGGTTGTAGAAGAGAAGGAACGATGGAAGAATATTAATAAAAGGAGAAAGATTATTCTAGCACTATAGAGTCAGTACCCTTTGAAGAGGAAAGACTTGATTATATTAGAAGAAATCAAAGGGAGCTTAAACCTGAGATTTATAAGGGAATTAAATATGCAATTATAAAATGTGATGTTAATGGTAATGCTATTGGAGAAAGAATCATATTATCCTCAAGTTTTACAAGAAGTCCAATATACATAATCCAAAATTATCAACATGCAATGGCTATTTGTAAGTGGCACAGGTATCATGCTTTATTCATTACATTTACCTAGAATGTTCAGTGGCTAGAAATTCAATATGCTTTAGATTTGATTCTTGGATAGCCGTCCAAAGACAGAGCTGATATTGGTAGTATGGTTTTTAAAAAATGAAAGTTGAGGAGCTAATGTTGGATACTAAAAACTAACAACATTTTGGACAAACAATTATAGATATCTTTGATTGTATCATGATCAAATGCTAAAGATTCATACATTTTCCATGATTTTGCTTAGAATCATAATACAATATTCATTTTTTTGTCAAGTGTAGCTTTATATACAATAGAATTTCAAAAGTGTAGTTTGCCTCATGTTCATATTGTTAAAGTGTGATTAAAAAAAAAATTATTGGTTTCTCAGATGTAAATTATGTAGTTATTGAGTTGTTGAGATTATGTAGGAGTGGTTTAGAGTTGTTGAGTATTTTAGCAAATCAGTTTCTATGTAAGCCTATATACAGGCAATATTTCAAGTAAATATGTGCATAGTAATTTTTAGTTATCCTCTTTCTAGACGCAAAAATATCTCTATCTTTTTCCTCTATTTTCTTGTTTAGCTACATATCAATTAGTTTTCTTTTTTTAGGTCTCTCTTGTGATCACTTTGCAATCTTCTTGATTCCAACCATTTTATGGCATCAGAGCCAGGTTCTTTCAAAATTGGGGATTATTGAGTAAAAAGAATACCAGGCAATGGAAACATTATGAGTGTCTCTCACCCCTAATTCCCATTTTTAAAGGTGATTCATATGAGTTTTGGAGCATCAAGATGAAGATGTTGTTCAAGTCTCAGGGTCTCTGGGATCTCGTCAAGAATGGCTATGCTGATCCTGATAAAGAGAACAAGCTGGGAGAAAATGTGAAGAAAGACTCCAAAGTACTTTTCTTCATCCAGCAAGTAGTCCATGGAATTGTTTTTTCTAGAATTGCAACAACATCTACTTCAAAAAGAGCTTGGACAATATTGCAGAAGGAGTTCCAAGGTTCTCCTAAGATAATTACCATGAAACATCAATCTCTCCACCGTGATTTTATAACATTATTCATGAAAAACAATGAATCAGTGCAAGATTTTCTGTCTAGAGTTTCTAGAATTGTTAGTCAAATGAGATCATATGGTGAGGAGATTAGTGATGAAATTGTTGTTGCAAAAGTTTTACAAAGTCTAACATCTAAATCTGATCATGTTGTTGCTGCAATTGAGGAGTCCAAGGACTTATTTATTTTTCATTTGATGAACTAATGGGTTCTTTGCAAGCTCATGAAGCAAGGCTAAATAGAACGCTTGAAAAGTGTGAAGAAAAGGCTTTTCAGGTTAATGGGGAGGCAGCCACTCAAAATGACAAAGTAGTAGGCAAAAGATGACGTAGAGGTGGGTTTTGTAGAAGAGGCCATGGCAAAGGCAAGGGCAGAGATCAATTTGATATGTAGTTTCTGCGTTCGATCAGAGGAATATTGTTCAATATAATGACCGCAAGAAGTTTTGATACTTAAGCAAATTGCTGGAGAAATGAAAAACAATACAATCATAGCAAAAAGTTTGGACACATAGAGGTGAATTGTTGGAGAAACAAAAAACAAATGGGTTATGGAGAAGAAGATCAGGAGGAAAGTAAGTTGTTCATGACCTATTTATGTTTGCATGAAATTGCAAGTGATGTTTGGTTAGTAGATAGTGTCTGCTCTAGCCATATGTCAAGCAAGATATCAATGTTTAGAGAGCTTGATAAGTCACATAAGATGTAGGTCAGACTTGAAGATGATAAGCAGACTCAAGTCGAAGGAAAAAAACAATTGCAGTCAAGACTAGTCATGGTAAAATAAAACTAATTCATGATGCTCATTTTGTTCCTAGTTTGGCACATTATTTGTTGAGTGTTGGTTAGTTGATGGATAATGGATATTCAACTCTGTTTGATGATGGGTCATGTGTTATTAATGATAAAAAATTAGGCCGGACTTTGGTAAAAGTTTGTATGACACCAAGCAAAATGTTTTCTCTCGAGGTTTCTAGTATTAATAATGCTTTTGCTGCTATGCAAAAGAATGAAACTTAATTATGGTGTTTACGATATGGTCATTTGAATGTTAAAGGCTTGAAGTTGCTAAGTCAAAATGAAATGGTGCATGGCTGCCTAAAATAGATTCACTAGATAATGTGTGTGAAGGGTGTATGTATGGAAAGCAAAGTAAAAAACCTTTCCCAGTAGATAAGTCATGGAGAGCTTCTATTTGTCTAGTCTTGTGCATGCTAATTTGTGGGCCTATGATACTGAATCTTTTGGTGGGAGTTGGTTTTCTTTTTTTTCTGTTCAATGATGACTATAGTCATATGAGTTGGGTTTACTTTCTAACATACAAATCAGAAACTTTTGAGAATTTCAAAAAATTCTAGGCATTGGTTGAGAAGCAAAATAGTAAGCACATCAAGGCTATTCATGTAGACAAGGGTGGTGAATTTTTATCTCATGAATTTAACCATTTTTATGAAGAAAATGGCATTCACAGGGAATTGACAACACCATACACACCATAGTAGAATAAAGTCACCAAACCAAAGAATTGTATAGTAGTTGAAATGGCAAGAAATCTTTTGAAAGCTAGATGTCTTCCAAATAAGTTTTAGGCAAATGCTGTTGCCACTACAGTGTACTTGCTGAATATTTCATCCATGAAAGTTGTTTGGAATCGGACTCCTTATGAAGCTTGGAGAGGTACAAAGCCTTGCATAAGCGACTTGAGAATTTTGGGTTGTATTGCCTATGTTTTGGTCAATTCTCGAAGTCATAAACTTGATGAGAAAACAATATATATATATATATATATATATATATATATATATATATATATATATATATATATATATATATATATATATATATATATATATATATATATATATATATATATATATATATATATATATATATAGATAGATAGATAGATATATATGCATTTTCATTGGTTATTACTGACAATCCAAAGCATATTGATTATATAACCGAATTAGTGGTCGGAAAATTGTTAGCAGGAATGTTGTGTTTAATGAGAATAGCAGTTGGAATTGGCATAATAGCAGTAAAGAATTAAAGATTCAACTTTCAATTATAAGTGAAGATTCCCCAACTAAAGCAATTAGTTCAATTCCCACAAGTTAACCATCTTCCTCTCCAACAACACCAAATAAAAGCAGTTCATCCACTTTAGAAGAGTCTTTTGAGGAGATTCCACCAAGGAAGCATAGATCTTTGAATGATATTTAAGCAAGAACTTATACTCTCTTTGCTTCAAATCCAACAAGTTATGAAGAAGCTGCAAGAAAAGAGGAATGGTGTAATACGATGAAAGAAGAGATCTTGACAATTGAGAGGAATGAAACCTAGGACTTGTTGGACTTACCAGAAGCTACAAAAGCCATTTGGCTAAAATAGGTGTTAAAAACAAAGCACCAAACTGATGGGAGCATTTGTCTCGTGGCAAAGCAACCAGGCATTGACTACGAAGAAACTTTGTACTAGATCATTTTGAAACTATGATAATCATTTTAGCATTGGCTACTCAATTAAAATGGCTTGTCTATTAATGTAATGTTAAATTTGCCTTTTTAAATTATGATTTGAAAGAGGAAGTCTATGTTTCTCAACCTGAAGGTTACATACTTGAAGGTAAGGAAGAGAAGGTATATAAGATGAAGAAATCTCTTTATGGGCTAAAGCAAGCTCCATTGGCATGGTATAGTAGAATCAACCCTTTTTTTGCCAAAATGGATTTGAGAGGAGTTAGAATGAGCCTACACTTTATTCAAAGAAGTAGGGGAAGCATGATGTCTTGTTAGTTTGTTTGTATGTTGATGACATGATTTATGGGATTCTCTTATTCTCTTGTTACTAATTTTAAAACTTATATGATGAGACAATTTGAGATAATAGATTTAGATGTGCTGCATTTTTTTCTTAGGCTAGAAGTGAAGCAAGGAGAAGATGGAGTCTTTATTTCACAGAAGAAATATGCATTAGATCTCTTGGGAAGATTCAGTATGCTTATTGCAATGTAGCAGCAACACCAATGAATGTGAATGTGAATGAGAAACTACAGCATGATGATGGCAAAAATACAGCAGATGAAAGATACAACCAAAGTTTGGTTAGTAGTTTAATTTATCTAACACATACTCAACCAAATATTTTATTTTCTATTGGTGTTGCTTCCAGGTTTATTTATAATCCTACAAAGCACCACCTTGGGGAAGCCCAAAGAATTTTGAGATACATTAAAGCAATAGTTGACTATGGGATTTGGTATACTGTGGTTTATGATTTTAAATTATTTGGCTTCTCTAGGCTAATTCTTTAGATGATAGAAGGAGTTCTTCTAGAAATTTATTTTAGTCTTGGTTCTAGAGTAGTCTCTTGGAGCCCAAAGAAGCAACCAACAATAGCCTTGTCATCAATAGAGGTTAAATACATGGCTGCAACTTCCTCTTCATCTCAAGTTGTGTGACTTAGAAGATTACTAGCAGATCTTAATCAAGAGCGGAAGGGAGTTACTAAAATATTTTGTGATAGTAGATCAACAATAGCAATGTCAAAGAACCCAACTTTTCATGGGAGAACCAAGCACATATGTATATGGCACCATTTTATTTTATTTTATTTTATTTTATTTTGTTACAAGCATGTGTTCACACCAATTTAGTGTGGGTGCACCGAATAAGATCAAAAAATAAAAAATCCTTCAAGGCATGTGGGCAGGACTGACCTTAACACCAAGTCTAGTCACCTGTATGCTCTACTACAGAAAAAGCAACCTAGTCGGCAATACTGTTCGCCTCTCGATAAACATACTGAGCTGAAGCCGATACGTAGTTACGAATATATAGCCAGATGTTTCGAAGGAGAGGATGGTCATCCATGTGAATCATCTCATCCTGTATGGCACCATTTTATTCAAGAACTAGTAGTAAATGGCGGTGTCAACCTAAAGTTTTGCAGCACAGATGAACAAATTGAAAATATTTTAACTAAGTCAGTTCCTCAAGAAAAGCATGTGTTATTTAGATTGCAGTGGAGAGTTTACAATTTTGAATCAAGAGGGAGTGTTAAAGTGTGATTAAAAAAATTACTTATTTTTCATATGTCTTTGAATAAGTATTTGCAATTCAAAATATAGTTATTGGGTTATTAAGATCATGCAGGAGTGGATATGTATTTGAATAAGTGTTTGCAATTCAAAAAGTAGTTATTGAGTTTTGAGATCATGTAAGAGTGGTTTAGAGTTGTTGAATACTTTTAGCAAATCAGTTTCTGTGTAAGCCTATATATAGGCAACATTTCTAGTAAATATGTGTGCAGTAATTTTTATTTATCCTCTTTCTAGACACAAAAATATCCCTATTTGTTTCCTCTATTTTCTTGTTTGGCTACATATCAATTAGTTTTTTTTTTTTTTTTTTCAAGTCTCTATTGTGATCACTTCTCAGTCTTCTTGATTCCAACACATTTTGTTTTGGCTACAAGTGGATCATGCATATACAACTTTGACTGATATAGATTCTATAATTTTTGTGGAAATACCAGATGAAAATAAAGATACCATTGGATACAAAATAATTGCAAAATCTATGGTGCATGGACAATGTGGAGTGTACAATCCCAACTCACCATGTATGTTAAAAGGCCATTATTTAAAAAATATCCCTGGAAAGTTGCAAGCAGGAACAAAGATCAATGAAAATGGTTTTGCCATTAATAGATGAAGAGATAACAGATGATATATAGTTAAAATAGAGTTAAGCTTGATAATGGATTTGTCATTCTCCATAATCTAAATTTGACTATATGTCGTTAAGTACATATTAATGTCAAATGGTAAAATAAATGTAGAATGATAAAATATTTATTTAAATATGTTAACAAAGTTGTTGGATGAACAAGAACAATAATAATAGAAAACGTTTTGGTTGATGATGATACCAAAGAAAAACAATATCAACAAGTTAATGAAATCAAAACTTATTAATTTGGTCTATAGATACTTGTCGGCATATGAATCCGTATGAAGATTATTTTAATTTAATATTCATTTTAGAGAATCTAACATTGAATATCTTTTAGTACATCTTCCATATATGAATACTATTACCTGTCATGGAAATCAAACTTTATCATCTGCTCTTAGCAGAAGATATATACAAAAGGTAATGTTCACAAAATGGTTGCAGACCAATGAAATATGTGAAAATGCTCGAGAGTTAAGATATGCATAATTTTTTATGAAATGGGTATGAAATCTCAAAGATAATTTGGACCAAGTTAAAGTAAAAAAGGAGAATTGGCAACATTGTTTATATTCATCTCAGCCATGATGAACTATATTATCTAAAGATGCTACTAAATGTGGTCAAAGGACCATGAAATTTTGATGAGATTAAAACTATTAGTGGTATTGTATATCCAACATTTCATTTGGCATATTGCACTTGAACTTTTAGGTGATAATAAAGAATGGTCTGAAGCATTTGAAGAAACAACTTGTTAGGCGACATAAATCTAAACTTAGACCTTGATCATTTATTATGAGGTAGTTGATCCTAATAGATTATTGGAAATGCACTATAAAATATTTGTAGATGATATCATCTATAGATTACAAGATGTTTTGGAATTATCTAGTTTAAATATCCCTAAATTATAATTGAAAAATCATATTTTGTTTGAATTGGAGAAATTGTTCAGCAAAAATTATTGTTCTCTTTCTAACTATAATCTTCTAATACCCGATAGAACTATAGTAGAAGAAATGAATAACAGATTGCTAAGAGATTAGTTTAATTACCATGTCCATGATCTATATTGGAAACATTTCTATACTATTTAGGGGGTTAAATAGCAAACAAAAAATTATTTGCGATGTTGGTTTGGATGTAGCTAAGAAATGCAAAGGTGGATTTCTTTTGTTTATGGTCATGAAGGGAATAGTAAAATATATCTCTAGTAGATAATAGTTTTAAAAATCCATTCTGAAAAAAATATTATACTAACTATTGCTTAATCTAGAATTGCATCACTTTTATTAGCTCGAATAGCACATTCAAGATTTAAAATATTGATCTAAATAGATGAATGTTCTATAAGTGAAATAAAAAAAAAGGAACTCAACTCATAAAATTAAGTGAATTCATGATATTAATAGTCTAGAATGAATATCCAATAAATCACATAAATTTTTATGAGGCTCTTGATAGATCTCTATAAGATATTTTAGACATGGGAGATCCAGATGAAGGAAAACTGCTTTTTCCTGCCATAGGATCGGTTTGATCTGACTAGATCTGTAGAAAATATTTTAAAAATTTTTCTACTGAGTTTAATTAGATTAGAGAGTTCTTTAATCTAATTTTAATGATCTAATATTAAAAATTAAAATTAAAATTAAAACAGTAGCATATGATGTTACCTTTAGGGTAAATTGCCTTTATCCTATTGATGATCTGCGAAAGTTTTGGATTCTCGATCAAGCCACACACGTACCTGGCCTCCACCAAAGTCCACTTCGGATGGATCTGGAAGTGCTCTCCTTCTGAATCTGATCACCAAAAATTAGATCTAAATCTGATTTTGTATAGCCTTCAAATCAACTGATGAAGGCAGCACGCTCGTCTCACGAATGTCGTCTCTTTTCTTGAAACCTTTGCGCCAATTCCTTTGGACCTTCTCTTGAAACCTTGCCCAACCTTTAGCATGGAGAAAAAGAAGAGGAGGGGCATGGAGAAAGAGGGGATAGAAGCAAGAGGGGCTTTGGGGCATGGAGCAATGACCATATGAAATCCTAGGGCGCAGGATCTCTTAAATAGAGTCTTGTGCCACCTTAGTGTTCCAATCAATCAAGCAACCAATTGCTTGATTTATTTCTGATTTCTTGACAAATTTTCATGCCAACTCACATCAAAATTGCCACCCCAAATATTCTATATAATGCCATACAAAATAGATAGGAAGAAGGAAAGGAAGTTTGGTGCGCGATGGATTCTTCCTTCTCTCTTAGAGTTTGATCTCCATCAAACTCTTTGATTGGTCTAATCAAAAATTTGACCAAGTCAAAGGCATTCACATTGGGCGCATGCCTAGGGGGACGTGCACCCTCTCCATGTCATACCAAAAAGTGGGGATGCACATCCCTAAAAAATTTTCAGGGGGTGTGCACCCCTGATCCCTTCTTTCTTATAATAGGGTCAACCTTTGACCCTGGTGTGCGATAGAAAAGGTAGGTGACTAGAAATGAAAGGTGACCAAAAATGGCAGGTGTTGTCCTAAAATTATCTGATGAATTTAAATAATCCTATTCTAACATAGACAAGTTTTAGTCAGAGTTTTGGTTGAGACGAACCAGAAAGACTACAAAAGGAGAATGTTAGGTTCAATCATGTGCTAGCATGATTTTCTTGAACCTAATCGGATCTAATCCAAATCAATTAAATTAACTTAGTCTAATTGATCACAACCAGATTCAAATCCTTGTATGTGTGATTCAGTTAGGTTCAATTTTATATGGTAATGAGATATGCCATGATCTCTATCATTAACATCATCAAAATAGCTTTCAATGGATCAGAACTTTTCTGATTCATACAATTAGAATGATCGATCATCAAGATCATTCTAATTGCTCCTAAAATCCATCAGTGACACCTAGCAACATATGGTGGCAACCTATCGAACTAAAAGCAAACCTCTCAGTGCAGCTATCTATGTGAATCGATTCTACTATCATGAGTCCCGATAGAATTAAGGTTTAAGGTAAACTCGTCAAAACCTAACATCTGTCATATGAATGAATCATTCAATTTGAGTCTGATGTAAAATCCTAATAGAAAACTCTTTTCTATCACATTGCCATGGCCATGGACATTAGGACTCGATCTAATGATCATCATAGGACTACTTCTCTACTATCGAGGTTGATAGATCCTATCTTGATGCAATCCAGTTCCTATAATGAACATGCTACAGCCAACATACACCATAGGATTCTGAATGGCTAGAAGATCGAGTTATGGTGCAGTCAAACTATAACATACTCAAGGTGAACTACCGATGCTCCTCAGATCAAAAAACCTGACATATAACTGCAGCATCGAGTCAGTCATTGATGAGAAGATAGACTTTCTTATGACTGCACGAGATGGTCACGCTCAATGCCCTTGTTCTCTAATGAGTACCTATACTTTCACTCTGGTATCTTCATATCATAGACTCAAGACTCATCTATCCTAAGAAAGCGATCGTACACCAATCTTCTTAATCGATCATCATCCTTATGACAATCCTACGGTCAGGAGTAGTTTATAAGTTAATTATGAAAATTCATGTCTTAAATGTTCAACTCTTGAAAATATGAATTATCATTACGATTAACTCAAAGGATGTATCACAGATACTTTTAAGTATACACTATGATAGAAAAATAATTTATTTATTAATTTATAGTCAAAATTATAAAATTATCCTTAGAAGTGTATTACAAGTGTTAGCCAATCTGGTTTCTAGGACATACATCTAATAAACTTCCACTTGATCTAAAGCCAATTGGCTACAAATCTAAGTTCATCTTCTTAAGGTGGGCTTCGATCTTCTACTAAACTAAAGGCTTCGTTAGTGGATCTACCATGTTGTCCATGGAGTCGACTCTCTTGATCTCGACGTAACCCTTCTCAAGGTAATCGTGGATAAGATGGAATCGTCGTTCGATGTGCTTGGATTTTTGATGAGACCTTGGCCCCTTAGCCAAAGTTATGGTGCCATTATTATCGTAGAGGAACGGCATTTGATTGCATCACTTCGAGCTCTGTGGTGAACTTCTTATACCAGAATGCCTTCTTTGCAGCTTTCGATGCAGTGATGTACTCTACTTCTATGGTAGAATCCACTATCACGGTTTGCTTGAAACTCTTTTAGTTGACAGCACCACCATGGCATACAAACAAACTATCAGATATCGACTTTCGATCATCTATATCAAACATAAAATCTGAGTCTTTATAACCCTAGATCTGGAGTTCTCCATTACCAAAAATCAAGAACATATCCTTTGTCCTTCTCAAGTACTTAAGGATACACTTTATAGAAATCTAGTGCTCTTCATCTGAATTCGATCGATACCTACTTGTGACACTTACAACATGAGCTATATCAGGTTGTGTATATAGTATGGCATACATGAAGCTTCTTATTGCAAAAACATAAGGGATCTTGCTCATGTGTTCAATCTCCTCAAGTGTGCTAGGGCACATCTCCTTGGAGAGATGAATACCATGTCTAAAGGGTACCAATCTTCTCTTAGAGTTTTTTATGTTGAACCTCTTCAGCACCTCCTCTATGTACATCTTCTATGAGAGACCCAGCATCCTATTTGGTCTATCCCTATAGATCTTAATTCTTATAATAAAGGATGCCTCTTGATGTGTGCTAATTTATAGCTATGGCAACTGCACCAGTCGATCAAGTAATAAAGTGAATAAGTAGAGTATCGTCCCTAGAGGATTGGAAAATAAGTACTGAAAAGCTCTTTCCTATGCTTTATTTAGAAGATCGATTTATGAGAATAAGAAATTAAAGAAAATAAAAAAAATAAAAAAAATAATTAAAAGTTTTTAATTAAATAGAGAGAGTGTAAATTATTAGGATTTTAAACTCAAGAGCAATGGATTACTAAGGCAATCGGTTCACCAACTCAGTCAATACAATATTCAAATTTTTAGATTAATTTTATTTCATGTGACGGTGGAGTCTCCTAATTTATTCACTACCCTTTGGTCCAGGCATAGCAAAACTATTAATATTTATTAATTATTCTTTGATCCAGGTGTAATTTAAGTAAATATTAATGCATTAGGTTTTGTGAAACCCTCTAATTAAAATACGCTGCATCAGTGCACTAAAATTTCCACATGCATATAAATTCTAATTTGATTCATAATACAAGGTATATAATTAAGAAGCATTAACATGATGTACTTGATCCATAACATCTATGTTCATCAGATCAATTAGAAGATGGTCAGTAATCTAAAAGCATTAAGATCAGATTTATATACTCCTCTTAAATAAAATTTAAAAATAAATCATACTGAATATTGCATCAAAAGAGTGGCTACACCTTAGCCTTAGTAAAAGAAAATTTAGTTCATGATAACAAGTTCAAAAATAGCAAATAAAATAAAAAGCATAGAGAAATTAGACTGTTTTGATTGCTGAAATTGATTGTCTGCTCTTGATGTGGAGAACTTGGTGAAGAAGAAGATGCTCCTTGATCGATGTCTTGATTGTTGAAAAAAAATCAAAAATCCTTTTTCTATTTCTCACAAATTACTCTTCTCTTTCTACCTCTCTCCTCTCTCTTTCTCTCTCTCTCTCTTTTTCTCCCTCTCTCTCTATTTTTCTCTTTCTCCCCATCTCTCTTTGATTCTTTCTCTCTATTTTTTTCTCTACAACAAACTCTTTTTATAGATAAAGAGTTTGATTTCCCCCAAAATCCATCAAAAACTAGGTTTAAGACTCCCAAAACAACTCAAATTAAGATCTGAGTAATTCTGGCTGTTAGATGTTGATCAGACGGTCCAAAAATCACTCAAAAATCTCTTAAAATAACCTAGATCAAGTCGGATTTAATGCCACCCGTTGGATCAACCATTGGATCAAATCTGGGCCATCCAATTGCATTGAAATATGCCTTCTGATCTTTAGTTTAACGTCAGGATGAATCTCAACCGTTGGATCTCAATCGACAGCTGCGGATGCCGTCCATCAGCATCTTTTTTTCGACCGTCCGATCGAATTTCAATGAATACCGCCCGTTGGATCAGCCAGAATTCCCAAATTGCCCTCCGTGGACCATGCGCGAGCCCTGTGTTGCATGGACCGTCGCGTTCTTCAGCCAATCAGAGCACGCCTCTTGCTATGAAATTCTCGAATTGCTCTTCAGATGGTCCACCGTGCACCGTGAAAAATGCTGACGTAATCCTGACGTCAGCGTTGCGTCGACGATTTTTTTTGAAATTCAATTCTGGGCTCGTTTGAAGTCCGTTTTGCCTGAAATTTATTTCATCTGAATTAGAAAAATAAGATCTTCACATTGGTGGCCTTCTTTTCTACATAAGATTAATAAAAATATCAATTTTTAAAAAAATAGATTAATTTATTTTATAATTTAATATTTTTATTAGTATATTTTTACCACTTATCACACCCCCCAACTTAGTCATTGCTAGTCCCTTAGCAATATTTTATTTAATACCATGTTTCATAGCTATGGCAATCAGAGCATGCTAATTTATAGCTATAGTAAGTGCACCAATCGATCAAGTAATAAAATGAATGAGTAGAGTATCGTCCCTAGAGGATTGAAAAATAAGTACTGAAAAGCTCTTTCCTATGCTTTATTTAGAAGATCGATTTATGAGAATAAAAAATTAAAAAAAATAAAGAAAATAAAAAAATAATTAAAAGTTTTTAATTAAATAGAGAGAGTGTAAATTATTAGAGTTTTAAACTCAAGAGCAATGGATTACTAAGGCAATCGGTTCACCAACTCAGTCAATATAATATTCAAATTTTTAGATTAATTTTATTTCATGTGATGGTGGAGTCTTCTAATTTATTCACTATCCTTTGGTCCAGGCATAGCAAAACTATTAATATTTATTAATTACCCTTTAGTCTAGGTATAATTTAAATAAATATTAATGCATTAGATTTTGTGAAACTCTCTAATTAAAATACACTGCGTCCAAAGCGCACTAAAATTTCCACATGCATATAAATTCTAATTTGATTCATAATACAAGGTATATAATCAAGAAGCATTAACATAGATGTACTTGGTCCGTAACATCTATGTTCATTAGATCAATTAGAAGATGGCCAGTAATCTAAAAGCATTAAGATCAGATTTATATACTTCATGAATAAAATTTAAAAATAAATCATACCGAATATTGCATCAAAAGAGTGGCTACACCTTAGCCTTAGTAAAAAAAAAAATTTAGTTCATGATAACAAGTTCAAAAATAGCAAATAAAATAAAAAGCATAGAGAAATTAGACTATTTTGATTGCTGAAATTGATTGTCTGCTGCTCTTGATGTGAAAAACTTGATGAAGAAGAAGATGCTCCTTGATCGATGTCTTAATTATCGAAAAAAAATTAAAAATTCTTTTTTATTTCTCATAAATTACTCTTCTCTTTCTATCTCTCTCCTCTCTCTTTCTCTCTCTCTCTTTTTCTCCCTCTCTCTCTCTATTTCTCTCTTTCTCCCCATCTCTCTTTGATTCTTTCTCTCTATTTTTTTCTCTACGACAAACTCTTTTTATAGATAAAGAGTTTGATTTCCCCCAAAATCCATCAAAAACTAGGTTTAAGACTCCCAAAACAACTCAAATTAAGATCTGGATAATTTTAGCCGTTAGATGTTGATTAAATGGTCCAAAAACCACTCAAAAATCCCTTAAAATAATCCAGATCAAGTTGGATTTAATGCCAGCATTGGATCAACCGTTGGATCAAATCTGGGCCATCCAATCACGTTGAAATAAGCCTTTTGATCTTTAGTTTAACATCGGGATGAATCGCAGCCATTGGATCTTGATCGGGAGCTGCGGATGCCATCCATCAGCGCCTTTTTTTCGACCATCCGATCGAATTTCAGTGAATACCGTCCGTTGGATCAGCCAGAATTCCCAAATTACCCTCCGTGGACCATGCGCGAACCCAGTGTTGCATGGACCGCCGCATTCTTCAGCCAATCAGAGTGTGTCTCTTGCTGTGAAATTCCCAAATTGCCCTTCAGATGGTCCACCGTGCGTCGCGAAAAATGCTGACGTCAGCGTTGCATCGACGGTTTTTTTTTTTTTTGAAATTCAATTCTAGGCTCGTTTGAAGTCCATTTTGCCTGAAATTTATTTCATCTGAACCAAAAAAATAAGATCTTCACATTGGTGGCCTTCTTTTCTATATAAAATTAATAAAAGTATCAATTTCTAAAGAAATAAATTAATTTATTTTATAATTTAATACTTTTATTAGTATATTTTTACCACTTATCACCTCTCTTAGGTCTTTCATAGATAACTCTTTTGATAACTATATTTTGATCACAGTCAACATGAAAATATGATTTTCAATAAGAAGGATATCATCCATGTACAATACGAGGAAGATAATAGCGCTCCTACTGACCTTTTTAAACACACAGGGCTCCTTCTCATTTTTGATGAACCCAAATGATTTGATCATATCATTGAAATAAGCTTTCCAGCTCCAAGATGCTTGCTTAAGTCCATAAATTGATCTTTACAGTTTACAGACCTTGTGATCAGCATCACTAAATGTAAAACCTAGCGACAGTTTAATATAGATATCTTCCTCAAGATATCCATTTAAGAATGCCATTTTTATGTCCATTTGTTATATTTCATAATCAAAATAGGCTGCAACAGCAAGTAGTGTGCGGATAGATTTAAGCATGGCTACTGACAAGAAGGTATCCTAATAGTTAATACCTTCGCACTGACTTTACCCTTTTACCACTAACCTAGTCTTGAATGTCTCCATATTCTTATCTGCATCAATCTTTCTCTTGTAGATCCATTTACACCCAATAGGTACTGTTGGTGCGGAGTTTTGCTAGATGCTAGAGTTTGTTGGAGATGAAGAAGATGAAGTCTCCATCAAGGACCTGCAAGATAAGTCCTAACTGGAGTCGAGGGTGGTGGCTCCGGCAGGACCCTCCGACGATCAAGTTAGCTCTTCTAGCCAACAGAAATAGAGTGCTTAGGAAAGAAAGTAGCAGAGTTATGGGAAGAAAAAGAGAGCTCTTCTTTCAAAATATATCTGGAGGGTTCCTTTATAAGCAGAGCCTATAACAAACTGAGAGCGATAGCCATAACTGTCTGGTAGTGGGCTGCTTAGGGCCACGTGGAGTTTGTTATGGAAAGTGATGTCTGTTGTCATGATGTGCCGATCTATTTAGAACCTGACAGCTGAAGCTCAGATGGGATAGTTGCATATGGTGAAGGGCTCTTAGATGTTGTTGTTCTGGAGGAGTTCAGAGGTTCTTAAGATTGACCGTGCATTGGCTTTCATTCGCTGTGTTGTAGGTGTATGCTGTGGTCCTTTCAGGTGGCTGGAAGAAGTTCGGCAGGAAGAGAAGTCCTGCTAGACCAAGTATTGATTGGTGGTCGCAATGAGCGAGCGCAATTGAAACACTCTGGCATCTCTACCATTCCTTTGAGGTTTGGCCATTCCCGGGGTTACCCACCAGCAAACAATGATAAAGTACTAAAATTCATCCAGAGGGTAGTTTTGAAGAAGTTTGACTGCTGGAGAAGTTTTACTGAAGTAGAAATTCGAGAGGAGTTTGACTAAGATTCTACTAAGAAATACTGGAGCAAGCTCGTCCGGAAGGAGCCACGCAGGTTGCTAGAAGGAGTTTGGCTTAACGAGATGGACAGGAGCCAGATACCTAGCCGACCTCCTTGGGGTAGAAGCTTTAACTGTTCAAGTTCGTCTGAAAAAAGAATCCATAATGCCCCATTGAATCCAAAATTGGCCTTCCTGGCCAACAATTCGTAATGCCCCGTTGAATTCGGAATTAGCCTTCCTAGCCAATTGGATCATTTGACTACAGTGTTGAAGGTCGGCCATCTTAAAATAAGTTAGAGTTTGAATACTTCTGTAGGTGGAGGTTCAATTGTTATAGCTGCATTTGGACGAAACTGATCAAGAGCTGGATTCCTAGCCAAACTTCAGTAGACATGGATTTATCCCCAACACTAGTCTTCCTACTCTCGAGTTCGAAGTTCGAAGGATGGGAGTAAAATGGAGGCTGCTGATGTTCCCTTCGGGTTTCCTGCACCTGTTGGATGGAAAGTTTTGGCTTTTATCGGGCTAGCGTCAAAGCTTCATAAATGCGAGGTGACTTGAAGAGACATTTTTCGAATCCCCCACCAGAAGTCTGCCCATTGGCAGCTTTCCACCGTGCTGATGAGTGGGACACGTGTCGATCGGAGATCGACTGGAGGAAATCTACAATCATAACTATCTTGGAATTCTAGGGGTTATTTAAACTCATCCTCCTCTTCTGGATTTTTACTTCTTCCAAAATCTTCATCTTCATTCTCTAGTCTCCCTCTTCTTCCTCCACGAGAACTCGAGCTTCTTCTTCCGATCTTCATGGTCTCAAGCATTTCTCTGTTCGATTTTCATCATGTTCACCATCTTCTTGCTCATCTCAGTCAGTTTAGGTCAGTCGTTCGATACTTTCTTAGATTATTTTTGCACTCTTTGCTTTTTGTTCCTCTGGTTCTTTTGTGGGAGTTTTTTTTTTTTGGTGCATTACTCTTTTTGATTTTTGGGTGCCTTTCTGATCCAAATGTCCATCAAAAAATTCTGGTCAACTTGTTCTGGGACCCCAACTCCTCTAGCTTTGGTGAACCCATCTCCTGAGGAGGCTGAACCCTTAAAGTCAGCCCATCCTTTTGTGCCTGCAATAATTTCCTATAAACTTCAGCCCAATGATCTTTTTCTAGCTAGGATTCAGTTCGGAATTCCTTCTAAATACGAGCTCGAACTTTCTAGACTCGACGATCAAGTTTGCTCTCCTCCTCACAGCCAAACCTGCCTGTATGTTGAAACTCTTCGAGCCGAGCTTAGATTACCCTTGCCTTCCTTCATAGTTAGCTTATTCAGATTTCTCAATATTTCTCTTGCTGCCATAGCACCGAACTCCTCTAAGTTCATCATAGGATTTCTATCTTTGTGAGTCATGGTAGGTGTCTGACTTACTATTTTTTTATTTCATAATTTTTTCACCTTCAAATGCCATCCAACCGCCAAGGACTAGTGGTATGTGTCTCTCTAATTTGGCAAGAAGGGATTGCTTAAGGGCGCTCCTTTTTTCATTCATAACTGGAAGGAGAAGTTTTTTTTTTATTTCAAATCTTTTCTTAAGATTAGGGCTTCCTCCATTGGGGGAGATATGGGATTCGATCTGCCGAGCCCCTGGACTAGAAAGTAAGGATCGAAGTTCGGCCAATAAGCTGAAGGGCTTTAACGCTTCCTCAATCCTCGACCTCCTGGTTGAGCAGACCTTGTTCGACTTTGATCTCAGTCCCCTCAATCCAATAGATAATTCTTCATATTTAGTCAAGTGAGTGGTATTCTTTCTTTTGATCTTCTAACTTTATTCTCTTTACAGAAATGACTCTAGAGGAACAGAACCGCCTGACAAAGGAGATCAAGGACCTTAAGAGGAAGGGCGGTCCTTTTGTAGAACTATTGAAGAAGGCTCGTACCAGAGAATCGAGCCAGGCCATGTCGATTCGGGCCGTGCCAGCCCCTGTGCCCATCGTTACCGCACCAAGTCTAGCCTTGTCTGATGAGGCCGTCCCTTCTGCCTCTCTTCAACAAGAGAAAGTCGAATTGAAGGCTAAAAGTTTCGAGGGCACGGGCCTTAGCCAGGAATAGGGTTCCCTAGATGATCGAGAGGTCGTCCAAGTGCTGATGGAGGGGAGCATCCTTCTCTACATTATAGAAAGAATGTGCCAGAAGGACGATATTGAGAGGCTCGACGAGTCTTTCGCTGCCTTTCTGGAGGTAAGTGGCCCCTTTGATTTTGACTTCGTGCCCTTCGGGCCTTAAAGTTGAAATCTTTTGAAATTTCATCCACTTTTTATTTTATAATTGGGACACTACCTACCTTTTTGTGGCTCGGGCCGAGGCTGATGCTCTAAAGGTAGCCTCGGAGACTCACTCATCCAAAGTCGAGCACCTTCGGAAGGAGTTGAGGGAGGAGCGCGAGGAGATGGTGAAGCTGAGGACCGCCTTAGCTCTAGAGGAGGAAAGATGGAAGGCACAGGAGGAAGCTAGCACTAAGATGGAGAGGGCCATACAAGACTTCAAGTCCTTCAAAGATATGGAGGACATCAAAATAGCCTTCGCCCAGAAAGCCTTCTTGGAAGGATTCTAGGTCTGCTTGGGGTGGGTCACTGAGAACTTCCTTGACATTGATCTGGACCTCCTCATAGAGGAGCCAGGGGATAGAGTTGGTCCTTCGTGCGCTGATGCTAAGGTTGCCCTTGCTACTCGTATCATCAAAGCTAATCCAAAGGTTCTTGAACTTGCAGATGTAGCATCCAGACCTTCCCAAGAGCCGAGGGTAGTCGAGAATGCTCTGACCTCCCTAGTGGCCGAGCCACCCGAGGTCTAAACTCTTGATAACCATGTACTTTTTCTTTTTCCTTTTGATGTACTTAAAAATATTTTGAGTAAATAAAGGATAGATTTCTTTCCTTGCTTTACACTTTGCGTTGCTGTGTGCATGATTTAGAATGCCTCTAGCAATCAAGGCCATAACCCCTCCTTCTCCTGTCGATGCCGATCGTTCACCTAAGGGAGCTTCGCTCAGGCCCTTGATAAAGGGCTTGAAGAAGGAAGTCCATCACTTAAAAAAAAAAGTTAAAGAAGATGGAGGCCAACTTTCAGGCCTCTCGAAAGAGCGCTTCGGAGGTGACTAAAGAAGTTACCCGCCTCCGAAGCCTACATATGAGGGACTCTGTGGACTTCAACATCAGGAAGGAAAATTTTGAAAAGGAGTTGTTGGAGCTCAAAAAAAGAGCTAGTGACAAATCTTGGGCACTGACAGTGAAGATCAGCTCTCTTGAAGCTTACCTTAAAAAGGCAAAGGAGAATATTCGTCTCTTAGAAGGGAGTTTGCCTTGGTCCACCAACAAAGCTCGGTATGATTGGGACTGGTCAAAGAAATTTTTTTAGCATCAAAAGTAGCTACAGGACACTGAAGAATGGCATGATAGCTATCAATTATCCTAGGTAGGAAGGATGTCCAAGCTTGAAGAAGAGCTAAAAGTTGCTAAGGATGAGGTGACCTATTTTCAAAGGAAGTTTTACAGCATTAGCAAGCTAGATCAGGCAATGAATCAGAAGAGCTCGCTCCTCTGAGAGGACCGTCGGTGAGCTCTCAGAGGCTATCAAGATGGGGAAGGCCAAAGTTCAACTATTGAAGCTCCAGTTGACCTGCGAGCATCATGCCGTTAAAGATGCCGAAGTTGAATTCGAAGTCCTAAGAAGGCAGCGGCGAGAACTCGATGCCAAATTTGAGTACATCAATAGAATGTACATCGAAGGCCTATATAAGAAGAAGGAGCTCGAGGAAGAGATCTTCAGATTGAAGGAAGCTTTGATGGTGGTTGATAGCCCAAAGTTTGAAGAACCCGGGCCGCCTTAGAATTTCACCTCCCCTATTTCTTTTCTATTCTATGTAATCAATTTCACTGATCTTCATTCCATCTATAATGCATTTATTCTTTCATACAATTGATCCTCACCGACCTTTATTTTGCTTGTGGTGTGTCTACTTTTGTATAATCGATCACACTGACCTTTACTTGTAATGAACTTAACTTCATAACAAAATGGTACCTTTTCATTGTCATTTCTTGTTAACTCAATTCTGGGCACCTCATTTTTTTTCTATTTTGTTTCTGATGAGACGTTAGTCATGGATGTCGAACTAGAGATTCATCCCATAAATCAGGATAGGGTTTTGCCTTTCTCATTTGGCATGGCCATAGGGGGATGCGCATGATAGTCGTTAGTAGGGCCTTGACCTCCTCCTTATTTTGAATTAGTGAGGCCTTGGCCTTCTACCCTTTGCACGATCGTAGAGATTCATCGGGTCCGTCGGTAGGATCTCTCCCCTCATCTCATCTTAATATAACGAGGTTTTCGACCTTGCTCATGTTAGGATGAGGTTCTTGTTCTATTCCTAATATGCTATAAGGGCACATTAGGACCGTTGGTAGGGCCTCTCTGAAGAAAAATCCTGATTTTCTGTACCAGATTCGTTCAGATCTGATCAGATCAAGAGATATACTTTAAAAAAATTTTTCTTTTTGATCTAGATCAGATCTAAGATATTTTAGATCTGATTATTATTAATTTAAAAATTAAAATAAAATTAGATAAATTAAATCAGATTTAATTTATCTTGAAGTGGATAATCCTATTATCCATTGATGATCCTGTAAGCAGCGGAAGGTTCTGGATCAAGCCACGCAAGTATCTGGCCTCTACCGGTATCCACTTGGGCTAGATCTAGAGATTCTCTTCTTCTCTATCACGTCTCCAAAAATTAGATCTGGAGGATCTTCAAAACTCTTTCCGAAGATCAGTAGTTGTCCTATGCAGCAGTGCAGCCTTTTAGCTTTCAGTCGTCTTTCTTTGATCTAGATCGCACCAACCAAGAATCCAAATACTTTGGACATGGAGAGGAGAGGGAGAAGGTGGGTTTGGCATGGAGGAAGAGGGGAGAGGCAGCCTTGGGGCGTGGGATTTCAATTCTCCAATCATTCAATCATACAATCCGAGTTGGGCGCAGGGTCTTATTTATGACTGTCTGTGATCCAACTTCTCTTTTTTCCAACCAATCATAACTCTTTATGAAATCAGATCTAAATCTGATTGGTGGAAATAGAGTCTCCTGGATTCCTCCTTAGAGGGCACCTAAGACCAGTCAAAGTTGGTTCTTAGGAGAACTCTAATCGGAATCCAAAAAGGAGATGGAGTCCCTATCCAATAGGGACTCCTGGGCACCTCCAGCTTGGGCACACGCCAAGGGTGGTGTGCGCCCTCTTCCTTGCCAGGTTCTGGCAGGGGGACAAGCCCCCACCAGCTCTCCAATAGGTGCATGACACGTGGATAGAAGTCAAAGTATCAATGGTCAATATTTGACCAGTCAAAGGTAGACTTTTGACCAAAGTCAAAGAACGAGAAATGGCAGGTGACCAAAAATGGCAGGTAATGTCTTACAAAATAAGACAACCTTTTCTAACTTGGACAACCTCCAGTCAGACCATATGAAGGCCTCTGATTGAGCACAAACTTCCTTTGGCTCAGTCAGGACAACTTATTTATGATAGTAAAAGAAGAACGTTAGGTTCAATCGAGTGCTAGCACGATTTTCTTGAACCTAATTGAATCTCATTCAGATCAATTGAACTAGATCAGTTCAATTGATGATCACCAGATTCAAACCCTTGTTTGTGTGACCCAGTTAGGTTCAGTTCTATATGGTAATGGGATATGTCATGATCTCTATCATCGACATCATCGAAACTCCTTTCGATGGATCAGAACTCTTCTGATTCGAACAGCTAGAATGATCGATCATCTAAATCATTCTAATTGCTCCCAAAATCCACCAGTGACACCTAGCAGTATATGGTGGCAACCCATCAGAGCTGAATGTGAACCTCTTGGTGCAGCTACCTGTGTGATTAAGTTCTTCTATCTTGAGCCCCGATCAGATTAGGGTTAAGGTGAACTCGTCAAACCCTAGTCTCTGTCATATGATGTAATCATTCGATTCAAGTCCAATGTGAAAACCTAAATAGAAACTCTTTCTATTATTTCACTCTGCCATGGCCATGGACTTCTGGACTTGATTCTCATGATCATCATAGGGCTGCTCCTCTACCACCGAGGTAGATAGATTCCATCTTGATGCTAATCCAGTTCCTACAATGAACATGCTATAGCCAACATACACCTCAGGGTTCCATATGGCTAGGAGATCGAGTAATGGTGTAGTCAAACTATAACACCCTCAAGGTGAACTATCGATGCACCTCAGGTCAAAGAACCAGACACACCACTGCAGCATCGAGTCAGTCATTGACGAGAAGGTAGACTTCCTAATGACTACTCGAGGTGGTCACGCTCAGTGCCCTCGTTCTCTAACGAGTACCTGTACTCTCGCTCTGGTGTCTCCACACCGTAGACTCAAGACTCATCTACTAAAGAGAAGCGATTGTACACCAACCTTTCCGGATCAATCACCATCCTCGTGATGATCCTATGGTCGGAAGCATTTTATGAGTTAATAATGATTATTCATGTCTTAAATTTTCAACTCTTGAAAATATGAATTATCATTACCATTAACTCAAAGGATGTATCACAGACACTAAATACACATATGTGATAGAAAATAACCCATTTTATTGATTATTAGTCAAAATTATAATTTTGCCCCTAGAAGTGTATTACAAGTGTCAGCCAATTCTGGCTTCTAGGGCACATATATCTAACAATCTCCCACTTGTCCTAAAGCCAATTGGCTACAAGTCTAAGTCCCATCTTCTCAAGGTGGGCTTCGATCTTCTGCTGGCCCAACGGCTTTGTAAGTGGGTCTGCCACATTATCTGCGGAGTTGACTCTCTTGACCTCGACGTAACCCTTCTCGAGGTAATCGCGGATGAGGTGGTATCGCCGCTCAATGTGCTTGGATTTTTGGTGAGACCTCGGCTCCTTAGCAAGGGCTATGGCGCCATTGTTGTCGCAGTATAGAGGAATGGCATCTGATGGCATTACTCCAATTTCTGCAGCAAACTTCTTGTACCAGAATGCTTCCTTCGCAGCCTCTGATGCAGCGATATATTCTGCTTCCATGGTGGAATCTGCTATCACGTTTGCTTGAAACTCTTCCAGCTGACAGCACCACCATTGCACACAAACAGACTCCCAGATGTCGACTTTCGATCATCTATATCGGACATGAAATCCGAGTCTGTGTATCCCTGGACTTGGAGTTCTCCATTACCAAAGACCAACATCATATCCTTAGTTCTTCTCAAGTACTTAAGGATACATTTCACAGAAGTCCAGTGTTCTTCACCTGGATTTGACTGATATCTGCTTGTGACACTCACAGCATGGGCTATATCAGGTCGTGTACATAGCATGGCATACATGAGGCTCCCTATTGCAGAAGCATAAGGGATCTTGCTCATGCGTTCTATTTCCTCAGGTGTGCTAGGGCACATCTTCTTGGAAAGATGAATACCATGTCTGAAGGGTATTAATCCCCTCTTAGAGTTTTCCATACTAAACCTCTTTAGTACTTTCCTCTATGTACATCTTCTGTGAAAGTCCTAGCATCCTATTCGGTCTATCCCTATAGACCTTAATTCCTAGAATAAAGGATGCTTCACCTAGGTCTTTCATGGAGAATTCCTTGGACAACCATATTTTGACTGTTGTCAACATGGGAATATCATTCCCAATAAGGAGGATGTCATCCACGTACAATACGAGGAAGACAACAGCGCTCCCACTGACCTTTTTGAAGAACACATGGTTCCTCTTCATTTTTGATGAAACCAAACTATTTTGATCACATCATTGAAACGAGTGTTCCAGCTCCGAGATGCTTGCTTAAGTCCATATATGGACCTTTGCAGCTTGCAAACCTTGTGATCAGTATCACTGGATGTGAAACCTAGCGGCTGTTCCATATAGATATCTTCCTCAAGATATCCATTTAAGAATGCCATTTTCACGTCCATTTGCCATATTTCATAATCGAAATAGGCTGCAACGGCAAGCAATGTGCGGATGATTTTAGCATAGCCACTGGGGAAAAGGTATCCTGATAGTCAATGCCTTCGCATTGACTATAACCTTTTGCCACTAGTCTAGCCTTGAATGTCTCCACATTTCCCATCTGCACCAATCTTTCTCTTGAAGATCCATTTACACCCAATAGGTACTATACCTTCTGGTGGATCTACCAAGGTCCAGACTTGGTTTGAGTGCATCGAGTCAATTTCTGACTGCATTGCCTCTAGCCATTTCTCGGAGTCGATATCTGATATCGCCTCGTTGTAGGTTTTGGGATCATCACCATGAGCACCATTACCTACGAGGAACATTTTCTCTACTTCCTCTGAAATAATACCTAAGTATCTTTCAGGGGGATGGAAAACTCTTTCCGATCTACGAGGTGGAGGAGGTAGTGTTCTTATTGGCTCAACCTGATTTGGTTCCAATTGGTCCTTAGCTCGTTGTACTTGTGAGACTTTCTCATCAAGCTTAATCTGCTTTCCAATGCCGCTATCTTGAATAAACTATTTTTCAAGAAAGATGGCATGTCGACTCACAATCACATTGTGGTCTTCTGGAATGTAGAAATAGTATCCTAATGACTCTTTAGGATATCCTATGAATCGAGCTCTGAAAGGACCTAAACTCTAACTTGTCCGCTTGTTGTCTTTTGACATGAGCCGGACAACCCCAAATTCTGAGATGACTCAGACTTGGTTTCTTACCATGCCATATCTCATACGGTGTGGTAGGAACGGTTTTAGAGGGAACCCTATTCAGTAGATAAATTGAAGTTAACAATGAGTGTCCCCAAAGAAAATCAGGGAGGTCTGTGAAGCTCATCATGGATCGAACCATATCCAATAGAGTCCGATTTCTCCATTCTGAAACCCCGTTGAGTTGAGGTGTTCCTGGTGGAGTCCATTGAGAGACTATGCCATTTTTCTTGAGATAGTCTAGGAATTCCGGCTAAGGTATTCACCTCCTCGATCTGATCGAAGAACCTTAATGGGTTTTTCAGTTTGTTTTTCTACTTCATGTCTGAATTCTTTGAACTTTTCAAAAGCTTCAGACTTGTGTCTCATAAGATACACATACCCATACCTAGACAGATCATCGGTAAAGGTAATGAAGTAGACAAAATTGCCTCTAGCCGGCACATCAAATGGGCCGCACACATCAGTATGTACTAGGGCAAGGAGATCTGTGGCCCTTTCCCCATGTCCAACAAAAGGGAGTTTAGTCATTTTGCCTTGAAGACAAGATTCACAAGTTGGATATGACTCGAAAGTCAATGGACTCAATAGCCCATTTTTCTCCAATTTGTTGATCCTATCTTCTGCTATATGACCTAATCTCAGGTGCCATAGATATCTATCATTTGGACTATCCCTAGGTCGTTTGGCATTCACGTTTTGCTCGATAGTTAGAACAGGTACATCAATATGTAGCTGATAAAGATCCATTAATAAGGAAACCATTTGCAATTTTATTTCTTTCATAAAGAATGTTACAATGGTCCTTAAAGAAGGTAATCACATAGCCTTCTAGTGCTAAGCATGAAATAGAAATCAAATTCCTGCTAGCTGCAGGCACATAATAACAGTCTTTCAAAACTAAGTCTAAACCAGATGGTAATCGAAGAGGATATGTTCCCACGGCTACTGCAGCAACTCTTGCTCCATTACCGATGCGTAGGATCATGTCTCCATCCCTCAGCCTCCTGCTATCCTCAAGACCCTGCATGGAAGTGCACAGATGAGCACTAGAACCAGAGTCAAGCACCCAACTGGATGCAGAAGAAACCGTAAGGTTAGACTCAATAACGAGCATACCTCTAAAAGGACCTTCCTTTTTGTTCTTCAGGGTGGCCAGATAAGTAGGACAGTTTCGCTTCCAATGGCCGTCGCTATTGCAATGAAAATACTTTCCTTTGACATCGGTCTTTTTCTTCGGCTCTGCCTTCTTCTTCTTTGTTCCTTCCATCTTCTGCTTTTTTGCAGACTTTTTTTTCTTTCCATAAGACTTTCTTTTGAAAGAAGTCCATCCCATAGCAAGAACTGAGCCTTTAGAATCTTTCATAGAAAGCTCAGCGGTAACCAGCATATTTCTGAAAGGTACTTAGGAACTATTTCAGAGGATGTAGAGAAAATATTTCTCATAGGTAATGGAGTTCATGGTGATGATCCCAAAATCTATAACGAGATGATATCAGATATCGACTTTGAGAAATAGTTAGAGGCAATGAAGTCAGAAATTGACTCGATGCACTCAAACCAAGTCTGGACCTTGGTAGATCCACCAGAAGGTATAGTACATATTGGGTGTAAATGGATCTTCAAGAGAAAGATTGGTGCAGATGGAAATGTGGAGACATTCAAAGCTAGATTAGTGGTAAAAGGTTATAGTCAAGGCGAAGGCATTGACTATCAGGATACCTTTTCGCCAATAGCTATGCTAAAATCATCCGCACATTGCTTGCTGTTACAGCTTATTTCGATTATGAAATATGGCAAATGGATGTGAAAATGGCATTCTTAAATGGATATCTTGAGAAAGATATCTATATGGAATAGCCACTAGGTTTCACATCCAGTGATGATGATCACAAGGTTTGCAAGCTACAAAGATCCATATATGGACTTAAGCAAGCATCTCGGAGCTGGAATACTCATTTTAATGATGTGATCAAAATATTTGGTTTCATCAAAAATGAGGAGGAGCCATGTGTCTTCAAAAAGATCAGTGGGAGTGCTGTTGTCTTCCTCGTATTGTACGTGGATGACATCCTCCTTATCAAAATGATATTTCCATGTTGACCATAGTTAAAATATGGTTATCTAAAGAATTCTCCATGAAAGACCTAGGAGAAGCATCCTTTATTCTAGGAATTAAGGTCTATAGAGATAGACCGAATAGGATGCTAGGACTTTCACAGAAGATGTACATAGAGGAAGTACTAAAGAGGTTTAGTATGGAAAACTCTAAGAGGGGTTTAGTATCCTTCAGGCATGGCATTCATCTTTCCAAGAAGATGTGCCCTAGCTCACCCGAGGAAATAGAATGCATGAGTAAGATCCCTTATGCTTCAGCAACAGGGAGCCTCATGTATGCCATGTTATATACACGACCTGATATAGGCCATGCCATGAGTATCATGAGTAGATATCAGTCAAATCTAAATCAAGAATACTGGACTTCTGTGAAATGTATCCTTAAGTACTTAAGAAGAACTAAGGATATATTGTTGGTCTTTGGTAATGGAGAACTCTAAGTCCAGGGATATGTAGACTTGGACTTTATGTCTGATGTAGATGATCGAAAGTCGATATCTGGGAGTCTATTTATGTGCAATGGTGGAGCTGTCAGTTGAAAAAGTTTCAAACAGATAGTGATAGCAGATTCCACTATGGAAGCAAAATATATTGCTACGTCAGAAGCTGTGAAGGAGGCATTCTGGTACAAGAAGTTTGCCACAAAGATTGGAGTGATGCCATCAGATGCCATTTCTCTATACTACGACAACAATGGTGCCATAGCCCTTGCTAAGAAGCTGAGGTCTCATCAAAAATCCAAGCACATCGAGTGGCGATACCACCTCATCCGTGATTACCTCGAAAAGGGTTACGTCGAGGTTAAGAGAGTCGACTCCACAGACAATGCGGTGGATCCGCTTACAAAGTCGTTGGGCTAGCAGAAGATTGAAGCCCATCTTGAGAAGATGGAACTTAGATTTGTGGCCAATTGGCTTTAGGTCAAGTGAGAGTTTGTTAGATATGTGTGCCCTAGAAGCCAAAATTGGCTGACACTTGTAATATACTTCTAAGGGTAAAATTATAATTTTGATTATAAATAATAAAATGGGTTATTTTCTATCACATAAGTGTATTTAGTGTCTGTGATAATCCCTTGAGTTAATGGTAATGATAATTCATATTTTCAAGAGTTGAAAATTTAAGACATGAATTTTTATTTATTAACTCATAAAATGCTCCTGACCGTAGGATCATCATGAGGATGGTGATTGATCCGGAAGGTTAGTGTACAATCACTTCTTTGTAGTAGATGAGTCTTAAGTCTATGGTGTAGAGACACCGGAGTGAGAGTACAGGTACTCATTAGAGAACGAGGGCACTGAGCGTGACCACCTCGAGTAGTCATAAGAAAGTCTACCTTCTCATCGATGACTGACTTGATGCTGCAGTGGTATATCTAGTTCTTTGACCTGAGGTGCATCGACGGTTCATCTTGAGGGTGTTATAGTTTGACTATACCATGACTCGATCTCCTAGCCATTCGGAATCTTGAGGTGTATGTTGGCTATAGCATGTTCATTATAGGAATTGGATTGCACCAAGATGGAATCTATCTACCTCGATAGAAGAGGAGCAGCCCTATGATGATCATGAGAATCAAGTTCATAAGCTCATGGCCATGGCAGAGAGTGAAATAATAGAAAGAGTTTCTATTAAGGTTTTCACATCGGACTTGAATCGAATGATTAAATCATATGATAGAAATTAGGGTTTGATGAGTTCACCTTAACCCTAATCTGATCGGGGCTCAAGATAGAAGAACTTAATCACACAAGTAGCTACACCGAGAGGTTCAATTTTAGTTTTGATGGGTTGCCACCATATGCTGCTAGGTGTCACTGATGGATTTTGGGAGCAATTAGAATGATTTAGATGATCGATCATTCTAAGTTGTCTGAATCAGAAGAGTTCTGATCCATCGAAAGGAGTTTCGATGATGTCGATGATGGAGATCATGACATATCCCATTACCATATAGAACTGAACCTAATTAGGTCACACAAACAAAAATTTGGATCTAGATATCATCAATTGGACTAATCCGATTTAATTGATTTGAATAAGATTCAATTAGGTTCAAGAAAATCGTGCTAGCACACGATTAAGCCTAACGTTCTCCTTTTTCTATCATAAAAGTTGTCTCGACTGAGCCAAATGAGTTTGTGCTCACTCAGGTATCTTTACTTGGTCTGACTGGTGCTTGTCCAAGTCAGAAAAGAGTTGCCTTAATTTATGAGATAAATTCGAGACAACACCTGCCATTTTCCATCACCTGCTATTTCTTATACTTTGACTTGGTCAAACATTAATCTTTGACCCTTGTACATCTGCCCATGTGTCATGCACTTGTTGGAGAGTAGATAGGGGCTTGTTCCCTCTCTAGAAATTGAAAAGAGGGGGGTGCATGCCTAGGATGGCATGTGCCAATGGATAGGGATGCTGGAGTCCCATACGGATGGGACTCCAGGTTGCTTCTTGGATTCATACTAGGTGACCCTCACTTGTAGACTTTGACTAGTCTTAGGCACCACCTTAGGATGAATCTATGGGTCTCTCATCTGATTGGATCAGGTGATGTCATCCCACCAATCAGATTTAGATCTGATTGCACGAAGCAACGTGATTGACCGGGGTGAAGCAGCACTGTATGGCGCAGTAGAGTCTACAAAAAGATCCTGTCTGCGCCCACTTTTGAGACTCCTCCTCTAAGCCGTGCCCTAAGGCTGCCCCTCTCCCTTCTCCATGCCACCATCTAGCCCTCTCCCTCCTCTCCATGCCCAAGAAAGTTGGGCCTTTAGATTAGTGCGAGTCAGGCAAGAAAAGGCTGACGAAAAAGGAAGAAAGCAGCACCGCTGCAGAGACGATGGGTGATCTTCAGAAGAAGTTTTGAAGATTCTCCAAATTAAATCTCGATTTTATTTTTGAAGAAAAAAAAGAGAAGGAGAAGATCTCCAGGTTCAGCCCGAGTGGATACCGATAGAGGCTAGGTGCTTGCGTGGCTAGATCCAAAACCTCAAGGATTCGACACGATCATCATCGGGTAATCAGATTACCTAGAATCAAGGTAAATTAATTCAAAATTAATTTAATTTTATTTTTTTATTTATCAGATCATAAAATTAGATCTGAAAAGTGTCAGATCTGATTAGGATCTAAGAGGTGATTTTTGAAATATGCCTCTCGATCCAATCAGATCTGAACGAACCTAACCCCAGGAAATCAGGATTTTCCTTCAATATGTCCATCCCCCACTAGATGAATGGCCATGGGATGCCTAGGGGTGTAAGTTTGGAAGCTGTTTGCCTTTAAATGTTTGTATTTCTCTGACAATGGTCATATTTTTCAACATACTCTATAGAATCATGATACAAGGTCGGCCAATAGTAACCTTATCGAAGCAATCTTTGTGACAAAGATCAGGCTCCTACATGACTTCTGTAAATTTCTTAATGCACTTTTCACAATACAAAGTCAGCCTCTGAAAGTCAGAAACATCTCAAGAGTAGTAGAGAATACAATCTTCTACATAGCTTGTCTTCATACAGGACATATCGAAAAGCCTGATTTCTAAGATTTCAAGCTTCTTTTGGATTATAAGAAAAAGCTCCATTTTTGAGATAGGCAACTAGCAGGTCAATCCAGCTCGGCTCGTGCTCGACTTGCATAACAGGCTGTGAATCCTCTGAGCTTGAGCACTTTAGAATTTTGAAAAATACTTCTTTGGGCAGTTCGATTGGAGCTAAAATGGTCAATTTAGAGAGAAGGTTGGCTCGTGTATTTTCTATCCTGAGAATCTATTGAATGCTAAAACTGTTGAAGGCTAGAGTCAAGTTCTTTACTTTCTCAAGATATTTCATCATGCTTTTCTTCCAAGCTTCGTAACTATTGTTAACCTGTCTGACCATCAGTTGGGAATCACTGTAGACTTAGAGCCGATCTACTTCTAACTCTTTTGCTATTTTTAACCCAGCGATCAAAGCTTCATATTCGGCCCAATTATTAGTTACAGAAAATTCAAAGCACAGCGCGTATTCGGCGATGACTCCTTCAGGATTAACCAAGATCAACCCCATGCCTGCACGAGTGGTGTTGGATGAACCATCCACATATAGGGCCTAAAAATCTTCAAAAAGGTCGGCTCTCTCTTTGAGGGGGCTTGGCTATAGCCATGGAATACTGGTTTCATTCTGTTCAAGCTTGGGTTCATCTGGAATGGTGTATTTTATTACAAAATGAACTAATATTTGGGCTTTAATCGACGATCGAGATTGATAGTTGATGTCAAATTCTGTAAGCTCGATTGCCCATTTTGTAATTCTTTCAAAGGCATTCATTTGATGAAGGACTACTTTAATTGGCTGATCAATGAGGATAGTTACGGTGTGCCCTTGGAAATAAGGTCGAAGCCTTCGGACTACAATCAGCAAAGAATAAGTTAGTTTTTCTAACTTAGTATACTTGATCTCGGCATCCCTCAAAACTCGGCTTATGTAGTAGATCGATCGTTGCATTTTTGCCTTTTTTTTTATCAGGACTGCCATGAGGGCCGTTGGCGAGACCATCAGGTACAAAAATAATTCCTCTTCGGATGCAGGCTTTGCTAATAGGAGAGGTGAACAAAAGTAGTCCTTGAGTTCTCTAAAGGCTTGTTGACATTCGACGGTCCAGCAGAAGTTCTTTGGCTATTTGAGAACTTGAAAGAAGGGCATGCATCGCTTAGCCGATCTCGAGATGAAGCGGTTTAGAGATGCCACTTTTTCAGTCAGGTGCTGAACTTTTTTAATTATTTTTGGAGCTATCACCTTCTGAATAGCTTGAATTTTCTCTAGATTTGCTTCAATCCCGTGCCTCGACACCATGAATCTCAAGAACTTTTCCAAGGTCACATCGAAGGTGCACTTAGTCGGGTTCAAATACATCTTATACTTCTTAAGAGCACTAAAGGTCTCTTCGAGGTCGGCAATGTGATTTATTGAAGCTCGACTCTTGATGAGCATGTCATCGACATATACCTTTATGTTGCGGCCAATTTGCTCCTTGAAGATTTTGTTGATCAAGCACTGGTACGATACCCCTGCATTCTTGAGTCCGAAAGGCATAATACTGTAACAAAAAAGACCACGATCAGTAATAAAAGTAGTTTTCTCCTCATCCTCTGACGCCATCTAAATTTGGTTATAGCTGAAAAAAGCATCTATGAAGGTGAGGAGCTCGTGGCCCGAGGTTGCATCTACCAGTTGATCAATCTTGGATAGGGGGTAGCTATCTTTTGGGTAGGCTTTGTTCAGCTTTTTGAAGTCTATACACATCCTCCACTTACCGTTCGCCTTTTTGATGATCACCACGTTTGAGACCTAATTCGAATAGTTAACTTTCTAGATGAATCCAGCCTCGAGGAGCTTGTCGACTTCTTCTGCAATTGCTTTCTGCCTCTCTGGAGCGTGGCTATGCATCTTCTCTTTTACTGGCCGATACTTGGGATCATCAGCTAGTCGATGTTCCATGACCTCAGCATCAATTTTTAGTATATTTGTTGGGACCTAGGTGAAGACATCCACATTTCTCTATAGAAAGGTAATGAGTTGCTCTCGAACCTCATCCCCCAAGTTGGAGCCGATCTGCATAGTGTGCTCTATGTTTCCATCATCCAAGGGCATGGCTACAAGATCTTTCATATGCTCGCCCTGCTCCTCCATAAGGTTGTCGCAGACATCCAGCCCATTAATAAGGCAAAGGTCGGGTTGGGTGTTTTTCTATAGGGCTATGAAGTAACAGTGCCTGGCCAAGGTCTAGTCTCCCCTAATCTCTCCAATTTTATAGCTCGTCGAAAACTTCACCTTTAAATAATAAGTTGAGACTACAACTTAGAGTGTGTTCAAACTAGATCGGCCAAGAATAGCATTGTAGGTAGATCGAGCTTTTATAACTAGAAAATCGACCTATGCTCTGGCTAGCTTCGGACGTCGTCTTACAGCCACAGTCAGAGTTATTATGCCCTTAACTGGCATGGCATCGCCAGTGAAGCCTACTAATTGAGAGTTCATAGGTCCCAAGTGATTATTAGGTAAAGATATTTTTGAGAAAGCATCATAAAACAAAATATCAGTAGAGCTTTCATTATCTACCAGAACACAGTGCACATCATAGTCAGTAATGTCTAAATAGATTACAACCATAACATTATGCGGGAGCTGAACTCCTTGGTCATCCTTGTTGGTGAAAGTGATAGGCTCCTCAATTCTCCACCTCTTCTCAGACTCTACTGATCCGCTAGCCTTCCCTCATCAAAGTCTCCTAGAGATGGTGTTGATGATGCCGAGAGGTGGCCAATCCACCTATGACACCTCTCTTCTTGGCGGTTCTGATGGTGGTGGCACCCCGGGATGATCATTCCATCCTTTAGACTGACATCACAGGAATTGGCCGAGCCTACCTTGTCTGATGAGCTCCTCGATCTCGTCTTGGAGCTGAATACATTCTTCGGTATCGTGATCATGATCACGATGGTAGAGGCAGAACTTATTGGGATTGCACCTGCCAGGATGAGAGTGCATCTTTTTCGACCTCGACAGCTACCCCTCGATCTCCATCAGTACTTGGGTTTTTGAAGCATTGAGGGAGGCATAGTTGTGGAACCTTCAGAAGGGGGAGCCCCATCGTGCCCTTCTATCAGGGCTTTCCCACCTCCGAGCCTTGGGAGGAGTCCAAACTTGCTTGTGCTCAAGGAAAGTTTGGGAGTGTGGTCGAGCTTCACTCAGCTTTTCTTCCTCAATGGGCCTGCTCAGCTTGCCCATTCATCGCTCTCCAATGGTTTCATTATCCTGAGCCTTGAAGGCCTCTTCTGCTCGAGCATACCCTTCAACCCGAGCCAGCATGTCAGCAAAATTCTTGGGGTACTTTTTCTCTAGGGAGAATAGCAAGTCATTCTTCTGAAGGCCGTCCTTTAGTACGGCCATCATAATAGATTGGTCCAAGTTTCGGACCTCTAGCACGGTAGCATCGAACTAGGTGACATAGGCCCGAACGGATTCTCCTTCTTTCTATTTGATGTTCATGAGGGAGTTGGAACCTCGATGGGGGCATCGGCTACTGATGAAGTGAGCCACAAATTGGTAGCTCATTTGATCAAAGAAAAAATGGTACCCAACTTAAGGGCCAAATACTAGTTTTTGATTGCTTTCTTCAAAGTGGATGGAAAAGCTCGACATAGGATGGCATTTAGCGCATCGTGGAGCAGCATCATTATCTAAAAGGCCTCCAAATGATCAATCGAATTGGAGGTTCCATCATAGCTCTCAAACTAAGGGAGCTTGAAGTTTGGAGGGATGGATTCCTGCATAATCTTCTAGGAGAAAGGAGGGTCGGTGCAGATGTCATCACCATGGGAGGGGGAGCATGATGGAGTTTCTCAATTCGTCGGTTCATCTTCTATAGTTTTTGATCCAGGAGATTCTCTCGATCATGGATCTTCAAGATCTTCTAATCGAACAGAGGCAAAGTCCCTCCGAGAGTAGAGTCATGGTCAGAGCAGGAGCTCTCAGCCCTTTGCTTCCCCTTTTCAAAGGTCATCGATCAGCTAGCCCAAGTCGGCCATCCCTAGTCTAGATCTTGGGGTTTCGGAGTAGCTTGCTCCGATCGAATTGGCATCAAAGGCTGCTGCTGCTGCATGGCCTACACCACTTTTGTGTGGCCGCGAACTTGCTGGACTAATAGATTGAACTGCTCCACATCCACCATTACTATAGGTGGAACTTGAGTTGCCGAAGATGAAATAAGGGCGAGCAGATCTGGATGAGATCTGGCCATGGAGGCCGTTGACTATCGGATTGAAGCTTTTCTAAGGGGCATCCTTCCTAGGAAGGAGAACTTTGGAGGAGAAGAAGAGAGATGTCCATTGAGCACTCCTTTAAGAACAAGAAAACCTCAAAAGATAAGAGGTTCCTTCCCCCAGCGCCGATTCTATTGATGCGGAGTTTCGCTAGATGCCGAAGTTTGCTGGAATTGGAGAAGACGAGGTCACCATCGAGGACATGCAAAACAAGTCCTAACCAATGTCAGGGGTGGTGGCTCTAGCAGGACCCTTCGACAGTCAAGTTAGCTCTTCTGACCAATAGAAATTGAGTACTCAGAAAATAAAGTAGCAGAGTTATGGGAAGAAAAAGAGAGCTCTTCTTTCAAAATATATTTGGAGGGTTCCTTTTATAAGCGGAGCCTATAACAAACTAAGAGCGATAGTCGTAACCATCTGGTAGTGGGCTGCTCGGGGCCACGTAGAGTTTGTTACAAAAAATGGTATCCATTATCGTGACATGCTGCTCTGTTTGGGATCTGACAGCTAAAGTTCGGATGGGGTAGTTATAGATGGTGAAGGGCTCTTGAATGTTGTTATTTTAAAGGAGTTCAGAGGTTCTCAAGATTGACCATGTGTTGGATTTCATTCGCTATGTTGTAGGTGTACGCCGTGGTCCTTTCAAATAGTTGGAAGGAGTTCGACCGAAAGAGAAGTCTAGCTAGACCAAGCATTGATTGGTGGTCACAATGAGCGAGCACAACTGAAACACTCTAGCATCTCTACCATTCCTTTAAGGTTCGGTCATTCCTGAGGTTACCCATCGACGAATAATGATGAAGTACTAAAGTTCGTTCGGGGGGCAGTTTGGAAGAAGTTCGACTACTGGAGAAGTTCTGCTGAAGTAGAAATCTAGAAGGAGTTCGATTAAGATTCTACCAAGGAGAACTGGAGGAAGCTTGTTCAAACAGAACCATGCAGGTTGCTGGAAGGAGTTCGACCGAACGGGATGCATAGGAACCAGATACCTAGCCAGCCCCCTTAGGGCAAAAGCTTTAACTATTCAAGTTCATCTACAGAAAGAATCCGTAATGCCCCATTGAATCCAGAATTGGCCTTTTTGGCCAATTGGATCATTTGACTGCAGTGTTGAAGGTTAGCCATCTTAGAATGAGTTAGAGTTTGAATACTTCTATGGGTGGAGGTTTAGTCATTATAGCTGCACTCGGATGGAACTGATCAAGAGCCAAATTTTTGGACAAACTTCGACGGGCATGGATTTATCCCCAATAGGTACTATACCTTCAGGTGGATCTACCAAGGTCTAGACTTGGTTCGATCGCATCGAGTCAATCTCTGACTTCATTACCTCTAACCATTTCTTGGAGTCGATATCTGATATCACCTCGTCATAGATTTTGGGATCATCACCATGAATCCCATGTTTCATGAGAAACATTTTTCCTACATCTTCTGAAATAATACCCAAGTCTCTTTCAGAAGGATGAAAATGTTAGATATGTGTGCCCTAGAAGCCAAAATTGGCTGACACTTGTAATACACTTCTAGGGATAAAATTATAATTTTTACTATAAATAATAAAATGAGTTATTTTCTATCACAAATATGTATTTAGTGTCTGTGATACATCCCTTGAGTTAATAGTAATGATAATTCATATTTTCAAGAGTTGAAAATTTAAGACATGAATTTTCATTTATTAACTCATAAAATGCTTCTAACCATAGGATCATCATAAGGATGGTGATTAATCTGGAAGGTTAGTGTATAATTACTTTAGTAGATGAGTCTTGAGTCTACGGTGTAGAGACACCAGAGTGAAAGTATAGGTACTCGTTAGAGAACGAGGGCACTGAGCGTGACCACCTCGAGTAGTCATAAGGAAGCCTACCTTCTCATCGATGACTGACTCGAAGCTGCAGTGGTGTGTCTGGTTCTTTGATCTAAGGTTCATCGGCAGTTCACCTTGAGGGTATTATAGTTTGACTACACCATGACTTGGTCTCCTAGCCATTCAGAACCCTGAGGTGTATGTTGGCTATAGCATGTTCATTGTAGAAATTGGATTGCACCAAGAGGGAATCTATCTACCTTGGTAGAAGAGGAGTAGCCCTATGATGATCGTAAGAATCAAATCCATAAGCCCATGGCCATGGAAGAGAGTGAAATAATAGAAAGAGTTTCTATTAAGATTTTCACATCGGACTTAAATCGAATAATTAAATCATATGATAGAAATTAGGGTTTGATGAGTTCACCTTAATCCTAATCTGATCGGAGCTCAAGATAGAAGAACTTAATCACATAAGTAGCTGCACCGAGAGGTTCATTTTTAATTCTGATGGATTACCACCATATACTGCTAGGTGTCACTGGTGGATTTTGGAAGCAATTAGAATGATTTAAATGATCGATCATTCCAGTTGTTTGAATCAGAAAAGTTCTGATCCATTGAAAGGAGTTTCGATGATGTCGATGATGGAGATCATGATATATCCCATTATCATATAGAACTGAATCTAACTACATCACATAAATAAGAGTTTGGATCTGGATATCATCAGTTAGACTAACTCAGTTCAATTGATTTGAATTAGATTCAATTAGTTTCAAGAAAATCATGCTAGCACACGATTGAACCTAACGTTCTCTTTTTACTATCATTAAAAGTTATCTCGACTAAGCCAAATATCTTTTTGCTCACTCAGATACCTTTACCTTATTTGACTGGAGCTTGTTCAGGTCAAAAAAGGGTTTTCTTAATTTATAAGATAAATTAGAGATAACACATGCCATTTTTCGTCACCTGCTAATTCTTGTCCTTTGACTTTGGTCAAATGTTGACCTTTGACCCTTGGACATCTGCCCATGTGCCATGCACTTATTGGGAGAAGATAGGAGCTTGTCCCCTTACTAGAATTTAGAAATGAGGGGGCACATGCCTAGGATGGCGTGCGCCCATGGATAGGGACGTCTGGAGTCCCATACGGATGGGACTCCAGGTTGCTTCTTGGATTCTACTTAGATAATCCTTACCTATAGACTTTGACGAGTCTTAGACGTCATCTAAGGATGAATTTGTGTGGCTCTCATCTAATTGGATCAGGTGATGTTATCCCACCAATCAGATTTAGATCTGATTGCATGAAGCAATGCGACTGGCCGGGATGATGTGGCACTGCATGGTGCAGTAGGGTCTATAAATAAACCCTATCTATGCCTAACTTTCAAAGAGTTTCTCTTAGCCCATGCCCCAAGACTGCCTTTCTCCCTCCTCCACACCATCTTCAGATCCTCTCTATCCTCTCCATGCCCAAGGAAAGTTGGGCTTCAGTTTGGTGCGATCCAGGCAAGAAAAAGCTGACGAGAAAGGAAGAAGGCGGCACTGCTGCAGAGACGACTGCTGATCTTCAGAAGGAGTTTTGAAGATCCTCTAAATCAGATCCAGATTTAATTTTTATAGAAGTGATAAAGAAGGAGAAGATCTCCAAATCCAATTTGAGTGGATACCAATAGAGGCTAGGCCCTTGTGTGGCTAGATCCAGAACCTGAGGCAATCAGTAGGATCATCAAAGGGTAATCGGATTACCCACATCAAGATATAAATTAAATCAGATTTAATTTATTTTTATTTTAATTTGTTAGATCTATGAAATTAGATCTGAAATATCTCATATCTGATCTAGAAATATGAGAGAAATTTTTGAAATATCTCTCTCGATCCGATCAGATCTAAACGAACCTAATTTAAAAAATCAGGATTTTTACTTCAACTAGTATCAGAGATAGGTTCAATAAAAATTATTTAGATCTATTTTTAATTTATTTTGATCTAATAAATAGAAGATTTTATATGTCATATAAGATGTGATTAGATCTAAAATTAGAAAAATTAAAAGTTAAATAATATAGATCTAAGTTCTACAATATGCATGACTAGTTGTAAAATAGAATAGTTCTATATGTAGTCTTGCATGATCATGATTTATTTTGATTAAATTATAATTTTGGATTTATTTATTTTATATCCTTTGATGATTATAAATATTATAATAAGATCTAAAAAATAGAAAATAAAATTATTTAATTTTTAGATCATATAAGATATGATGATTGCATGTCTAGACTAGTTGTAGAATAGTTCTACATAATTATCTAGATTAGAATTTATTTTGATGTGATCAATTTAAATCTAATTTTTTAGATAATTATGAGATAATTTAGATCTAAAAAATATGCATGCATGATACATGAGATGTATACAAAACATATATTAAGTTAGATCAAATTTTATATATGAGATATATGATGTAGATCTAACTAGTTTTATAGATTTATATTTTTGATTAAGGCATTCCCCTTGGCCATCCAGTCATAAGAATAAAGTAAGATTTAAATGCCCTCTCCTTCCATTCGATGGGGTGTTCTTATGATGTGTATGGGTGCTGTGCATTCGTCCTTAATCCAAAATCAAGAACTTACTTTCTACAAAACCCTAGATCCTGAAACCCTAGGATTTTATTTATATATTTTATTTATGAATCATAACTTAATTAAGAATTAAGATTATAAAATATTAATTAGATCCAAAATTGAGAACTTCAGATCTAAGACATATTCATAAATTTGGGTTCAGGCTTGGGTAGCTCAATTAGGTCTAAGCGGTTGATCAAACCGAATCAAGAGTTGGTTAGATGGGATCAACAGTGCTTAAATTGACCAGCCTAATAGGATTAAGTCTGGGTCAAGATCAAGTCATGTGAGTGATCGATCAAGCTAAGATCTAATTAGGCTCAGTGGTTAGAGTCTGGAATGTAGGCTAATCCGATTGGTTCTAGCTCAACAATTTGGTGTCTAAGGTAAGTCTGGCAGATACGATCGACTGATTTTTAATTGGGAGCTACTCCACTTGAATACATTCTTATTGAGTTAATAGCATATCCCTTCCACCGGTCTCACTTACCTGACCATATTTGTTGGCTCAGTTCTAATCTGAGGTGGTCAATAATCTGAGCTAACCCATGCCACTAGGTTAGTCATAATGGTTATGACTATGTCAAGTCTTGTTTAATGAGACCTAAATCAAATCTTCCAAAAAAAAGATTAAGTCTAAGATCTTCCACCATTGTAGATGTGCGGGCTCTTTTCGGGGTTGATTATTCTCGGTTGGTTACAGTGACTCAGTTGCATCGAAAAGCTGCAACCATATCTATTAGGCATTGGATGCTACGAGCTAGAGAATGGATTGAGCTCAATATTTCAGATATGGTGAGAGACTCAATTAGAAATCCAATATGTGCAAATGGTGGGTCTGACTTAACTAAGAAATGGATCAATATTCTGGGTACGGTGAGATTCATGAATTAAAGACCAAGTTTGGATGCATCATGATTCGAGAATCATTGAACAAGAGTTATTCACTCACTGGCTAATCCATCACCAATAACTATTAGATGAGGTGATGAGTCAATTGGTGGGACCACACCACCCACTAGAAATCATTAATCATAGAGATTTTTGCATTTCTACAGAGGGAGTGTAGGAATCCAAAAAAATAGTGGGAGCTAATTTGTTTAAAAGTAAAATTTCTAAATAAATTGGTTAAGTCTTAATTACAATATCTAACTAAAAACTTTGACTCTCTATAAGAAAATGTCTGCATCCAATCCATTAGCACGAATCCTGGACACCCATAGACTGACCGGATCAAATGACAAGGATTGGCTCCAAAACTTCAAAATCATTTTGGGTTCTAAGAAGTTCACTCATATATTGGACCAGGATCCTCCCACCTTACCAGCTCGTCCATCCACTAAACAGAGACCATCTCTGGATAAGTGGATGGATGAAGATAACAAGGCTAGATATTACATGTTGGGCTCGATGTCCGATAAACTTCAGCACCAACATGAAGATATCAGGACTGCTCGCTAAATGTTAGCTCACCTACAAGAGATGTTTGGTGAACAAAGTCACGCTGCCAAGTATCAAGTCACTAAACAACTTTTCAAGACTAAGATGCATGATGGGCAGTCAGTCCAAGATCATTGTTAATGATGATCAAGGATTTAGAAGAGCTTGAGAAGCTTGGAGTGAGGTTGGACTTGGATCTACAGAATGATATTATTCTGCAATCTTTGACTGATGCGTATGGACAGTTCATCATGAACTACCATATGCATAAACTTCAAAATTTCTTGGCTGAAGTTATGAACATACTGGTTACCACTGAGCTTTCCATGAAAGATTCTAAAGGCTCAGTGCTTGCTATGGAATGGACTTCTTCCAAGAGAAAGTCCTTTCGAAAAAAGAAGAAGTCTGTGAAAAAGTAGAAGGTGGAAGGAGAAAAGAAGAAAAAGATAGAGCTGAAGAAGAAGGCCGCTGACAAAGGAAAGTATTTCCATTGCAACAATGATGGCCACTGGAAGCGGAACTGCCCTACTTACTTGGCCATCCTAAAAAAGGAGGCAGGTCCTTCTGGAGGTATGCTCGTTATAGAGTCTATCCTTACGATTTCTTCTGCATCCAGTTGGGTGCTTGACTCTTGTTCTAGTGCTCACTTGTGAACTTCTATGTAGGGTCTTGAGGATAGCAGGAGGCTGAGGGATGGCGAAATGATCCTATGCATCAAAAATGGAGTAAGAGTTGCTACCATGGCCATGGAAACATACCCTCTTCGACTACCATCTGGTTTAAACCTAGTGTTAAAAGACTGTTATTATGTGCCTGTAGTAAGCAGGAATTTGATTTCTGTTTATTGCCTTGCATTAGAAGGCTATGTAATTAGTTTTCTTAAGAACCATTGTAACATTCTTTATGAAAGAAATAAAATTGTAAGTGGTTTCCTTATTAACGGTCTTTATCAGTTACATATTGATGTATCTATTTTTAATATCGAGCAAAATATGAATACCATAAAATGACCTAGGGATAGTCCAAATGATAGGTATCTATGGCACCTAAAATTAGGTCATATAGCAGAAGATAGGGTTAACAAATTGAAGAAAATTGGGCTATTGAGTCTATTGACTTTCGAGTCATATCCAATTGTGAATCTTGTCTTCATGGCAAAATAACTAAGCTCCCTTTTGTAGGATATGGGGAAAGGGCCATGGATCTTCTTATCCTAGTACATACTGATGTGTGCGGCCCATTCGATGTGCCGGCTAGAGGCAACTTTGTCTAATTCAAAACCTTTACCGATGACTTATCTAGGTATGGGTATGTGTATCATATGAGACACAAGTCTGAAGCTTCTGAAAAGTTCAAAGAATTCAGACATGAAGTAGAAAAGCAAATTGAAAAATCCATTAAGGTTCTTCGATCAGATCGAGGAAGTGAATACCATAGTTGGAAATTTTTGAACTATCTCAAGAAAAATGGCATAGTCTCTCAATGGACTCCACTTGGAATACCTCAACTCAATGGGATTTCAGAATGGAAGAATTGGATCCTATTAGATATGGTCCGATCCATGATGAGCTTCACAGACCTCTCTAATTTTCTTTGAGGATACTATTTGTTAACTATAATATACTTACTGAATAGGATTCCTTCTAAAACTATTTCTACCACACCGTATGAGATATGGCATGGTAAGAAACTAAGTCTAAGTCATCTCAGAATTTGGGCTTGTCCGACTCATGTCAAAAGACAATAAGCGGATAAGTTAGACTTTAGGTCCTTCACAGCTAGATTTATAGGATATCTTAAAGAGTCATTAGAATATTATTTCTATATTCCAGAAGATCATAATGTGATTGTGAGTCGACATGCCATCTTTCTTGAAAAGTAGTTTATTCAAGATAGCGGCATTGGAAAGCAAATCAAGCTCGATTAGAAAGTCTCACAAGAGCAATGAGCTAAGGACCAAATGGAACCAAATTAGTTTAAGCCAATCCATTCACTACTTCCTCCACCTCACAAATCAAAAAGAGTTTCCCATCCCCCTGAGAGGTACTTGAAAGAAAATCCTGATTTTCTAGACCAGGTTCGTTCAGATCTGATCGGATCAAGAGATATATTTCAAAAATTTTTCTCTTTAATCCAAATTAGATCTGAGATATTTCAGATTTAATTTTTATTATTTCAATAATTAAAATAAAATATAGATAAATTAAATTATATTTAATTTACCTCGATATAGGGTAATCCTATTACCTATTGATGATAGTGTAAGCAGCGGAAGGCTCTAGTTTTAGCCACGCAAGTGCCTAACCTCTACCGATATCCACTTAGGCTAGATCTAGAGATCCTCTTCTTCTCTATCAGATCTCCCAAAATTAAATCTGAATCTGATTTGGAAGATCTTCAAGATAGCTTTCGAAGATCAGTAGTTGTCCTTTGCAGCAGCATAGCTAGCTTTCTATCGCCTTTCTCTCATCTCGATTGCACCAACTGAGATCCCAAACTTCTTTGGGCATGGAGAGGAGAGGGAGAAGATGAACTTGTCATGGAGAAGGAAGAGAGAGGTAGCCTTGGGGCATAGAGAATTGTTCTTTCTTTTGAGTTGGGCGCAGGATCTTATTTATAGACTATGCGTGATCCAACTCCTCTTCATCCCAACCAAACATAATTCTTTGTGAAATCAGATCTAAATCTAATTGGTGGGAATAGAGACCCTTGGATTCATCCTTAGATGGTGCCTAAGACCAGTCAAAGATGCTTCTTAGGAGGAGTGTAATCAAAATCCAATAAGGAGATGGAGTCCCTATCCAATAGGGACTCCTGGGCGCCTCAAGCTTGGGCGCATGCCACCCTTGGCGTGCGCCCTCCTTCTTGCCAATTTCTGGCAAGGGGACAAGCCCCCACCAGCTCTCCAATAGGTGCATGACATGTGGATAGAAGTCAAAGTATCAATGGTCAATATTTGACCAGTCAAAGGTCAACTTTTGACCAAAGTCAAAGAACGAGAAATGGCAGATAACCAAAAATGGCAGGTATTGTCTTACAAAATAAGACAACCCTTTTCTGAACTGGACAGGCACCAGTCAGACCAAGTGAAGATCTCTGATCGAGCACAAACTTCTTTGGCTCAGTCAGGACAACTATTTATGATAGTAAAAGAAGAACGTTAGGTTCAATCGAGTGCTAGCATGATTTTCTTGAACCTAATTGAATCTCATTTAGATCAATTGAACTGGATCAGTTCAATTGATGATCACCAAATTCAAACCCTTGTTTGTATGACCCAGTTAGGTTTAGTTCTATATGGTAATGAGATATGTCATGATCTCTATCATCGACATCATCAAAACTCCTTTTGATGGATCAAAACTCTTCTGATTCGAACAGCTAGAATGATCGATCATCTAAATCATTCTAATTGCTCCCAAAATCCACTAGTGATATCTAGCAGTATATGGTGGCAACCCATCAGAGCTGAATGCGAACCTCTTGGTGCAGCTACCTGTGTGATTAAGTTCTTCTATCTTGAGCTTCGATTAGATTAGGGTTAAGGTGAACTCGTCAAACCCCAGTTTCTATCATATGATGTAATCATTCGATTCAAGTCCGATGTGAAAACCTAAATTGAAACTCGTTCGATTATTTCACTCTGCCATGGCCATGAGCTTCTAGACTTGATTCTTATGATCATCATAGGGCTGCTCCTCTACCATCGAGGTAGATAGATTCCATCTTGATGCAATCCAGTTTCTACAATGAACATGCTATAGCCAACATACACCTCAGGATTTTGAATGGCTAGGAGGTCGAGTTATGGTGTAGTCAAACTATAACACCCTCAAGGTGAACTATCGATGCACCTCAGGTCAAAGAATCAGACACACCACTACAGCATCGAGTCAGTCATTAATGAGAAGGTAGACTTTCTAATGACTACTCAAGGTGGTCACGCTTAGTGCCCTCGTTCTCTAACGAGTATCTGTACTCTCGCTCTGGTGTCTCCACATCGTAGACTCAAGACTCATCTACTAAAGAGAAGCGATTGTACACCAACCTTCTGGATCAATCACCATCCTTATGATGATCCTATGGTCGGAAGCATTTTATAAGTTAACAATGATTATTCATGTCTTAAATTTTCAACTCTTGAAAATATGAATTATCATTACCATTAACTCAAAGGATGTATCATAGACACTAAATACACATATGTGATGGAAAATAACCCATTTTATTGATTATTGTCAAAATTATAATTTTGTCCTAGAAGTGTATTACAAGTGTCAGCCAATTCTGGCTTCTAGGGCACATATATCTAACAATCTTCCACTTGTCCTAAAGTTAATTGGCTACAAGTCTAAGTCCCATCTTCTCAAGATGGGCTTCGATTTTTTATTATCCCAATGGCTTTATAAGTGGGTCTACCACATTGTCTGCAGAATTGACTCTCTTGACCTTGACGTAACCCTTCTCAAGGTAATCGCGGATGAGGTGGTATCGCCGCTCAATGTGCTTGGATTTTTGATGAGACCTCGGCTCCTTAGCAAGGGCTATAGCGCCATTGTTATCACAGTATAGAGGAATGGCATCTGATGGCATTACTCCAATTTTTTGTAGCAAACTTGATCTGAAACGAACCTAATTTAAAAAATCAGGATTTTACTTCAACTAGTATCAGAGATAGGTTCAATAAAAATTATTTAGATCTATTTTTAATTTATTTTGATCTAATAAATAGAAGATTTTATATGTCATATAAGATGTGATTAGATCTAAAATTAGAAAATTAAAAGTTAAATAATATAGATCTAAGTTCTACAATATGCATGACTAGTTGTAAAATAGAATAGTTCTATATGTAGTCTTGCATGATCATGATTTATTTTGATTAAATTATAATTTTGGATTTATTTATTTTATATCCTTTGATGATTATAAATATTATAATAAGATCTAAAAAATAGAAAATAAAATTATTTAATTTTTAGATCATATAAGATATGATGATTGTATGTCTACACTAGTTGTAGAATAGTTATACATAATTATTTAGATTAGAATTTATTTTGATGTGATCAATTTAAATCTAATTTTTTAGATAATTATGAAATTATTTAGATCTAAAAAATATGCATGCATGATACATGAGATGTATACAATACATATATTAAGTTAGATCAAATTTTATATATGAGATATATGATGTAGATCTACTAGTTTTATAGATTTATATTTTTGATTAAGGCATTCCCCTTGGCCATCCAGTCATAAGAATAAAGTAAGATTTAAATGCCCTCTCCTTCCATTCGATGGGGTGTTCTTATGATGTGTATGGGTGCTGTGCATTCGTCCTTAATCCAAAATCAAGAACTTACTTTCTACAAAACCCTAGATCCTGAAACCCTAGGATTTTATTTATATATTTTATTTATGAATCATAACTTAATTAAGAATTAAGATTATAAAATATTAATTAGATCCAAAATTGAGAACTTCAGATCTAAGACATATTCATAAATTTGGGTTCAGGCTTGGGTAGCTCAATTAGGTCTAAGCGGTTGATCAAACCGAATCAAGAGTTGGTTAGATGGGGATCAACAGTGCTTAAATTGACCAGCCTAATAGGATTAAGTCTGGGTCAAGATCAAGTCATGTGAGTGATCGATCAAGCTAAGATCTAATTAGGCTCAGTGGTTAGAGTCTGGAATGTAGGCTAATCCGATTGGTTCTAGCTCAACAATTTGGTGTCTAAGGTAAGTCTGGCAGATACGATCGACTGATTTTTAATTGGGAGCTACTCCACTTGAATACATTCTTTTGAGTTAATAGCATATCCCTTCCACCGGTCTCATTACCTGACCAATTTGTTGCTCAGTTCAATCTGAGGTGGTCAATAATCTGAGCAACCCATGCCACTAGGTTATCATAATGGTTATGACTATGTCAAGTCTTGTTTAATGAGACCTAAATCAAATCTTCCAAAAAAAAGATTAAGTCTAAGATCTTCCACCATTGTAGATGTGCGGGCTCTTTTCGGGGTTGATTATTCTCGGTTGGTTACAGTGACTCAGTTGCATCGAAAAGCTGCAACCATATCTATTAGGCATTGGATGCTACGAGCTAGAGAATGGATTGAGCTCAATATTTCAGATATGGTGAGAGACTCAATTAGAAATCCAATATGTGCAAATGGTGGGTCTGACTAACTAGAAATGGATCAATATTCTGGGTACGGTGAGATTCATGAATTAAAGACCAAGTTTGGATGGCATCATGATTCGAGAATCATTGAACAAGAGTTATTCACTCACTGGCTAATCCATCACCAATAACTATTAGATGAGGTGATGAGTCAATTGGTGGGACCACACCACCCACTAGAAATCATTAATCATAGAGATTTTTGCATTTCTACAGAGGGAGTGTAGGAATCCAAAAAAATAGTGGGAGCTAATTTGTTTAAAAGTAAAAATTTCTAAATAAATTGGTTAAGTCTTAATTACAATATCTAACTAAAAACTTTGACTCTCTATAAGAAAATGTCTGCATCCAATCCATTAGCACGAATCCTGGACACCCATAGAGTACCGGATCAAATGACAAGGATTGGCTCCAAAACTTTAAAATCATTTTGGGTTCTAAGAAGTTCACTCATATATTGGACCAGGATCTCCCACCTTACCAGCTCGTCCATCCACTAAACAGAGACCATCTCTGATAAGTGGATGGATGAAGATAAACAAGGCTAGATATTACATGTTGGGCTCGATGTCCGATAAACTTCAGCACCAACATGAAGATATCAGGACTGCTCGCTAAATGTTAGCTCACCTACAAGAGATGTTTGGTGAACAAAGTCACGCTGCCAGTATCAAGTCACTAAACAACTTTTCAAGACTAAGATGCATGATGGGCAGTCAGTCTCCAAGATCATTGTTAATGATGTATCAAGGATTTAGAAGAGCTTGAGAAGCTTGGAGTGAGTTGGACTTGGATCTACAGAATGATATTATTCTGCAATCTTTGACTGATGCGTATATGGACAGTTCATCATGAACTACATATGCATAAACTTCAAAATTTCTGGCTGAAGTTATGAACATACTGGTTACCACTGAGCTTTCCATGAAAGATTCTAAAGGCTCAGTGCTTGCTATGGAATGGACTTCTTCCAAGAGAAAGTCCTTTCGAAAAAAAGAGAAGTCTTGTGAAAAAGTAGAAGGTGGAAGGAGAAAAGAAGAAAAAGATAGAGCTGAAGAAGAAGGCCGCTGACAAGGAAAGTATTTCCATTGCAACAATGATGGCCACTGGAAGCGGAACTGCTCCTACTTACTTGGCCATCCTAAAAAAGGAGCAGGTCCTTCTGGAGTATGCTCGTTATAGAGTCTATCCTTACGATTTCTTCTGCATCCAGTTGGGTGCTTGACTCTGGTTCTAGTGCTCACTTGTGCACTTCTATGTAGGGTCTTGAGGATAGCAGGAGGCTGAGGGATGGCGAAATGATCCTATGCATCAAAAATGGAGTAAGAGTTGCTACCATGGCCATGGAAACATACCCTCTTCGACTACCATCTGGTTTAAACCTAGTGTTTAAAAGACTGTTATTATGTGCCTGTAGTAAGCAGGAATTTTGATTTCTGTTTATTGCCTTGCATTAGAAGGCTATGTAATTAGTTTTCTTAAACCATTGTAACATTCTTTATGAAAGAAATAAAATTGTAAGTGGTTTTCTTATTAACGGTCTTTATCAGTTACATATTGATGTATCTATTTTTAATATCGAGCAAAATATGAATACCATAAAATGACCTAGGGATAGTCCAAATGATAGGTATCTATGGCACCTAAAATTAGGTCATATGACAGAAGATAGGGTTAACAAATTGAAGAAAATTGGGCTATTGAGTCTATTGACTTTCGAGTCATATCCAATTGTGAATCTTGTCTTCATGGCAAAATAACTAAGCTCCCTTTTGTAGGATATGGGGAAAGGGCCATGGATCTTCTTATCCTAGTACATACTGATGTGTGCGGCCCATTCGATGTGCCGGCTAGAGGCAACTTTGTCTAATTCAAAACCTTTACCGATGATTTATCTAGGTATGGGTATGTGTATCATATGAGACACAAGTCTGAAGCTTTTGAAAAGTTCAAAGAATTCAGACATGAAGTAGAAAAGCAAATTGAAAAATCCATTAAGGTTCTTCGATCAGATCGAGGAAGTGAATACCTTAGTTGGAAATTTTTGAACTATCTCAAGAAAAATGGCATAGTCTCTCAATGGACTCCACTTGGAACACCTCAACTCAATGGATTTCAGAATGGAAGAATTGATCCTATTAGATATGGTCCGATCCATGATGAGCTTCACAGACCTCTCTAATTTTCTTTGAGGATACTATTTGTAACATATAATATACTTACTGAATAGGATTCCTTCTAAAACTATTTCTACCACACCGTATGAGATATGGCATGGTAAGAAACTAAGTCTAAGTCATCTCAGAATTTGGGCTTGTCCGACTCATGTCAAAAGACAATAAGCGGATAAGTAGACTTTAGGTCCTTCACAGCTAGATTTATAGGATATCTTAAAGAGTCATTAGAATATTATTTCTATATTCCAGAAGATCATAATGTGATTGTGAGTCGACATGCCATCTTTCTTGAAAAGTAGTTTATTCAAGATAGCGGCATTGGAAAGCAAATCAAGCTCGATTAGAAAGTCTCACAAGAGCAATGAGCTAAGGACCAATGGAACCAAATTAGTTTAAGCCAATCCATTCACTACTTCTCCACCTCACAAATCAAAAAGAGTTTCCCATCCCCCTGAGAGGTACTTGAAAGAAAATCCTGATTTTCTAGACCAGGTTCGTTCAGATCTGATCGGATCAAGAGATATATTTCAAAAAGTTAGAGAATGAGGTCACTGAGCATGACCACCTCGAGTAGTCATAAGAAAGCCTACCTTCTCGTTGATGATTGACTCGAAGCTGTAGTGGTGTGTCTGGTTCTTTGACTTGAGGTGCATTGATAGTTCACCTTGAGGGTGTTATAGTTTGACAACACCATGACTCGGTATCCTAGTCATTCAGAATCCTAAGGTGTATGTTGGCTATAGCATGTTCATTGTCAGAATTGGATTGCACCAAAAGAAAATCTATCTACCTCGGTAGAAGAGGAGCAGTCCTATGATGATCATGAGAATCAAGTCCATAAGTCCATGGCTATGGCAGAGAGTGAAATAATAGAAAGAGTTTCTATTAAGGTTTTCACATCGGACTTGAATCGAATGATTAAATCATATGATAGAAATTAGGGTTTGACGAGTTCACCTTAACCCTAATCTGATTGGGGCTCAAGATAGAAGAACTTAATCACATAAGTAGCTACACCGAGAGGTTCATTTTTAGTTTTGATGGATTGCCACCATATATTGCTAGGTGTCACTGGTGCATTTTGGAAGCAATTAGAATGATTTAGATGATCGATTATTCCAGTTGTTTGAATCAGAAGAGTTCTGATCCATCGAAAGGAGTTTCGATGATGTCGATGATGAAGATCATGACATATCCCATTATCATATAGAACTGAACCTAACTAGATCATACAAACAAAAATTTGGATCTGGATATCGTCAATTGGACTAACCCAGTTCAATTGATTTGAATTAGATTTAATTAGGTTCAAGGAAATCATGCTAGCACACGATTGAACCAAATGTTCTCCTTTTACTATCATTAAAAGTTATCTCGACTAAGCCAAATGTATTTTTTCTCACTCAGGTACCTTTACTTGGTCTAACTGGAGCTTGTCCAGATTAGAAAAGGGTTTTCTTAATTTATGAGATAAATTAGAGACAACACCTGCCATTTTTCATCACCTGCTAATTCTTGTCCTTTGACTTTGGTCAAACGTTAACCTTTGACCCTTGGATATCTGCCCATGTGTCATGCACTTATTGAAGAGTAGATAGGGGCTTGTCCCCTTACTGGAATTTGGAAAGGAGGGGGTGCATGCTTAGGATGGCGTGCACCCATGGATAGGGATGCTTGGAGTCCCATACGGATGGGACTCCAGGTTGCTTCTTGGATTCTACTTATGTGACCCTTACCTATAGACTTTGATCAGTCTTAGGCACCATCTAAGGATGAATTTATGGAGCTCTCATCTGATTAGATCAGATGATGTCATCCCACCAATCAGATTTAGATCTGATTGCATGAAGCAATGCGACTGGCTGGGATGATGTGGCACTGCATGGCGCAGTAGGGTCTATAAATAAACCCTATCTGCACCCAACTTTCAAAGAGTTTCTCTTAGCCCATGCCCCAAGGCTGCTCCTCTCCCTCCTCCACACCATCTTTAGATCCTCTCTATCCTCTCCATGCCCAAGAAAAGTTGGGCTTCAGTTTGGTGCGATCTAGGTAAGAAAAAGCTGACGAGAAAGGAAGAAGGCAGCACTGCTACAAAGACGACTGCTGATCTTCAGAAAAAATTTTGAAGATCCTCCAAATCAGATCCAAATCTGATTTTTGGAGAAGTGATAAAGAAGGAGAGGATCTTCAGATCCAGCCTGAGTGAGTACCAGTAGAGGCCAGGTGCTTGCGTGGCTAGATCCAGAACCTCGGGCAATCAGTAGGATCATCAAAGGATAATCGGATTACCCACATCAAGGTATAAATTAAATCAAATTTAATTTATTTTTATTTTTATTTGTTAGATCTGTGAAATCAAATTTGAAATATCTCAAATCTGATTTGGAAATATAAGAGAAATTTTTAAAATATCTCTCTCAAGCCGATCAAATTTGAACGAATCTGATCCAACAAATCAAGATTTCTCCTTCAGAAAAATCCTATTTAATCTACGAGGTGGAGGAGGTTGTGATTGGACTGGCTTAATCTAACTAGGTTCCATAAGTTTCTTAGCTCGTTGCTCTTGGGAGACTTTCTCTTCAGGCCTTATCTATCTTTCGATGCCACCATCTTGGATAAACTATTTTTCAAGAAAAATGGCATGTCGACTCACAATCACATTGTGGTCTTTCGAAAGATAGAAATAATATCCTAATGATTCTTTAGGATATCCTATAAAATGAGCTCTAAAGGACCTAGACTCTAACTTGTCCGCCTGCTATCTCTTGACATGAGTCGGACAACTCCAAATTCTGAGATGACTCAGACTTTGTTTCTTACCATGCCATATCTCATACGGTATGGTAGAAATAGTTTTAGAAAAAATCCTATTCACTAAGTAAATTACGGTCATTAAACTATGTCCCTAAAAAAAATCAAAAAGGTCTGTGAAGCTTATCATGGATCGGACCATATCTAATAGGATCCGATTTCTTCATTTTGAAATCTCGTTGAGTTGAGGTGTTCCGGATGGAGTTCTTTGAGAGACTATGCTATTTTTCTTAAGATAGTCTAGGAATTTTTGACTAAGGTATTCACCTCTTCAATCTGATCAAAAAATTTTAATGAATTTTTTAGTTTGCTTTTCTACTTCATGTCTGAATTTTTTGAATTTTTTAAAGACTTCAGACTTATGTCACATCAAATTCACTTACCCATACTGAGATAGATCATCGATAAAGGTTATGAAGTAGACGTAGTTGCCTCTAGCTGATATATTAAATGGACTACACACATCAGTATGTACTAAGGCAAGAAGGTCTGTAGCCCTTTCTCCATGTCCTACAAAAAGGAGCTTGGTCATTTTGTCATGAAGGCATGATTCATAAATCAAATATGTCTCGAAAGTCAATGGACTCAATAGCCTGGATTTCTCCAATTTGTTAACCCTATCTTCCGCTATATGATCTAGCCTAAGGTGCCATAGATACTTATCATTTAGACTATCCCTAGGTTGCTTTAGTACTACGACATTCACGTTTTGCTCAACATTTAACATAGATACATCAATATGCAACTGATAGAGACCATTAATTAAGAATATACTTGTAATTTTATTTTTTTCAAAAAGAATAGTACAGTGGTCTTTAAGAAAGTTAATAACATAACCTTCATGTGCTAAATAAGAAGTATAAATCAAATTTCAGCTTGCTGCATGCACAAAATAATAGTCCCTAAGAATCAAATCTAAACCAGATGGTAATCAAAGAGGATAGATTTTCATGGCCACAACAGCAACTCTTGCTTCATTTTTAATGTGTAGGATCATCTTACCATCCCTCAACCTTCTGCAATCCTCAAGATCCTGTATAAAACTGCACAAATGAGTACTAGATCCAAAGTCAAGCACTGAATTGGATGCAGAAGAAATCGTTAAGTTAGATTCAATCATGAGCATACCTCCAGAAGGACCTATCTCCTTCTTATTCTTTAGGGTGGCCAGGTAAAGAGGACAGTTTCGCTTTCAATGGCTATCAGAATTATAATGAAATCACTTTTCTTTATTGGCAACCTTCTTCTTTTGCTCTCCCTTCTTCTTCTTTCCACCTTCTACCTTCTACTTCTTTGCAGTCTTCTTCTTCTTCCCAAAAGACTTTCTTTTGGAAGAAGTCCATTCCACAGCAAGCACTGAGCCCTTTGAACCTTTCATAGAGCTCAGCAGTAACCAGCATGTTCATAAGTTCAGCCAAAATATTTTGATGTTTATGCATATAGTAGTTCATAATGAACTGCCCATATGTATCAGTCAAGGATTGCAGAATTATATCAATCTGTAGGTCCTTGTCCAACTTAATACCAAGCTTCTCCAGCTCCTCTAAGTCCTTGATCATCATCAGACAATAATCTTGGACTGACTATCCATCACACATCTGAGCCTTAAAAAGTCTCTTAGTGACTTGATATTTAGTTGCGCGACTCTATTCACCAAATAACTCTTGCAGGTGAGCCAATATTTGGCAATTAGTCTTTATGTCTTCATGTTGATGCTAGAGCTCATCAGACATTGAGCCCAACATATAATATCTGATTTTGTTAGCTTCATCCATCCACTTTTTCAGAGACCCTCTCTATTCATCGGATGGATGGACTGGTAAAGTGGGAGGATCCTATTCCAACATATAATTTAATTTCTCAAAATTCAAAATAATTTTAAAGTTTTAGAGCCAATCCTTGTAATTAAATTCGATCGATCTATGGGTGTCTAGGATATGGACTAGTGGATTAGATGCAGACATTTTTTTATAGAGAGTCAAAGTTTCTAGTTAGATTTTATAATTAGACTTAACCAATTTATTTAGAGATTTAATTTTTAAATAAATTTAGCTTCCACTATTTTCTCAGATCCCTATACTCCTTGGGCAGAGATGCAAAAATCTCTATGATTAATAATTTCTAGTGGGTGGTGCGATCCCACTGACTAGCTCACCACCTCACCTAACAGTTTTGGTGATGGGTCAACTGATGAGTGGACAACTCTTGTCCAATGATTCTCTAATCATGGTACACTAATACCTGATCTCTAATTCATGAATCTTACCGTATCTGAAATATTGATCTAATTCTTAGTTAAGTCAAACCCACCACTTACATGAATTGAATTTTTGATTGGATCTCTCACCATACCCAAAATATTGAGTCCAACCCATCCTCTAACCCATAGCATCTAATGCCTAATAGACATGGTTGTGTCTTTTCGGTGCAACTGAACCACTATATCCAACCGAGAACAATCAACTCCAGGAAGAGCCCACACATCTACAATGGTGGATGACCTTAGACTTAATATTTTCTTAAAAAAATTTGATTTAGGTTTTTTTAAACTAGACTTGATTTAGTCATAACAATTATGACTAACCTAGTGGCATGGGTTGGCTCGAATTGTTAGCCATCTCTAATCAGAACTAGATTGACATAAATGGCTAGGTAAGTGAGACCGGTGGAAGGGATATACCATTAACTCGACAAAAATACATTTAGGTTGAGTAGCTTCCAATTAAAAATCAGTCAGTCGTATCTATCAAACTTATCTTAGACACCAAATCATCGAATCAAAATCAATCGGATTAGCTTACAATCCAGGCTCGAACTGCGGAGCCAAATCAGATCTTGATTTGATCGAGTCACATCTCAATGTGATTTGATCTTGATCCAAACTTAATCCTATAAGACTGGTTAAATCTAAGCTTTCTTCGATCTCACCTAACCAACTCTTGATTCGATTTGATCAACCGCTAGACCTAATTGAGCTATCCAAGCTCAAATCCAAATTTATGAAGATATCTTAGATCTTAAAATTCATAATTTTAGACCTAATTAGTTTTATAATCTTAATTCTTAATTAAGTTTGAGTTTATAACCAGAAACATGCAAAAATCTTAGAATTTCAGGATCTAAGATTTTATAGAAAAGTAAATTTTTGATTTCTGATTAAGGATGAACGTGTAGCATCCCTACATGCTATAAGAGCACCCCATCAAATGGGAGGAGAGGACCTTTAAATCCTACTTTACTCTTATGATCGGACGGTCAAGGAAAATGCCTTAATCAAAAATAATTACTACACTACAAAACAATAAATCTATAACATATATCTCATATAAAGTCATAGATCTAAACATGCATGTTCTGTATACATCTCATATATCAATCATTAAATCCTAAATGCATGCTTTCAAATCACATATAATATTTAAAAAATAAATTTTATATTGATCATATCAAAATAAAATATATTCTAGATAAATCATAGAACTATTCTACAACTAGTCTAGGCATACTTCATTCATATATCATATAAAAATTAAAAATTTTATTTGTTATTTATATATCTGATTATAACACTTATAACATCAAAAAATAGAAGCATAAAGATCTAAAAAAAAATTTAGTCATGTCAAAAAGAAAATTAGCACTAGACTACTCATAGAAAAATTCTAAACCTAGTCTAGATTTGCATCTCATACAAGATTGATATGAATCTAAAAATTTTTAATCTCTTTAATTTTAGATCTGATCATATCTAATGTAACATCTAAAATCTTTACTATCAGATCATAGATCGTAAAAAAAATTAGATCTAAAATAGATTTGAAGAACTGCTAATGCAATTCTGATACCAATTGAAGAAAAAACTACTTTTTTCTGCCACAGGATTGGTTTGATCTGACTAGATCTATAGAGAATATTTTAAAACTTTTTCTGTAGAATTTAATTAGATCAGAGAGTTTGTTGATCTAATTTTAATAATCTAATATTAGAAATTAAAATTAAAATTAAAATAGTAACATCTGATGTTACCTTTAGGGTAAACTATCTTTATCCTGTTGATGATCTATGGAAGCTTTGGGTTCTAGATCAAGCCACGCACATGCCTGACCTCTACCAGAGTCCACTCAGGCTAGATCTAAAAGTGCTCTCCTTCTGGATCTAATCATAAAAAATTAGATCTAACTCTGATTTTGTATAGCCTTCGAATCAACTGATGAAGGCAGCGTGCTCGTCTCATGAACATCATCTCTTTCCTTGAAACCTTTGCGCCAATTCCTTTGGACCTTCTCTTAGAACCTTGGCCCAATCTTTAGGCATGGAGAAGAAGAAGAGGAGGGGCATGGAGAAAGTGGTGATGGCAGCAAGAGGGGCTTTGGGGTGTGGAGCAATGACTGCATGAAACCCTAGGGCATAGGGTCTCTTAAATAGAACCCTACGCCACCTCAGTGTTCCAATCAATCAAGCAACCAATTACATGATTTGTTTCTAATTTCTTGATAAGTTTTCATGGCAACTCATATCAGAATTGCTGCCCCAAATATTCCATATAACGATGTACAAAATAGGCAGAGAGAAGGGAAGGAAGTTTGGTGCGTGATGGATTCTTCCTTCTCTCTTAGAGTTTGATCTCTATCAAACTCTTTGACTGGTCAAATCTAAAATTTAACTAAGTCAAAGCCTATCCACATTGGGCATATGCTTAGGAGGATGTGCGTCCTCTCCATGCCATACCAAAATGTAGGGGTGCGTGCCCCTAAAAAATTTCCAAGGGGCATGCACCCCTGATCCCTTCTTTCTTACAATAGGGTCAACCTTTGACCCTGGTGTGCAACAAAAAAGGTAGGTGACCAAAAATGGTGGGTAACCAAAAATGGTAGGTGCTGTCCTAAAATTATCTGATGAATTTAGATAATCCTATTCTAACCTAGACAAGTTTCAGTCAGGATTTTGGTTGAGATGAACCAGAAAGACTACAAAAGAAGAATGTTAGGTTCAATCATATGCTAGCATGATTTTCTTAAACTTAATCAAATCTAATCCAAATCAATTGAACTGACTCAGTTCAATTGATCACAACCAGATTCAAACCCTTGTATGTGTGATCCAGTTAGGTTTAATTCCATATGATAATGAGATATGTCATGATCTCTATCATTGACATCATCAAAACATCTTTTGATAGATTAGAATTTTTTTGATTCATACAATTAGAATGATCAATCATCAAGATCATTCTAATTGCTCTCAAAATCCACCAATGACACCTCGTAGTATATGGTGGTAATCCATCAAAACTGAAAGCGAACCTCTCGGTACAGCTATCTGTGTGAATCGATTCTACTATTATGAGTCCTGACAGGATTAGGGTTTAAGGTAAACTCATCAAAACCCAACATCAGTCATATGAATGAATCATTCGATTTGAGTTTGATGTGAAATTCTAATAGAAAACTCTTTTCTATCACACTGCCATAGCCATGGGCTTAAGGACTCGATCTCATGATCATCATAAGACTATTCCTCCACTACCGAGGTTGATAGATCCCATCTTAGTGCAATCTAGTTTCTACAATGAACATGCTATAGTCAACATACATCTCTAGATTTCGAATGGCTAGGAGACAGAGTTATGGTATAGTCAAACTATAACACACTCAATATGAAGTGTCGATGCTCCTCAGATCAAAGAATCTGATACACAACTGCAGCATCGAGCCAGTCATCGACGAGAAGGTAGACTTTCTTATGACTGCTCGAGGTGGTCACGCTCAATGCCCTCATTCTCTAATGAGTATCTATACTCTCGCTTTGGTGTCTCCACACCATAGATTCAAGACTCATCTATCCTAAGAAAGTGATCGTACACCAATCTTCTAGATCGATCACCATCTTTGTGACGATCCTAAGGTCAGGAGCAGTTTATGAGTTAATTATGAAAATTCATGTCTTAAATTTTCAACTCTTGAAAATATGAATTGTCATTACCATTAACTCAAAGGATGTATCACAGACACTTTTAAATACACACTGTAATAGAAAAATAATCTATTTATTAATTTATAGTTAAAATTATAAAATTATTCTTAGAAGTGTATTACAAATGTCAGCCAATTTGGCTTCTAGGGCACACATATAACATCAGATACTGAGTAAAAATCATTTGGTGGAAAAATGATATTGCTTGGAGGAGATTTGAGGCAAATTCTTTTGGTTATTATGGGAGGAAGTTGGGAAAAAACAATAAACACATTAATAAGCCGATCATATCGATGGTATCGATGGAAACATTGTAGAATTTATCTTCTAAAAAAATTGTGGATGTTGAATAACTATATGGATAAAGAATCCATAACATTAATGCTTAATTTTAGTAGATGGATTTTGGATATTGTTGATAGAAAATTACTAGCATTAAACTAAATGAAGAAGATGAAGAAGAAAGCAAGATAAAAATTTTGGATGATTTTCTTGTAAAGAATAATGAAGACTGCATTCAAAATATTGCTTCTTCGGTATATACTGAATTTGTAAAAAGCCATGATGATCTAGTGTATTTGAAAGAGAGGGTTATCATCACACCTATAAAAGAAATTATTAATGAAATCAATATATACATACTTTCTTTGATTTTAGTAGAAGAAAAGGTATATTTAAGCTTCGATGCTATATGCAATATATCAACAAATACTGCTACCGTAGATGTTCTTTATCCGCTGAATTTTAGGATTCTCTAAAATTTAATGGTATCCCACATCATAATTTGAAACTGAAGATATGTTGTCCTTTAATTCTATTGCAAAATATCCACTAGAGTGTTAATCTGTGCAATGGTACCACGTTGATAATGACACAGTTAGCTACAAAAGTACTTGAGGCAAAAGTCATCACTGGTAGCCATATCAACAGTAAGGTTTATATTCTGTGTATTATAATACAGATGATATAAATAAAATGGCCATTTTTTTTAAGAGATGCCAATTTCCAGCGAGACTTTGCTATGCCATGATGATTAATAAAAGCCAAGTTCTTAGATTGAAACAAGTTGGATTGTACCAATTGAAGCCTATGTTTCTCATGGCCAAATTTATGTGATGGTTTCATGTGTAACATCATGATATGAGTTCAAATTTTAATAAAAAAATGAATATACTTGATTTGAAGATTATAGAAAGAATATTGTTTATAAAGAAATTTTTTTGACCTTCCTTCAGGTATTATTCTATATTTTGATTGTATATAATGATTTGATGTTTTTTTTGCTTATATTTTCTTATATTCATCCTTTTTTGAAAAGATTAACAAACAAAATGGAATATAGTTTATTGGCAAACGTATCACTTGAAAGAGCAATTGGAAAGTCAAAGTCAAAATTGCAAGAATGTGGGATTTGATAAATTCTAATATTGAAAATTAGTTGATGAGCCTTGACTACATCCTAATCGATGAAAGGTTTCTTTTTTCATAGTGTATGGATGCTTTTTTTGAGCATATATATACACATATATATTCATTCTCAATGCAAGGATTTCAATACAAGCGTTAATACAAAGAGAAGATGCTGACCATTAATTTTAACAATTTTCTTATTAAAGGAAAAGTTTATATCTTTCAAAACTTTAAAATCACTTTGAACAAAAAAAATTTCAGGACTATTGTCCATCGTTTATTATTTAAATCAATCAATGGATAACTATTGAGCAAATTGACTATGATGAGAGCTTTATTCTCCTTCAAACTTTAATTTTGTCAATTTTGATGAGCTCTTGCTAAAATATTATAATGATCTTTATTTAACAGGTATACACCAGTTGCATATATCATAATCCATGTTATTATGTTCTTTTATATGTGCATGTATACATTACATATACTGTTTTTCATGATAAGGCAAATATAATGTGATCATATTTACTCGCCTATTTGTAGATGTCATTGGCCACATTGATGTTGTTGGATTTTGATGTTGCTAGATCGCTTGATCAAGCACATATGTGGCAAAAGAAATTCATACTTTTTTCTTGCGTATGTTTCTCTCTATAAGATGATATAATATCATGAGATATCAATAATGTCAATACTTATTTTGTTTCATTAATAGCATGAAGAAAAATCTATTTACACTTTGGAGCAAATTTACCAAAGAATTTGATGAAAATACTATTCAAGAAAGAATGAAATAAGGTGCAACAATTATCATATTTGTCAGCATGACTATGAGAACATACAAAATTAATTTATTCTCTCTTTTATAAAAAAATAAAAAAGACTAACAAATCAATATATTTTTTATAGAAAAAATGTGCTAGTTATCATCCCCTACATCAAATATTATTTGGATCTAAAAATATTGGAGATTATTTTCTATTGAAATAAGCTATGAAATGCAAATTTATAGTAATGTCTATCAAAAAATTTAATGTTTCGGCTTGAAATACTGATTGCTCCAATTAAATTCATATAAGATCCATGGTAGGAAGTTATTGCCAACAAAACAACAATCAAAGAATTACTTGAATTACAATATGATCACTTTCCGGTTTGATCCAAAATTTGTTAATATCCAATCATATTCTCAAACAAGAATCCTGAATTGATTCAATATTTTTTCAGAGTACAAAATTTACATATAAGGTATACTTAAAATCTATTGACACCTCCTAAGGCTAGTGGTATATAAAGCTCGCTTTAGTTGTAAATCGGTGATGAAAATCTACATTAATGCTTTTTAGTGCAATCAGTATGGTAGAAATGATCACCTCCGATACTATGGTAAAATTATAATCTTCTGAATTTATTCTACTTTTCAAAAAAAATGGAGTGTCTTTCATCAAATATTTAGAAAACTAGCTCAGCAACTAATTGGTGCACCATGCATTAATCTCGCATCGGATTGAAGATCTAATAGATTCACTCTTCCACCCATTGTTGAGAGGGTTCTTGACTACACCTATATCTTCTAGATTTGGTTTGCATAATTTTAATGATATTTCTTTGAACTTCAAGATAATTTTTTTGATGAAAATGACTTTGAGTCATAGATTTACATTCAAATTCTGATGCAGCATCTTCATCAATTCAAATGCTAGAAAAAGCTGTTGTTAAAACTCCTGATAAAGAAGCTCCAGTAGAACTTTTCATAAAAGCCCTACGATGAAAACATTGGCACCCATATCTCAATAATATACCTCGCTTTTTGCCTTCTTATTTGGCTGCTTTTTTACCAATGAATTGGACATAATTTTCCATTACCTATTCAGAGGTCTATCTTCAATGCCAGCCATTAAGAAACACTAAGCAAGGTAATTTATCATTAATTATTATCTTACTATTAACTTTTCTAAAAAGTTCAAGCAACTAACCCATTTGTCGATTTTTAACCTTTATTTTTCAATATTTTGTAGTTCAAGCAGAGATCATCCAACCTCTAAAGGATAGGACTATTTTGTATTTGTTGTAAATTTTACATCTTCTTCGATACATTCTAATAAAACTTTTGAAGGATATGATTATTTTATATTTTTGGTAAACTTTGCATCTTCTTTAATACATTCCAATTTTTTTTGGTAAAGTAATACATTTCGATTAAAATCTTGTAGTGCAATGTCAATTATGTGTTGGTAATTATGATTTCTAAATGAGTATAGGTGAATCAATATTTTGGAACTAAATTTATTTTGGACATGATATAGTCCAAGTAAATATAATATGAAATATTTTCACATCACTGAACATGTTGGCCGGAGGTAATTAGGTTAAATCTAGAAAAAGAAAACTTGCTAGAATGTAGAAAAGGTTTGAAAAATTATATTTTTTTAAAAAAATGAAAGATAAAAATTCCTATTATATTTATATGTTGGTTCATGTTAAGGCAAGTATAATGGTGGAAATAAAAATGAAGAATATCAAAACAAACACCATTATTTCATAAAGATTCCACCATTAAGTCTTGAATAGTTTTTGATTAATAGATGGCAAACTGCTTGATGATCGACAAAGAGGAGCAAGTGGTGAGGATTTCACCCGACTCATCATTGAATAGCAAAGGGGAGCCAACAATGCTAGGATGGACCTTGATCAACTATATTCGATGAGGGCTTCAATGCTCGGTATGTCTATGACACCAAATCAAAAGAAAAAGGGGGTGAATGTGTCAGCTTTATAGAGTTCTCTCAAATGGAATGGCTAGCAGGTGGCAGAGGCTGGTCCGTCCTAGTCTCAAGTGCTTTAGGGTGGCTAATTTTTTTGCTAGGAGAGAACCCTAGCAATGGCAGAGAACATTGCAACTTAGAGTTCATGCAGGTCATTGCTTAGCTTCTTCAACAAAAAAGTAGATCAAGGAAGTAATTGATGGAAGCCAGCTCTTATTGCTAGGTTCCTTGGTCTTGGCTTGCCTCTAAACTTTGTGCAAAAGAAAATGACATCGAGGTGGAGAGGAGAAGGAGATTTCTATATTTTGCCACCCTTACCCTCTATTTGGTACGAAGGATGGATTAATGGAAGGATGGATAAAGGGAAAAGAATGGATGAGAGAGACGATAGATGAAAGATCCATCCATCTTTTCATATATTTGGTAAAACATGAAAAATGGATAGAAATTATTTTTTTCTCTGTTTATAGGAAGAATGAAAGGGAGGATAAATAATGTTTGTATAATATTTTTACTAAACTATCCTTTGGTAAAAATATTACTATTATCAATTTATAATACTTATTTATACTAAAGAAGTAAACAATATATAAGCTTATAATCTTTATAATCTATAATTATATAAAAAATTAATTTAATTTTAATTTAATATATAATTTTATAAATTAAATATTAATAATTAATTATAAATATTAATTATATAAGTAACTAAATTAATTTATAATTTAATTTAAATAGATAGCAAATATTATATCCTTCTTGTAACTTGTTGAACCAAATAGTGGATGAAATTTATCCATCCTTCCAACCTCATCCATCCACCCTCTCATGACCCCAACCAAACATAGGGTTAGAGGGCCTCATCCTCTTCAGTCTTCCATCCGAAAGGGCAAAGAATCATATCTTGGTTAGGGATCCTTACTCCTTGGCTAGGAAACTCCTTACCCTAGAAATCTAGCCGCTGAACTTCAAGCCTAGCCAAGACATGGTCCGATAGGCTAAGGTATGAATACAGCTACCAAATCATCCCCTAGAGTTTTGGGAAAAGATAAAATCTTTGAACTTGTCTCTATAGCAAGCACACCTCTATTTCTTGATGAATGGACCAAGTCCTCTACATGAAAGGGGCTTGCTTGTGAGTATATGCTAGGGTGCCAAGATCTGAGTGAAGGATTTATTTAATTAGGATGAATTACTAGTGATCTATTATTCCTATGATCACATAGGCAGCTCCATTGAAAGTTATGGTGCTCTGCAACTCCAAAAGCACCATTGTCCAAGCCTATATATGGGCCATAGATCTAGGTGGCTAGGGTTCCAATCATCCAATCATAAGATTGGGAAACCAAGACATCAACTACACCAAATTCCCCTATAGTTTAGGCTACATCACCATTGGCATAGCTAAGGAGAGAAACTTAGCACTCTCCACCAAGGACCCTTGCAAAGGCTGAGGTATTACCATCATCTAGGCTAGACTCTCAGTTTGCCCCCATATTGAATGAAGGATTGGAAGAGGCCATGGAACTGCAGGCTATGGATATAATTAGCTTTTTCCTATTTAACCAAAGGAGAATCATCCATATTAGTGGCCATGAAGGAGAAGAGGAATCGGTCTCCACCCGGGTTTTGGTCAATCATCAAGCCATGAATCTCTCCCTCAAATAAAAGTCTTGGTGGTGGAGGAAGAATGAGAAGGATGCTCTACAGATTATGGCATACCCTTTAGCCACATCAGGACATCATAGACATGTAGAAAATATCCAGGGGTAAGTCCAGAAGCTAGTGGTTTCTAACTCAGCAAGTTAGATATCTACTCAACAAAGATAAGTTATAGAGCTAGCATTACATTCACCAACCATTCAGCATGCATCACAACAATCTTCTTTTGGTAATGCTTCTCATGTCCATGATTACTATTTCCACCAATTAAGGCATGCTTTAGTCCATCACACATCACAGAAGTGTGATCTCTCTCAACCACAACAATACATGTTAAGGAATCCTCTTCTAGAATGAGCATAATGGGAATTGATAGTGGTTTGTTTAAGGAGCAATGGCCTATGGCAAGTTATCGGCCAATCTTTCTTCTAAGAGCTAGTGAAAATACTAGCTTGGAATTATAGGGGAGCTACAAAGCATCACCCCTTTGTTAATTATGCAAAGACTATGATGTTAGCATAATCTAGATGTGTTGGCTTTTGGAGACTAGGCTCTCATGAGAGCTCTATGTTCTAAGTCCGATGGGTGATGGATCCCATATGGGATTTGTATATGATTCCAATTATAGGACTCTCTTAGGGCATTATAGGTGCATGGCACAAAGATATCGATAGTGCGAACTTCACGTATTTAGATAGACAAGTAGCTTTTGATATTATCACTCTACACTTGGGTCCCACCTAGATAGTGGGGTTAGTCTATGCTAGCACTTGTGGGATTGAGCATAGACAATAATAGGATCTAGTGATATCTGTACTTTCTTTAGACTTGCCCTTAATTCGATCTCATATAGGATTTCAATCGCATATTATATGCAGATGATCTAGGTGGATCACCAAATGCTATGTGGACCATTGCCACTATGGATATTCAAAATGATAGCTAAACTCGATGTGAATCACTACCACTATGGATATTCAAGAAGATCACTAGATTCAATGTGAATCGTTTTTGCCATTATGAGTATTTAGAAGGATCACTAAACTCGATATAGATTATTTTGACTATCACGAGTACCCAAAAGGATCACTAGACTTGATGTATATCACTTTGGCCTCTACAAGAATTTAGAAGAATTACTAGATGATGTAGATTACTTTTGCAACTATGAAGACTCAATGTGGATTATGTTGGCTACAATGAGCAACATTAGATAAAATCTAAGAGCAAGATCTACTATATTAAGAAGTTGAATCGCATGCCAAACTTTAAGAGGCCATAATTTGATTATATAATGCCATATTATGATGATATATACATATATATTTTTAAGTTGAGTATCTTTTCGAGATCTACAATTTTTAGTCAAACCCCTAGGGGGTTAAATTGAAGCAAGATTCCAGCATTTGAGCCTCGAAATGTACTGATCAAATCAAAACTTTTCCTTTTAAAAAAGATTTTGATCAAAGAATAACTTTCAATTGGTGAAGAATTGGGCTGAGTGATTGATGGCAAAATTGATGTAGAAATCATGATCTATTTCATATAAAATTTTAGTTTTTTATGCTTGTTTATATTTATCATATTTTTAGGGTGAGTTAGACCTATTTGAACTAGAAAGAAAAAATCTAATTCATTATTCAATGGTAGACATCTTTCTAAATATTGATCCAAAAACCAAAATACTTAAGTACCTTAGGTACTAATGAATACTTGAACTTATGTGTAGGTAAAAACTCTCTAAGCTAACAGATTGCTCATTTGATAAAATATGTCTAACTAAGAAATATTGTTTATCAAGTAAAGTTACTCAAAAATCAACTTTAATAAAGAAGAGAATTAGTTGTGGTATACTCTAACATGGACAATGTATAAAGATTCTATAGTACTCAAGTTGACTCCAACACTTTCTAGTGTTGATCCTAAACTCAAGTTGACCCAACTATTTCAAGATTCAACCCAACTGAAGACTCAAAATACCAGATAGAGAGCTATATTTTGGAGAATAAGAATTCAAATTGACTTTAAAGTACCTTGAGTCGACCCCAATGCATCTCGAGCTGACTCCTGAATTTTCATGAGTCGACCCCAAAAGCGAGTTGATCCTAGATTTCCAAGAGTCAATCCTACTAATATCAATAAAAAGTAGCAAAATTTAAATTCTTCAACTAAAGCCAACTCCCGAGATTTCAATGGCCGACCCCATATTCGAGTCGACCCCAATAAGAATCCAAGCCGACCCTAGCAAAAGTCAAGCCGATCCTGAAGATTAGAAATTGACTCTATTGAGTTCTGATAAATTAAATGACTAGTTTGTTGGCATTTTTCCAATGGCTATAAATGGCTAGTTTGTATTCTCTAATGGTTATTTTAAGATTTCTAGCATTTCATAAACTTATTTAAGCATGGAATTTAGTTAGAATAAGTGATTTTTGAAAAAGAGAAAAAGAAGAGAAGAGTAAAAAGAAAAGAGTTACATTGAAAAACTTTCAAAAAATTATTGAGAAAGATAGAGCACTAAAAAAGAATATTCAATAGCCTTTACAATTAAGAAATAAGAGCTTGAGCACTTGATTAAGCACACCTACTATGGAGAATCTTCTTCAAGTTTACTCTTAGGCTTTTATTGAAGCTTTAAAGGAGGAGTTCTTTATATTTGAGCTGTAACTTCAACTATCTCTAAGAGTTTCAAGACTTTTATTTATTATGCTTTGAATTTATTATCTGTTGTACTCTAGTGTTTATAATAAGTTTCTTGAGATAAGAAACTTGGGTTGTAAGGCCTATCTAAGCCTGTAATTGAATGATCATATTGAGCCAAGTTAGGAGACTTAGTTTAGAAAATGGTTTCAATTGGTGAACCTAAAAAAATTGACTAGGTTAGAATTGCAAGCCCAAAAAACAATCTAACTGTAATCTTCTAAAAATTATAGTAGAATTTTTAAGTGGATGAGCTTGGGGAGTGGATGTAAGTGCAAGGGATTAGCACTAAACCATTATAAATTTATTGTATTTATGCTTATGTGCTGATTGCCTTCATTTCTACTTTAGCTATTCTGCACACATCTTTGTTTGTGTTGGAGCTTATTTTCTTGAGAATTTTGGTTGCTCACACTTAGAATGATTTCTATAAGTCTGTTAAAGATTTAATCCTGCTCTTTATTCTGATTTATTTGTGACACATATCTATGCACATTTTTTTAAGTTAGTAACAATTTTTAAAATTTTGCAAAGTTTTAAGAACTAAATTTATCCCCCCCCCCACCTCAGGTTGCTATCTTTGGGCAATACTATAAGATAAGAAGAGGAATTTGACCCAAATTCATAGACAATTATGATTACTTTGCATACTTATTATCCTCTCAATAACTTTCCATAGAAGAAAGGATGATAACTGAATAGATTATTGGAGGTAGTGAATGGAGTGGGTCCATGGAAGGTCCGGCCACACATTTTAAGAACATTTTAAGAAATTGATTAAAAGCTCAAACTAAGATAGCAGTTATTAGCATAAAAGTTTTGTGAAATGCTACTATGGGATGGTCCAGCCAAACATCATAAGCTAGTCAAAATGAAAGCAAAAGGATGAACTATTTTAATATCCAAATTCTAATCAAAGAGATGACCACACAAGCCCTTGAATAAATCCTCAACACCCCTTTGTCTTTCCTCCTTACCAATTTTCTCTAAACCCTAATCTCCAATCTTACAATTAAATAGACAACCCCAGAAAGCAAAGTCCTCTGAATGCAAGGCAATCAGAGTCCCCACGCATCAAATTTTTGCTAAGAGAACACAAGGAACAACAAAAATCAATAAAAAAAATGCAAGAATTCCAAACATCCCCAAAAAAATAGAGTAGAAACCAAGAAATATTCCTTTACCTCAAGAGCTGGAAGCAAAGAAGAATCCTAGTTGAGCTAAAGAGTCCTAAACTAATTGATCTCCATTTGACGGCCAGTAGCCATCTAGACAGCAGACAATGTTCTCTTCACAAAGTTTTAACCCTTTTTGATCGGTTTTAAGAGTTCTAAACTGAATTCTACCCAAATTCTTCATGGTAGACACCTCCCTAGCTCTATTTAAAGGGTCTAGGCTTCAAGAATTCAATATTTTCAATCAAAGAGAGGCAAGGTATAGGGTTAAAGCTAGACTTGGGTTAAAGGTTGCTTCAAGGCAACAAATGCCAAGAAGAAGAGCTGTCTTCTATGTCGTCTTCATCCCAACACCAATCTAAGATCAAGATCATTATTTCTAGTTTTTCTTTATTTTCTTATTATTTTTAATTTCTTGTATTCAAATTTTTAATTTTAATTTAATGAAAATTTATCGTTATGCTCTTTATTTTTATTGCATGTAGATGCTATGATCTAGGTAGTAGATCTTAGTATCCAAAATTTATTTTCATGTCATTTAAATTTTTATTATTTATTTTTATTATAATTATAATTTTTATTTTTTAACTTTAATTTTATTTTTAAAATCTTTTTTAATAAAATCAAAGATTTTAAATCTAAATCACTACCTTCTCTATGGATTTAATCCGACTCACTACTTTCTATATATTTTTAAATTATTTTAAAAATTAAAATTAAACTGATAAATATGATATCCTAAGGACAACATTGTGCTCTATCAAGTTTTTAGAGTCATTGCTGGGAGGGCACAAAAATTAAAATTTATGATTTCTTTGATTTTTTGTAAATAAATTTTTAATTTTTTTAATTTCTTATAAATACAGCTTACTAACTTTTTTTATTTTTTTATAGAAAAAGAATAAAAAAATTAAAGCAAAGAAGAAAGCTTCCAATTTTGTATGGGGAGATCAATCCTATCCCTAAACCTTTTTCTTTCTAGCATTATTTACTTTATTTTTAAATTAATTTTAAAATATCCACTTAAATTTAATAAAAACTTTATGACAAGAGTAGAAATCTTAATTGCTTAAAGCATCTATCATATTAGATATATTTTTTATTTTTTATATTTTTTGATGATTGCTGAAAATAAGGTAAGCTTATCAAAATCAATTAGTTTCATGCATCTAATTTAGTTGCATAGAACCCCTTATTTAAAATTGATTGTGCATATTCATCTTAAATCAATTTAAGAACACAACCTATTAATCAAGATAAGATGGAAATTTACTCATCCTTCTTCGCTCACAAACAATCAACCAGCATCCTGCATTAATCTAATTCAAGTTTAAAATCAATTAGGCATCGATCTTAGAAACTCGAGCTCACTAGGATAAGGAACCCTTGGAGCTGAACCTAGTTAGGATTAGTCAATCTGACTGGTGTCTAAGGAAAGTGCTTTAGAGATCACATCCCGAAAGAAGATAGTTACTTAGTTAATTTCATTAGCTTATCTGGCCAATTTAATTGGTATCTAAAAAAAGTAACGGGGACCCCCACCAACCTTATGTTTATCAAGCTAATTAAGTGGCTGATGTTATACTTGAAGGACTTGAAAGTGACCTTGGTAGTTGGGAGTTGTCTACACCTAGGATAACTTTTAGTCAAAATTGATTGCCTAATTTAATTGCTAACCGACATCAAATTTAACTGCAACTAATTATTCTCTCTCTTCTTAACTTTAAGACTTCTTAGATTCTCTTTTTTAGAACTCTTTTCTCTTTCTTCTCCTTTTCTCCTCTTTTCTTCAAAATAAAATAAAATAAAAATAATAAAATAAAATAAATTAAAATAATAAATAAAAATATAGAAATAAATATATAATATAATATAATATAATAAAAATAAATAATAATAATTATTATTGTCCAAAGGTAGCAATCCAAGGGGGGAAGCAAATTTGGTTCTTATAAAATTTTAATCAAATTAAACTTTATGCAAGCGTGTGCTCCAAATTGAACTAACTTGAGTATTTATGGTGAATATGCAATGTATAGCAATAGAATTAAAAGCAATGAGATAATATTAGTGTGTAGAGTAAATAAGTAAAGCAAGAAAGTAAACCAAGCAATCACACCATAAAGACAAAAATATTTATAATGGTTCGGAGCAACCTACTTCTATGTCCACTTTCTAAGCTTTTCTTAAAATTTTTACGGTAATCCATCCTCAATTATAGTATGTTTACTTTTTTGGGCTCTCAAACAAATCTAGTTGATTTTCAATAGGAGCACCAACCAAAATCTCACACCATTAGTTTTTTTGTGCTCACTAATAATCTAGTTGGTTTTTTAGCTTACCAACCAAATCATATACTTATCCAATTTCAGGCTTGGACGGGCCTAACGCTAACTTTCTTTTATCCAAAAATTTTTTTTAAAAAATCCAAAAATATAAGGTACAAAAATTTTAGCATAAATAAAATAAAAAATATAAACTCTTTATAGCTTGAAGAAGATGCTGAAGGATTGCTCTTTTGATGCTTCACTTCTCTTCAAGTAATATTTGAGAGGAAGTTAAGAATATTGGACAAGATCACTCTTGAAAGTTCTCTGAAAACTATGCACTAATTCTTCTCTTTTCTTCCTTCTCAAGGATATTCAATAAGCTTACTCAAATCTGAATATTTTTCACTTATTTTCTTTTAAACTTTTCTTTTCTTATGTCTTTCTTTCATTTTTCACAAGTTCTATAGCCTTTGAACTCATTTCTAGCCATTTGTAGCTTTTGGAGATAAAAAATAGTCGTTGAAAAAAGTTTTGGGCAAAATAGGATAAGTTTCAGAACTAGTTGTTATGCCTGTCAAATAGCGTTGAGCTGGCTCAGATCTAGTTTTGAGTTGGCTTGAATTAATAGAGCTAGTTTGAATCTAGTTTTGAGCTGGCTTGAACTATAGATTTCAAAAATCATTTTCTATCACCCTAATAGAGCTGGCTTGAATCTGGTTTCAAGCTGGCTTGAATTGCAGAACTCAAAAAATATTTTTTTGTCATCCTGATAGAGCTAGCTTGGATCCATTTCGAGCTAGCTCGGCTGCATGCCAAGCCAACGTACCAATCTCGTTTCATGCCAGAGTCAGCTCAATTTCTTCTGAAGTTGGCTCTAAACTTTTTAACTTTATTTTTCTTCATTATTTGATCCTCCGAATTTAAATTTCTTGGCTCCAATCTCTTCTAAATATTATTGCTTCCTTCAATTTTATTTTCTCTCCTTCCAATTTTACTTTCTTCGTACCAAGCCATCCAAACTTGTGTGAATTTATTCTTTTAAGTATTTTGATATGGCATCTTGAGAGGATTTGTCCTTAAGATAAATTCTTCATTTTGGATACTTAAAAATTTCTACATATATTCTTGAAACACATGATTAGATACATAATATACTTAAAGTTTGGCAATCATCAAAATCAATCATGGGATTAACAATCTCTCTCTTTTTTATGATAGCAAAACTTTGAATATATGCTAAAGAAACTAATATGAATCAAAATATTATAAATAATAAAATAAAATAATGTTTATTGCATATCATTAGTATATATATATATATTTCATAAACTCAATCAAAATGATATTTCAATTCAAATTAATGATTTATCAAGATTTCAAGCATCCAATTCATTTAGTTTCTTAAGCATTAATCTTTTAAGCATATACTCAACATTCCTCTCCTCTTTTTTGACAGCATCAAAAAGCTTATGAAAAAGTTTAAAAATTAATAATCAAAATTAATTCAAGTCCAAGAATATAACAAAAGTTAGAATGCATCAAATTTAAAAAATCAAATAAACTCTCTAAAACATTATATTTTGATTCAAAATAGGTTTAAAATATTTGATCTTTTTCTCAAAATTAGCTTGAACTCAGATGCCAAAAAGTTCTTCCCCCTTTCTTTTGAATTAGTTTAATTCTTTAATCAAATTTTAAATAATTCATTTATTCAAATTTTCATATTGAAATATATTATGGTTCAAGGGTTCAAGAAGAATAGAGCTTTTCAAATGTTTGAGTAGTGAAATCAAGCACTATATATAATTCAATATTCATTCTTTCTTTATCTTAATAAATTTTACTCAATTAAATCTAAAAAAGGCATGCATCAAAAATATATCAAGCAAGTTAAAAGTTTTAACATATAGTGTTAAGACAAATGATAATTATATTGTCAAATTAATTTCTTGAGTAAAAATTACTTTGTCGACAAAAATAATTCATAAAAATTTTGCAATACACATAAAAAATTTAGTATCATATTTGAATTTATAAATATATTTCAAAATTGGATTTAGAATTTCATTTCTTAGAGTAGGACTATGCTTCAAATTTCTTTTAACTTTAACTAATTATTAAGAATGCTTAGGCAATCATTGTTAGATGTGTGCTCTAGAAGCCAGATTGGCTAACACTTGTTAAATACTTTCTAGAGATATTTTTATAATTTTAATTTAAAATTAATTAAAAAATTATTTATTCTATCATATTGTGTATTAAAGTATCTATGATATATCCATTGAGTTAATAGGCATGGTAACACATATTCTCAAGAGTTGAGAATTTAAGGCATGTGTTATCATAATTAACTCATAAATTACTTTCGATCATAGGATCATCATGAGGATGGTGATAGATCCAGAAGATTAATGTTCGATCACTTTCTTAGGATAGATGAATCTTGAGTCTATGATGTGTAGACATCAAAGCGAGAGTATAGATACTCATTAGAGAATGAGGGCATTGAGCGTGACCATCTCGAGCAGCCATAAGGAAGCCTACCTTCTCGTCAATGACTATTTCGATGTTGCAGCATGTGTCTAGTTCTTTGATCTAAGGTGCATCGGTAGTTCACCTTGAGGGTGTTATAGTTTGACTACACTATAACTCGGTCTCCTAGCCATTCGAACTTCTGAGGTGTATGTTGGCTATAGCATGTTCATTGTAGGAATTAGATTACACCAAGATGGGATCTATTAATCTCGATAGAGGAATAGTCCTATGATGATCATAAGATTGAGTCCTAAAATCTATGGCCATGATAGTGTGAAATAATTGAAAGAAATTTTTATTAGGATTTTACATCGGACATGAATCGAATGATTCATTCATATGATGGATGTTGGTTTGATGAGTTCATCTTAACCCTAATCCCATCGGAGCTCATGATAGAAAAATCCAATCACATGGGTAGCTGCACTGAGAGATTCGCTATTCAGTTTTGATGGGTTACCACCAAATACTGCTAGATGTTACTGATGGATTTTGAGATCAATTAGAATTATCTTGATGATCGATAATTCTAATTGGGTGAATTGGAAGAATTCTGATCCATCGAAAGGTATTTCGATGATGTCGATGATGGAGATCATGACATATCCCATTACCATATAAAACTAAATCTAACTAGACCACACAAACAAGGGTTTGGATCTGGATGTTATCAATTGAGCTAATCTAATTTGATTGATTTAGATTAGATCCAATTAGATTCAAGAAAATTGTGCTAGCACACGATTGATCCTAACATTCTCCTTCTGTAATCTTTCTGGATCATCTCAACTGAGCCAAATTAGATTTGGCTAATCCAGGAGCCTTGTATAGGTTTGTCCTAGTCTGACTAGAACTTATCCAGGTCAGAAAAATCTTGTCCTAATCCATCGGATGAAAATAGGACAAGACATTTTAATTTGGAAAACTATTTGGACAAGGCTTATCTGGGAACTCTATAGAGATTTATCTTGATCTGACTGGACCTTGTCCTAGCCTAATCAAGACTTGTCCTAAATCTCATAAGATGGAAACAAGACAAGAGTTGTCTTTGCCATATTAAGGCTTATCCTAAAATCATGGGATGAAATTTGGATAAGCCCCCAAAAATTTTAGATGAATTTTTCTTGATATAACTGGATCGAGTCCTGGTCTGATCAAGACTTGTTCTAACTTGATTAGGACTTGACATAAATCCATTGGATGGGACTTGAAAAGATTTTGTCTTAATCCCATAAGATGAAAATAGGACAAGGGTCAAATGTTGACCCAATATGTAGGAAAGAAGAGATATGGGTGCACCTCCTAGAATTTATCTGAGGGCACACGTCAATATGGAATTTATGTAGAGTTTGTGAATGCACACCCCTTTATGGCCTATGCATCTAAAGAATAAGAGAAGGTGCCCATTCAAATTTGATTTGACTAGTCAAAGCATTTGAATTTGATTCAAATGTCTAGGGTGATAAGAGTTTGCGCCATCTACTTACATTATCCTTTATTTCATGCCATATTTTTGAGTTTTATGTGACAAAATATAGAAAAAATATAGTGTGGGGCATGGAGATCATGGAGGAGTCCTTCTGCATGTTAAACTTTGACCTGTTCAAAGTTATATGCAAAGGGACTCTTGACTAGGTCTATAAATAGGTCCCTGCGCAAGCTGTTATGCATCGCCATTTCTCTATGGTGAAGCCCTACCAAAATATTCATCTCCACACCTCCTGCATCTGATCCTCTCCCTCTTCTCTATGCCTAAGAGTTGGGCAAAACCTACAAGCAAAGATCAAATCCCGTTGGCATAAAGATCAGCAAGAGATGACGGTGTTCATGAGACGAACATGCAGCCTTCGGAGTTTGTTTTGAAGGTTCTATGGAAAGATATCAGATCTAATTTTTGAAGATCAAATCCAAAAGAAGGAGACTTCTAGATCTAATCCAAGTAGATACCAATAGAGGTCGGGCACGTGCATGGCTCAATCAGAATCTTGGATTAGTCGTCAGATCATCACAATGGATAAATGGTTTACCCGATAGATGATAATTGTTATCATCTTTTTTATTTTTATTTTATTTTTAATTTTAGACCAATATAATTAGACCTAAAAACTCTTAGATTTGATCAAATCATAGAAAATTTTTAAAAATTATTTTACTGCAAATCTAATCTGATCAGATGTATCTTGTGGTAGGAAATCCCATTTTTTTCTTCAACTAATATTAGAGCCAGGTTCCTGCTTCCAGATCTATCTTTAGATTGATCTAAAATTATTTTTTATGATCTGATTATTTGATTTTCAGATGTTACATAAGATGCAATCAGATCTGAAATAAAAAATTACATGTTTTAAATATGTATGTTTGACATAAACAATGCATGCTCTAGTCTAGATCTGCTATTCTATATCATGATAGTTTTTAAATATATTTTAGATTAGATCTGATTTAATTTTTTTATGATTTGATCATTTAAGTTTCAGATGTTACATTAGATCTAATCAGATCTAAGACATAATGTCTTATTTAAAATTTTGATATATGTGATATAGGCAGCATATGTCTAAACTAGATCTCTAGTTTAATCTCATAGTCTAGATCAAAAAATTTATGAAATATTCATTTAATTTTTTGAAGATTATGTGATTAGATTAGCTAAATTTTAGATATTATATATGATATAATTAGATCTGAAAGCATGAGATGTTGGAAATTATGTCTCAAAGCCAATCATCAGTCTGTTGATAGTTGAGATATTGTAATTGATTTATTAATTAATAAATTAATTTTGACATCTTTTTTCATAAAAAATTTGTCTTCTAATGAACTCCATTATTATGATGAAGATCTTAGGACTTTTTAGTTTCGATAAAGAGAGAATTAATCGATTAGTCCTACTACAAAATAGCCTATAACAGCACTTACTATGGTAGCGGTTTTCAAAACCGTTGCCATAGCTCCTACGGTAGAAGTTTTTATTAACCGCTGCTATAGGTCAGACCTATGGCAGCAATTTTTATAACTACTGCCATAGGTCCGATATATAGCAGTGGTTATAGAAAATCACTGTCGTAGGTCGGACCTATAGCAGTAATTACAAAAAATCGCTATCAAAGATCGATCTATAGCAATGGTTCATTATAATCACTGCAATAAGTCAGACCTATAGCAGCGGTTAGTAGGAACTGCTGCTATAATCTGATTTATGGTAGTGATTAATTATATCAACTGCCATATTTTTTTTTAAATATTATATAATTTTAAAATTTAATATTCATCTTCACCATTCATTATCTAAATAATTATCATTAGAGTGTCTTCATAAAAGATCACCTCGATCCGATGGCCCTAGCTTCATCGATCAAAAAAATTTGATTTCGTCGACCATGAATGATGATGCGATGATCTGATAGATGGAGACCTTCGATGGATTCAAAAACCTGCAACAATAATTTTGATGATGTTTGTAGAATATTATCAAAGTTTCACTTCAATCGGATATCCTTATCTTGATCAATTTAGTATAGGTTAGTTTCGGCCATTAAATGATAAACGAGTGATCAAAGGACCAAATGGTGTTCGATTATGAGATAATTTTTTTTATAAATGATCTTGGCTACTACTTTAATTATTTTTTATGATGGTGATTATAAAATTCAACTCGTGAGATGAAGAACAATCTAAAACTATATGTCTCCTAATAACCATTCTGAAACTTCACTAGTTGTTATGCTCGTACTTTTGCAATATCTGCTTAACATGAATAGTTTATTCAAAAATAATTTATATTTTAATATCATCACCATATAAAATATTTAAAATTATAACAAAAATTATTTAACTAAAAAATTATCTCATAATCGAACGTCGTTTAACCCTTTAATCACTTATTTCTAATTTAACGGTCGAAATCATTCCGTACTAAATTGACCATGATAACGATATCCGATTGAAGTAAAATTTTGATAGTATGCTACAAACATCATCAAGATCATTGTTACAGGTTTTCAAATCCTTTAGAGATCTTGATCTATTAGATCATTGCATCATCGTTCATGATCATCGAAATTAATTTTTTCTGATCGATGAAGTTAGAGCCATCGGATCGAGGCAACCTTTTGCGACGACACTCTAGTGATAATTATTTAGATAATGAATGGTGAAGATGGATATTAAATTTTAAAATTTTAAAATATTTAGAAAAAATAAAAAAAATTATTTTTCACCTATGGTAGCAATTATCAAAAATCGTTACTATAGATCTACAGCAATGGTTATAAAATCACTGCTATAGATTTATGGCAGCAATTTTGGATAACCACTGTCGTAGATCTATGGTAGCGATTTGATAACCACTACCGTAGATCTATGGTAGTGGTTTGATAACCACTACCATAGGTTAGGTAAAAAATCTCCAAATTTTTTCTTTCCTTTCATGCGCACTCGATCTCTCTCGCTCTCTCTCCCCCTCCTCTTCATCACTAGTAAGGCTCCTCCCCCCCGACCGACGTAGCCCCTCCTTCCCCCCGACCGATTCGCCCCTCCTTCCTCCTCGACTAGCACCGTCCCTCCTTCCCCGTCCCTCTTCGCCCCCCCATCCCCAGCCGCCCCTCCCCGCCACCCCCCACCCGACCCCCCATCCTCCATCCGACCCTCCCTTGGCCCCAGCGAAACCTTCCCTTCGACGAAACCCCATCCGACCCTCCCTCAGCCCTCCGTGAACCCCTCCCTCTGGCGAACCCCCCTCCACCCTCACTCAGCCCCGTGAAATCCCACGCCCCTCCCCTGCCCCCCATCCGACCTCCCTCTGCCCTTTGTGAAACCCCCCTCCGGTGAAACCCCATCCACCCTCGACCCTCCGTCAGCCCCCCATGAAACTCCTCCCCCACAATCTATCCTCCTTCGGCCCCGATGTGAAACCAAATTCCCTTTCCGATGAGCCCCCCTCCACCCTCCTTCGACCCTCGTGAAACCCCACCACCATGACCATTCTAACCTCTCCCCGATTGAGTGCGAAGCCTCCTTCGGCCTCCTCATCACACTATGCCCCCTCCCCCTGGCCCCCCCATTCTTGGCCACCCCTGCTCTCTCTCTCTCTCTTTCCTCTTTTTCTCTTTTTCTTCTCTATCTCACTATCTTGCTTTTATTTCGCAAATTACCTCTAGTGTTGTCTTCCTCCTCTAGCATCATTGCCGGTAATCCTCGGAGCTTTCGATGCGACCTGCTCTCTATAGCCATAGGTATAATTTTTTTTTAATTTTATAGTATTATTTATTCATCATATATATTTATAATAACTTATAAAATATTTATAATAAATATTATAATTATTTATTATAAATATTATAATTATCTGCATGCCGTAGTTTTTGGATCGTGCCATGGTGGTAGCTTTGGGTCGTGCCATGTCGATGGCTGTGAACTAGATCTGTCAATGGATTGGGTTTAAATCAAAACTTGGATATTCAAATGCAGATCCAATTTTAATTACTGATACCAAATCTGAATCTGAATATCTGATGGATCTATACTTGAGAGAGGAAGGGAGGGATCCGGCCTCGCCACCATCATTGGGAGGGAGGGGGTCCAGCCTCACCGCCATCATTGAGAGGGAGGGGATCCGACCTCGTTGGTGAGGGAGATCGAGAGAGGGAGAGTGGGAGATCGAGAGAGCGAGAGAGGGAGGGAGGGGGTCCAACCTCGCCAACATCACTAGGAGGGATGGGTTTCGGCCTTGTCGGTGAGAGAGATCGAGAGAGTGAGAGAGGAAGGGATGGGGTCCGACCTCGCCAGTGAGGTAGATCGAGAGAGGAAGAGAGGAGGATCGAGAGATAGAAAAGCTAGGAGGGAGGGGTTCGGCCTCGCCACTATTCCGACAAGAGAGATCAAGAGAGGGAGAGAGGAAGTCATCGAGGGGACGGCACACAGTCGAACCAACTTAGATATGCAGCTGAGCCAGCTTGGGTCGTGATCGAGCCAGCTAGGAAACAACCCTAGTCGAATATCTCTGGCATGGAGCTGGCTGTCTCAGGCATGGAGCCGGCTCGACTTTTGAGCAAATAGAATTTGATATGTCACGATGTTACATTGATTAATGTTCATTAACATTGTAGGTCATGATGGCATCGAAATGCCATCTAGCTTTCATCCATGCCCCTTGGTGGGTTATACGCAGTTCAGCATCTAAGGAGCAGTCGGAGCATACTCCATCCACCTCGACATCGACTGCTCAGGGGCCTCCACCATCGGTATCTACTCCATCGATAGCATCTACTCCACCGACAGTTGAGCCTCTACCATCACAGGCATCTGAGTGTACGTTTTTATTATATTAGCAAAACTTTATTTTTTATATAGTATTTGTACACTTATATATTTGCATAACGTATTTACATTTTAGGTGTATCATCCAGCCAAACATTTTATGATCCCACCATATGGTACACGTGTGAAACCGCCAGCATCAGGTGATGGTCTATTATGATGCAGAGGAAAGGTCAGTGGGAGAGATCGCATGGGAGATGCATTCCTTTTTTGGAGTGCTTGTGAGGTGGTTGCACATCATTCCTATAGAGCCTAGAGATTGGCATTTGATGGATGCTACCATCAGGGATCGGATATGGGAGGAGATATGGATAAGTATATACATCTTAGTTATATTTATGTATTTTATATATTTGTACTATATATATTTGATTAGAATAATTTTGTCACTGATTTTTGATAAATTTGTGCGAAGGAGGTATGACTTTCTCGATCATGAGAGGGCTCGAGATGCCCAATTAAAGAAGTTCGAAGAGTTATACCGAGATTATAAGATCAAGCTCCATAGAGGATGGCTTGAGCACCGATGAGACACTTCTAAGGAGCTTGTTCCCTGGATACAGGACTGTCCTCCGAGTCAGTGGGAGAGGATGGTTAGACACTGGAGGAGCTAGGAGTTTGAGGTAAAATTTCTAACTTTTGAATTTTTTAATATGCTTAAAATTTTATTTAAATATTTTTTAAATATTTATTATTTATTTGAATACTTATTAGGCTACCTCCCATTAGAACCAAAAGAACTATGCAGCCCAGGAGTATACGCACACTCTAGACCGTGAGTCTATGGCCAGTCGTGTGCATAGAGAGGTAATTAATTCTAAATCTTATTAGATAAATTAAATTTATATTTTTTATCATCTTTCTAATAAATTTGTTCTTTGTTATAGCTGATGAGAGATGGAGTGATGCCTAGTCGTAGCGAGATCTTTCGATCCAGCCGTATGGACAAGATGGGTAGGCCACGATCAGGTGTATTTTTGTAAGTATTAAATATATTAGTATATATGATTAGTATTATAGCATTTCTTATAAAATTTTATTTTAATTTATAATTATAGGATCAGTTAGATGCAGTCGTGAGCAAGGGCCCAGATACCTCTGGGCCCCATGACTATCTATCTCAGGTCTTGGGGCCTGAGCACTCTAGGAGGATCCGATGTAGGCTTGGACACACGTCGATGAGCTACTAATTTAAGGCAAGCATCTCCTCATAGACTTTCGATGTCGTCTGTTGGAAGGAGCTTGAGAAGGCATTGGCATGGGCAGATCATGCTATGACGCGGGCAGATCGAGCTGAGGAGCATGCATCTCATGAAGGGCATCCTGAGAGATATGATGCCGACGCTCAGTACATAGTTTGGAGTCATGAGCTTCGAGGATATGTTGGCCCACATTCTAGCTCTAGCTTTGGCTCCAATTCCAGCTCTAGCTCTGACTCTCGATGACGACGACGACGATGATGATGTAGATTTAGAAGACTTTTGATGTATTTTATTTTTTTAAAAAAATATTATAATAAATTTTATTCGATGATAAAATTTTAGTATTTTAAAATAATTTTTATGTTTATTATATTTTCTCATGTTATATATCTATATTTATTAGATAAAATATATAAATAAATAAAAATTTTATTTTTTTAATTATTCAAGATCTACGATAGCTATTTTATAACTGCTGCCATATCCATGCCAACGACTGCTATAGGTTTCTGATGTAAATGGTGCCAACCGCTGCATTAGATCTATGATAGTAGTTAAGAAATCACTGCTATAGATTACCTATGGCAGCAGTTATGTAACCACTGCTATAGATAACCTATGGCAATGGTTACATAACTGCTGCTATAGGTCGATCTATTGTAGTGATTATAAACTACTACAATAGGCTATCTATGGCAGCGGTTCTAACAACCGCTGCAACAACCACTGTCATAGAGCTATGGTGATGGTCGTAGTAGCAGTAATTAGAAAACCACTGCCATAGCCTATGACAGTGCTTTTTGGGGCTACGGCAGTGGTTACGAGTCACTGTCGTAGCCCATTTTGTAGTAGTGTAGGACGACAGCATCTATCGAGCATTGATCACTATATGCCATGTAGGTTGGTTGTCTTCTTTACCAAGAAGTGTGGAGACACTGGTATGACATACAGGTGAGATGTATGGGTATATCATCATTGAATATGACCAACTTCAGAGCATTCTACTATCGAGAATGTCTCTGATGGAATGTAGGTATAAGTATCCCTTAGACCTGAGATCACCTCAGTAACTTAAAAGCAACTCATTATGCTTTGATACTAGACTAACTGAATCTCTAATTTAGTAATGGAAGGCTTCTGGGCACAGTCAAGTACTTGCAAAGTTGAAGTATGATCAAGATGGAATTGACCACTCCAAGAGTTGGAGAAGAATGTATCACTATATTTCAATATAGCGAAACCTTGGTTAGGATAATCTATCAGATGGATTTGATATTTAAAAATATAATGTGGATAATCTGATCAGAGTTGATAGTTGAACACTGAGGTATCCTACGAGCATTATGGTCAAGGGGATGAATTATATGAAAACTATATTCGCATGGGTTCTAAGGATAGTGTTCTACACCTTTCGACCTATCCGACCGTCGGATATCATTGCTAGATGGTCACTTCGATTAGTACAGAAATTTATTTCTATACTACCAGCTTAGGTTCGAACCTATGAGATCACATACATTAGAGTTTATATTCCAATCGGATGGTTGATCAGCGATTTAGAATCATTTTAGGATTAAACGATCAATACGATTGGTGTTTAACCTAGTACAAGTGTTGTAGGAAGATCGATTAGCAATTTGATTGCTAATTGACTTAATTTGATTAAGCTAAATAGTTGATATTAAGTTTAATTAAATATAATTTAATTAAATTTAGTTTGGGCTTGATTGGATCAAGTTCAATTGGCTTATTGGATAAGTCAAGTGCAAGGAAGAACTAGTCCTAGTCTAACTAGGACTCGGATCACCCAATTTTCTAATTTGATTAAAAAATTAAATCAAAATTAAATCTAATTAAATCTAATTTAATTAAATATTTAAATAAATTAGGGTCTTATTTAATTGAATTGGTTTACTCTTATTTTTATTTAGTTAAAAGATCTTGTTTGACCAAGTCAAAACAGGAGTCCTAGTGTGACTAGGTCTCCCTATTCCTTGCGCCACCTAATCCTCATGCCCCATCCTTTTCTTTTTGTATTTTTACATGAATAATCTCCATGCCCAAGGTTTCTCATGCCCCTTTTTCTCTCTTCTATTTCTCATACGGAAGTTTGTTGGAAGACCAAGTCAAAAAGGAAATTAGTTTTTCTTAAGGATTCTATGAGATAGAATCCTTATTGACCAAATCTTCTTCCCATTGTATGCCGACCCATCCTTCCTTATTTTCTTTGATTTTCATGGTTAAAGAAGACTTTTGTGCACCCCCCTTGCTGGTCCATGGCAATAAAAAAGGTGGAGGCACCCAAGAGTTGGGCGCCCCAACAACTTCCCTCATTTGGTCCTTCCTAGTCTAGATTTTTGATCTAACTTGGACTCTGCATATCTCTATATTTAAAAAAAAAATTATTAAAATTTTTGAAAATTGTATACATTTAAGAGGCCTATTTGGTGTAAAAAAATTAGAAAAAAATTTATCTAGATCAAGAAGATATTGAAAATACAAATCAGGATGTCTAGAAAAAGAACAAAGAAGAAGAAGAGGGTCTTCTTTTAGGATTTTTGTGAAGGAAAAATCTTGATTTCTCGGATCAGATTCGTTCAGATATGATCGGACTGAGAGAGATATTTCAAAAAAAAATTTCATATATCTAGATCAGATCTAAGATATTTTAGATCTAATTTTATAGATCTAATAAATAAAAATTTAAAAAAAAAATAAATCTGATTTAATTATACCTTGATGCTAGGTAATCCGATTATCCTTTGATGATCCTACTGATTGCCTGAGGTTCTGGATCTAGCCATGCAAGCGCCTGGCCTCTACTGATATCTACTTAGGCTGGATCTGAAGATCTTCTCCTTCTTTATCACTTCTCCAAACATTAGATCTAGATCTGATTTGGAGGATCTTAAAAAACTCCTTCTGAAGATCAGCAGTCATCTCTGCAGCAGTGCTGCCTTCTTCCTTTCTCGTCAACCTTTTCTTTCCTGGATCGCACCAAACTGAAGCCCAACTTCCCTTGGGCGTGGAGAGGAGAGAAAGGATTAGAAGATGGCATGGAGGAGGGAGAGGGGCAGCTTTGGGGCATGGCTAAGAGGAAACTCTCTAAAAGTTGGGCGCAGATAGGATTTATTTATAAACCCTACTGCGCCATGCAGTGCCACATCATCCGATCAATCATGTTGCTTCGTGCAATCAAATCTAAATCTGATTGGTAGAATGACATCATTTGATTCAATCAGATGAGAGCCCCATAAATTCATCCTTAGATGGCACCTAAGACTGGTCAAAGTCCATAGCCAGGGGCCACCTAAGTAGAAACCCAGAAGCAACCTAAAGTCCCATTCATATGGGACTCCAAGCATCCCTATCCATGGGCGCATGCCATCCTAAGCATGCACCCCCTCCTTTCCAAAATTTAGTAAGGGGACAAGCCCCTATCTGCTCTCCAATAAGTGCATGACACATGGGCAGATGTCCAAGGATCAAAGGTCAATGTTTGACCAAAGTCAAAGGACAAGAATTAGCAGGTGACGAAAAATGGCAGGTGTTGTCTCAAATTTATCTCATAAATTAAGACAACCCTTTTCTGACCTGGACAAGCTCCAATCAGACCAAGTAAAGATACCTGAGTGAGCACAAACACATTTGGCTCAGTTGAGACAACTTTTAATAATAGAAAAAGAAGAACGTTAGGTTCAATTGTGTGCTAGCATGATTTCCTTGAATCTAATTGAATCTAATTCAAATCAATTGAACTAGGTTAGTCCAATTGATAATATCCAAATCCAAACTCTTGTTTGTATGACCCAATTAGGTTCAATTCTATATGGTAATGGGATATGTCATGATCTCTATCACCGACATCATCGAAACTTCTTTCGATGGATCAAAACTCTTCTGATTCAGACAACTGGAATGATCGATCATCTAAATCATTTTAATTGCTCCCAAAATCCACCAGTGACACCTAACAGTATATGATGGCAACCTATTAAAATTGAAAATGAACCTCTCGGTGTAGCTACTTGTGTGATTAAGTTCTTCTATCTTGAGCCCCGATCAGATTAGGATTAAGGTGAACTCATCAAACCATAATTTCTATCATATGATTTAATCATTCGATTCAAGTCCGATGTGAAAACCTTAATAGAAACTCTTTCTATTATTTTTCTCTCTCCATGGCCATAGACTTATGGACTTGATTCTCATGATCATCATAGGGCTACTCCTCTTTTATCGAGGTAGATAGATTTTCTCTTGGTGCAATCCAATTTCTACAATGAACATGTTATAGCCAACATACACCTCAGGATTTTGAATGGCTAGGAGACCAAGTCATGGTGTAGTCAAACTATAACACCCTTAAGGTGAAATGCCGATGCACCTCAGATCAAAGAACTAGACACACCACTACAGCTTCGAGTCAGTCATCGATGAGAAGGTAGACTTCCTTATGACTGCTTGAGGTGGTCACACTCAGTGCTCTCATTCTCTAACGAGTACTTGTACTCTCGCTTCGGTGTCTCTACATCGTAGACTCAAGACTCATCTACTATAAAAAAGTGATTGTACACTAACCTTCCAAATCAATCACCATCCTCATGATGATCCTATGGTCAGGAGCATTTTATGAGTTAATAATGAAAATTCTTGTCTTAAATTTTCAACTCTTAAAAATAAGAATTATCATTATCATTAACTTAAGGAATATATCACAGACACTAAATACACATTTGTGATAGAAAATAATCCATTTTTATTTATAGTCAAAATTATAATTTTGTCCCTAGAAGTGTATTATAAGTGTCAGCCAATTCTGGCTTCTAGGGCACACATATCTAACATTTTGTTCTAGATCTCTTCCTCCCTTTTTGTGAGCTTTTGAGAGGTGTCTCAGCATCACAAATCTTCCTTTTTTCTTCTAATATTTTGGAGTGTCTAAGTTTCGAAGAAAGAAGCATCGGATCAGCCATCGAAGAGAGATCAGCACAGTGCTAGCATACTATGCTGATTTTCTGCATCAAGATCTCTGATCATGTTTATGGGCTCGTGAGGATGACTTCTAGAGACTGAATGCATGTGCAGCTCATGACTTCATCCTCAAGCCTGGATCAACAAGTTAGAATGTCTAACTTGCTCAGATAATAGATATGATCTATTAACTTCATACTTGCATTTGATGTAGTGTAGATCTAGATTGATTTAATCAACTTTTTCTTTCTTATTTAATTTTAATTTTTAATTTAATATCATGCCTTGATCATATAACAGATCTAAGATCTAGATATTTATATATTTATTTAAATAAATATTTAATTTTATTTAAGTCTTTTGCTGCATGATCTTGAAAAAGTTTCAAGCTATAACCAAGTTGCATATTTGATTCATAATTAATATACAAGTAAAATAAACATAAAACTACTTTAGATCTAATCTAAACAGGTTTATGTAATTAAAATAGTTTCAATAATAATCAATCATAAATCTTTCTAGGTCAAATCTAACATATTTATGATGATTGAAATTGGATTAAAATATTTTTAATCAGATCATAAAATCTCTTAGATTCTAATCTTAAAATTTTTATGATTAATATTTAGATCAGCATGTAATAGGATAACCTAATCACTGTAAGGGATAAACCTTACAGCAGGACAACCTTATGGCAATCCATGCAATCTAAAATATTTTATTTTTAGATCTAAAAGTATTTTAAATCTATTAAATTATAAATAAAATTAGATCAAATCTAATAAATTTATGATTAGAGTCACATTATCAAGAACTAGGATAATCTTTTCACTATAAGGGGTAAACCATACAGCAGGACAACCTTATGGCATTTCGTGAGATCTAAATTTTTTTTTAAAATTTTAGATTTAATAATTAATTTATAAATTAGATTAATATAAAAAATAATCTAAGCATGCACAAAAATTATGTAACAAAGAAACCTAGGCTCTGATACCAATTGAAGGACCAATTCTAGGTTTCACAGGTAGATCTAAAACT